>OZ024895.1:24088232-24476351 GCA_964017195.1 Siderastrea radians
GCGACTAGCTATAGGGCGTATGCACGTGACGTCATCACCGCCATGTTGGTGTTCCTTTAACAAAAGGTTTCTCATTAGCTCCTTTTGTTATGGTACAAAACAAAACATGTATGGTCCTTTACATCTCTAGGGACTGGGTGCATACGCTCCATATATTTTGCTTTTGATTAGCCCATTGGGTATTCGTGTTGAGGCTAATGTAGCTGCTTTGGCCTCCCCTACAGCTATAGAAAACTGTCTTCCGACAATGTCTTTTGCAGAGTGTGCCGCAAGTTTATTGCGAGAAACGTTCTTTAAAGTGTGTCACAGCCTTATGATATTTCTATTTCAGGCAATTTCACAGAACGATCTGGAGCATTATCGATGCGTGACTGTATAGGAAAATGTTGCGATGACAGGACATGTGACTTGGCCTTCATGTTTGGTGACAGCTGTTACTCTGTGGAGTGTCGGAATGAGAAGTTATGTCAGGCTGTGCTGGCCAAACCATCACATCTTGAGCCCAAGATTTCTTATGTAACCAGAGGATATTTTGAAGATAAAGACAAAGGTACTTAGTATGTGCTGCAGAGTTTCAAAAACTCAATCTGGATAAATTGAATTTCAGTCTCACGGAGTTTATTCTGTCCGTCTTTTTCTTTCTTTTTTTTTTTTTATTGGTGACCTAAAGCTTTGTATGAATTTTCTTTCGCCGGTTTGCAAGATATTTCTTTGCTTCTTTAGGCTGTGAACGATTGGTTTTCTTCTGCAAAAGACTTGCAGAATTTTTTTGGGTATTTGCTCAACACTTGCCCACCCCCCCCCCCCCCTATCCTGCTTCAAAATGGAAATGCTTCGTTCCTTACTATACCGGTACAAGCGCTCAAACAAACTGACGAATGAAGCCTCTCTAGTGTACTGAATAACATTTTGAATTGTTTTAGTTGTAAAGAAATGTAAACCAGCTGCAAAAAAGCACATAAAAAGTATTATATTCAACTGGGACACTTTTTTGGGAAATACATGACCGGCAACACTGAATGTGGGAAGTAAAACGTATCAGTCAGCAGTACTCTTTTTTAAGGTATGCAATTACAGACATCGTTTAATGTTCTTCTTACACTTTTGCAATTATAACTTGATAAAACCAATTAGGGAGGGAGTCTGGAGGATTCGAGTGAATCCAAACCGAAGGCGAGGATTAAGTACCTTGTTCGTGTTCTTCCAAACTCCATCGAGTGTTTGCATCAGGTTACGCAAACACCAAACAGCCTTTTTCGTCTTTAACAAAAGAAAAACCTATAAAAAAGAAGAAAGCCTACAAATTGTAACGTGACTTCATGCCCACGACGTCAAGAAAGCTGCTCTGAAATGGTTATACAACCAAATAGACGCGCACTTTGTGATTAAACTTTTACAATGTTTTTTGTTTGTTTCAGGGACCATGTTCTCTGCTAGCGATCAGACACCGACCTGTCGAGCGGATCAAAAGTCTCGCTCAAAGGTGGTCAGCAATAAGACTTTAGTAGGAGGATTAGAAGCAGGGAAATTCAGTTTTGTTGGAGTTGTCAGGTAATGTATTATAAATGTACTCAGTACAATTGACTTTCACTGACTGGGAGGTATCATCGATATAGTGGATGTACTGCAACCCATAACTGTATGTTAACCGGCGGGATTGCTAGACCGCAGCACCTGGCACTGGGTGCTTTTACGTCTCCTTTTATGACAACGTGCGGGAGGCGAGGTTATCCGCATCGCCCAACGTCACCGCGCAATGACTCATCGGTTCACACCAAGACTGATAGTTTAACGCAGACCCTGCGATCTTACAATTTGATTCAGGACCCGGGTAGTGGCCGCGATGTGAAGCGATCAAGTAATCAATAGTGGTAATCACATCCTCTTTTCTTTAGTGATATGAACATGTGTATGGATCGCTGCTGTGCTCAGCAAGGCTGCAATGTGGCTTACATGGTCGACAAGAACTGCTTCTCTGTAGCTTGCTTTTCACCATCTTTGTGTAAAATAAGTGATGTGCCCTCAACAAACGGAGACGTCGAGATTTCAACCATTATGAACAGTACGGCTGAAAGACCTACTGAAAAAAGTGAGTTTTTTTTTCATGAAAGGAATTACATCATGGGGATTTTAAAGTTATTGGACCAATACTATTAAGTTATTGGGCCAATACTGTTACGTCATTGGGCCAATACTGTTTTAAAAGTAAAACTGAGGACTTAATACCAAGAGGAAGATTTCAAGCGATGACCAAACCCCGATAAGCTTTTGGCATTTTTTTCAAGACAGGAGGGAGAACTTGAAACAAAAATTGGCCCAAATTTTTCAAGCCACAATCCAATTACTTCCTGGCCATCAAAAGGCACCTATTGATAGTTTCCGGAAACTAGGAGTAATTTTAGACAAAACTAAACCATTGTATGTGGGCTTCTTTAGATTCCAATACGTCTTTTAGCTCAGTTTTTAAAGTTATACTTAAAATCGGTGAGATAGCCCCTTTAATTAGTGTTGGTATTACATTGGTTACGTTCCTCGATTTCTTTCAACGCCTGGTGTTAAAGTCTCGAAACAATATATACTGGAAAAGTCAAATGTTTTCTTTTTTTCCAGAGCCAACCAAATTAGTAGGTGGCTCCGTTAGCAGTCATGAAGCTAGAAGGCACACAAGCTACACCTAAGACATGTTTAGTTGACGTGAATGAAGCTCTATTTGCAGCTTTATCACATGCACAACAACTCTCTTGTGCGGTACATTGTCTTCTTAGAGTTGAAGTGTATGCTGGACATGTAATTCATGATATTAACGGCGTTTGTCTCTGCAGATTCCATGGTAGTGTACGTGATAATCGGTGTCGTGGGATTTGCAACTGGTGCTGGAGGCATTCTATGGGCAGTTTGCATGTTTATTCGAAGGTACGCTAACATATGTTCACACTGAACTTGAAATTTTCATAACGTAATAACCTGGTTAATATCCCAGTCAGTCGTGTCCCTTACTCAGTGCGCCTCAGGCCCACAAGTGCGACAAGCATCAGTAAACTACCGAGAACAGGACCAAGGTGTTAAAAAAAACAAATTTGTATTTTCTTGCTTGAGCCGAGGCTCATGCGGGGTAATATCACAAAATATATTACGTAAACATTCACATTGCCATTTACGTCGAGATACTCTGATGTTAAACTGTTACGAAACGACGTTTTGAGCAGGTTTCACTCCCCTTCCTCAGGTATCAAATGACTAAGTACAAATTTGGCGGCTATGCTTTGTTCTCTTGGTAACCATGTATATTTAGTAACCACTTGTTAAACTCCATGACAGGTATATGAAGCGTGATCATAAAAAAAAATGATGAATGCGGAAAGACAAGGTCTTTTACAAACACGAAAAAGGGTGTTTTATCAGGATATCCAAACACTGAGAAGTGGGTAAAAAAACGAGGCGCAGTCGATTTTTTTAATCTACTTCGTGGTGTTAAGATACCTGATGACACACTATTTCAAATGTTTCATCTAGCCTCTCAAACCATTGATAATTCTTGGAGAAATTCAAAGCAAAAGTTCAGTAGTGATTTCCTTTGTTTTCTCCGCATATGACTTTAATATTAATGAGTTTGAGAAGGTATTATCTGGTATCATTCCAGAATCTGTCAACATTGCTGTTTCTCTATGCAGCCAATCCGTAATAAATCCAAGCTCAGTGATATCTTGAATAGTAAGTTAGACCATGCGAGTTTTCCAGAACAAGTTTTTGCTTAAAAATTTTACGGCTGCAAAGTTTAGAATTGTCTGGCTTTATTCTTTGATAAGCTTTTTTTTGTGCCGTTGACTTCAATTTACGATCTTGTCACATTGTCAACTGTGTATCAAATAAAAGTGCATTGCAGAAGACGACATGATAGACTTCTCAGTTTTATTTGCCACTCTTATTGTTATTGTTATTATTATTTTTTTAAATTTTATCTGATTATCACAGGCATCGCTTACGATCAAAACACAGACAGGATACGGAGTAGCTCTGAGGTAAGAATCAGTAGTAGTCTGTGTAAAACTGAGAACTAAGTTGTAATAATAATAGCTAATAAGTATAGTAATTTTATTTAAGTGTGGAAGTATTTAGCACGGTGGTGCTAACTGGGGTCACTGTAAATGACAGAAAATACAATGAAACCTCAATTTTACGAAACTCTATATAACGAAGTTCTCGGTTTAACGAACGATATTTTTCAGCTCAGTAATAGTGTAATGTATGGAAAAGAACCTCGATATAACGAACCAATTTCCCCAGTCCCCTGGCACTTCGTTAAATCGAGGTTCCACTGTAACATTACAAATGGAATGCATAAACATTTTTAAAACCCCAGCTGATGGGAGGCTTACTAGTTGGCTATTTATAAGTGTGGCCGAGGATTTGAACGTGGAACTACCATGAAACAAATCCAAGAAGCCAGAGAGGAAGACGACCCCCGGACCTCCGGATTGCAAGTCTAGCCCCCCAACCACTAGGCCACGCCGTCTCCGTCTTAGTGACGGATGATATTCCGTTGTGCACCGTTGCCCATCAAATGCAGTATATATAAGCATCCAATGGTAATGTTTTAAAATAATTGTTTTTATTGTTAACCCTCGGACGTACAAGGAGGGGAGATACATGCCCCCAGCAGGGCCGCGACCATAACGTATACCTCATCTTGTACAGCATATGACAGGCCTCCTACTAAAGGTAAAATCGTTTCTAAGTACTGTCACACAGCAAAAACTAGGCTGTGTAGCAAGCGTTTCCGTTGGTTTTTCCGCCCATTCGAGGCATTTTTTGCTTTTTGGCGGCGCAAAAATTGTGGCGAGCGCATCACTGATGGCCAAGAAGCGAAAAATGCTTCAAACCTGCGGAAAGCCCTGTGGAAACGCTTGCTACGCAGGCTAAGCAAAAACCCAAGGGGGTCTGTCTGGTGGGGGTGTGTCTTTGCTTGAACGTCCGAGGGTACCAACAACAACAAAAGGAAAAACGAACTTTAAAACAACTGCAGGAGATTTTCGTATCAGACGCTTTTGCCAAGATCCAGTCCTTTAACGGCTGAAGTTAACAAAAGCGAGTTTAATTTTGTTGGTCGGCCGTTAGTTATTTACGGTCATTCATAGACATAACATGCATAATTCCTCACTCCCAGTTCTGTTTTGTCCTTTTAGTTTCAGCAGAAAACCCTCAAACAAGATCAATCATAGCGACGAGGCCTGTTGCCTAATGGGCCGAAATGTCCGCGACTTATTAAGACTGTAAAGTCTGAATTTTTTGGATTTAGTCTTTTTTAAATTTAAGTGTGAATGGGATTCAGCCTGAATGGTCGTCATTGTAATAGAGACTGCATATACAGTGCACAGTCTCGGGAAAGAAAGGCTACGAAATCGGAAGATTTGGCTAATTAGTTTTCCATGAGGACTTGATTTAATGAATTGCGGGCTTAGCTCTAGGATTAGCTTGCTAATCAAGTTAATAGGTGGAAGTAAATATTTTCAAATGTAAATTATGTTAACAGCGACAACCAGCAAATACGAAAGCCATATCACTGATTTTGAAAAGAAAATGTATTGTTGTTCCCAGGCACCAATCTATTGAAAGAAAGGCGACTGCAAAACAGACGTAAACGTTTTAAAGTAACATTAGAGTAGCCGAAACATTTTCTCTTTCTTGTGGAAAGGACAATAAATTTAGTGTTTGTTTTATATATCATTCATGTACACAGAAAAGATTATTTAAGTATGGCTTTTCCACGGTTATGACGGCGAAGTACGTTTATTTTGTTGATGGCCCTCTTTCGATATATTAAAATATTTACATGACTTCGAGGCTTTTAGGAAACGCTTCTATGTTTGTTCTTGTTTTCTTTGTATTTAAGTCTATTACAATAACTAACAGACAAGAAATTTTTGACGAATATGCAGTTTTTGCCCAGAAAGCTTCGACGTCTTGTTAAAATATTGAAATGTCGAAAGTGGGCTGTTTTCGTTCTGATGCAAACACTTGAAAAAAAAATTGTAAGAACCTTCATATAAGGCTATCATCATGTGTCGCATCCGCTATGACAGTGGATAATTCATACATTAACAACTCCGATAGTAATTGCAAATATCCTTGGTTAATTGAAGGACTGAATAGAATCAATGCCCATCAAACTGTTTTGCATAATTTTAAGATTCTCCAATAATGATTTCCGGATAACGAAATTAAATTCCCTACGTTGTCTCTAGGGAATTCTATTCTGTAAATTTTTGACGTTGTGCTCCCTGACAAGATATCGCACTAAATATCTGATTAAGTTGTAAGTTTTGAAAAACGATATCACTGAGACGTCAAAAATTGTCAGCGTTTTCGAAGGTGTCAATGCAAGCATTCCAGACCGTTCTGCTCCTTTGGAGTTTGTGAGCACAACGGAAAGGCAAAAAACGGAAAGAGACTGGGGAGGGTTGTAGAAGAAAGACACGGATTGTGGAGTAGGGAGGATTTGTTTTTATCCTATACGTTTCCTCTGTTATCTTTGCCATTGACGCTTTTGAAAGCACCACATAGATGCCCAGACCAGGTGTACTAAAAAGTCACGTGGAACTGATTCATTTGCTGCAATGAAGAGTAATAAGCTGTAAGAAGTAACTGATGTTATGGTTAAATATGTTTTCTTAATAAAAAGTGAATTCTCCTAATGATAACTTGGAAATTTGTTCCGTTTATGACTGTCTTGCAGCTGAACTAGAAAAGTGCGAGCTCCGTAGATCTAAAAGGAGATTAAAGAATATAGAAAAGTCTCTCTTCATTTCGCCTTCCGCTTTTACTGAGGGCAAACTGATTTATAAATCAAGGGAGACGTCTGGTTAAAAGGCTGATATATACAAGTCAAACGCCCTCCATACTGACAGCACACTTCTCGGGAGGGACACATTCTCACTTGAACACGCTCTTCTACTGAAAGCGGCCGCCAAATAAGCACCACCACCACCACGACAAAGACAATGAACGCCTCACTTTAAGACTCACTTCACACTCTTTTAAACTGCTCCGCGTAAAGTTGACGTGTAAAAACCTTAACTTTAGGCTTTTTATGTTGGTGTGCAGAGAACGGCTCAAAAGTGCAGGAAGACAAATAATGCACGTGCGAAGCAATTATTTTACTAAGTAAACCCGACGTTTCCGTCATTATTCGTTTTGTCCACAATAAAAAAATGCCAAAAGGAGATCTTTATCTCTGAATATGGAGGTTTTAGAAAACGTTCTCCTAAGTGGAGAAAACGGAAGTCGGCCATATAGGTGTAGAAGGAGATTTAAAACACACTGATGTCATAAAGGGAACTATACATGAACAATGGACGAACAAACTGATGAATTTCGAACAAGCCCCAACTGTTTAATCTTTCTTGTTTCAAAAGATGGCGCGAATAGGTTAATTGGATCGCTCGCGTTATCTGGACTAGGATACTGAACAATGATTCATCATTCTATAATCTATTTCCAGCCTCTAGTGGTCAGTAAAAAAAGCTCCGAAAAACCAGTTTGAACGCACCCCATTTTTCCTTTGACGAGAAGATAAGAGGTTGAGGAATTTGAAAACTTGCTAGAGTGGACTTTTAAGTTTTCAGGTGATTTTTTAACCAGGGCTTAAAGCTGAAAAGGACGGGACAGACAACGAAAACACTAGCTTCGTTCTACATTTAAAGGGGCATGGTCACGCTATTTTAGTTCACTTAAAAAATCAAAAATATGTCCTCACATCAATGAACGCCCACAAATAATGGTCTAGTTTTGTTACCAAAGACTATATTACTTCACTGAAACTATTTTCTGTCGTCTGTTGCTACGGATGGCACGGATGGAAATGGTTGCATTTGAAAAAATTAGGCTAAACTTTTCAAATTCTTTCAGCGTGTTGACGTTAAATCGATATTTAATGGTCATGGTTTGTTTTCTCTTAATGAAATTAAGTTAATACGTTCCTTTAAATGTTCAAACACAATTGGGCATGGATAAAGTTAGCTACCGAAAATTTTAGCACAGTTTTGACCAGAAATCTGCGAAATCCTCGTGACTATGCCCCTTTAACCGGTCACTTACACAGCGGGAACTGGTATCTCGCTCGGCTTGGAGCCAGAGGCCACTGTAAAAAGCCAAAAGAAAAATCTTTGCCTCTTCTATCACACAAAAGGATGACAAGTATGAACTTGTCTGGATGAAAATTCGATAAAATGTTTTAAAAGTTACGATGGTTTTCATTATCCTCGTCTCATAGGGTGAGGTGCAAGAAACGATGGCCGGCGTAACTGTAAACGTCAGAGGTTAAAATTGCGACTCACTGAAAGTAAAGTCAACTATGAATCAAATGAATGCTGTAAGGCTCCAGTTCTTTAGTCCATGGCTCCATTTAACCAGAGCTAGCATTTTTGTTCTGGCTCCTAGTAGTATAGAGAGGGTCTGGAACTCCAAGACATAACAGAAATCTTTGGGATTCCAATGCGGTAAAAGCCCCTTTCAGGACCCTGATGAGTGATGAACGTTCTTATATATAGCACTTATACACGTCTCATAGCGCTACAACTGAACACGGGGTGAGATCAGTCTTCGGCAGGTGAAGACGTCAATGGCAGCCGTCATCAGTCCATTTGTAACCTCACCTCACATATCCCACCCTACCCCTACTTTTTCTACCTCACAATACCTATACGGGTCTGTGCCGCTTAACGGGATAGTGAGTTTAGGACTCTTAATCTAGTATCGAGTGTGGTATCGAAAACTTAGAATATCAGCAGCGATTTTAGATCATGGACTTTTCTATTACGGGGTATATAGGCTTTATATCTAGAACGGGGTATTTTAACAATGTTTAAAAACATTGCCTTTCACTGACTAGAACGAGGTAGCACACACACGCCCAAAACCTCCTGGACTGACCCCCTCCCCCCCTCCCATGGTATTTAAAGTCCCCGATTTCATTAGGATGATGAACTTCAGGAGACAAGAGCAATGGTCAGCACCCAGTGACACGATCACATGATCTGAGACAAAGTTGATAACAGCCAGCATGAATCTAACAGTTAGGTCCAGCGTTAAATTTGATACAACTTTTCGCGATATTTGTTTTCTCAAAAAAAAAATTGCGACAACGTGATAGGAAATTCAACTCTGTAAATATATTTGAAATATTATTTAACTTTATTACGTTTCGAATAAAATGACTACTAATGTAGCCTATGTCGGTGCTTGAATAGTAGATAGGATAAAAAATCTATCTGGATTAAGTGCAAGATTACATCCAAAACGACAACTAATTAGCTCAACCAATTAGCAATGACAATTGTTTGAGCTAAATTTGCCCACGGTAAGTTCGTTCTGGCTGGCATATTGACGTCGCTTGAAAAGTGAATAGCCTCTGAATATGATTTGCAAGTCTCGTTTACATCATCACCATTTTTTTATCCCTAAATTGTTGATTCTTCAGAGCTGTTCTTTGGTGGTATTGTAGAAGCCAGAAGCATTTATCTAGGTAAAACTTTTTAACATCGAAACGGCTCTTTTTGTGGGCAAAAAGCATTTCTACATTTGTGAACACCCAAATTGAACAATCAAGGGCACAAGTCAATGTAAGAAGAAATGATCTCGTGACAAAAATCATTATGAATTAAAATCATGATAAGTGTTTAAGACTTTTTGTAAATAGAAGATGTCTTCATATTGCATCCCAAATGATAGTTTGTCGTCATTTCTTATTGTTGTCATGCTAGTTATAGACTGATTCCACTTGATAATTGTTCCTGTAGTTCTATCACGTTTCCTTGACTACTTGTTCAGCAATTAGTAAACCTGTTGGAATAAAGACAGCGAAAGAAAATAGTTTACTTGTTGAAATGTCTCTTCAAAATTCGACTTTCCACATTTTGCCATTGAATTTTTCATTTTGTTAAACAAATTAGCACAGCGCGCATACACTTTCTTTTCATTTGTTATTCCAATACCCCCTTAGTAACTTAACCTAGAACAGATATAAACCGGCTGTAGCGTTCAATCGTCAGCATGGGTGAGAAATAACGGAGCATTATCACAGGAGGGAAGAGGTGCATTACCTAAGCTTCTAATCGAGCACACACCTTAGGTTCAGCTTTTGTGTCCTCTTCTTCATCTTCACCTTCTCTTGATTTCGTTCCACCATTCTCTCGATATCTGATGAATAGTATTTTACAATTTCGTTTACTAACAAGGCTTAGGTAGCTACCTAACAAGAATAAAAATATATCTCTAATCCATCCATCCAATCATCCATCCAGCCATCCACCCGAGCCTTCCCGGGTACTAAAGTTACTTAACAGGGTAAATCAAAGAAAAGCCACTGGTACCGATAAGATATCCAACAGAATTTTGAAAATAGCGGCCCCTGTTATTTACGGAAGCCTAACAGACATTTTTAATTTATCCATCGCCTCAAATGTGTTTCCCTCGGATTGGAAAGTAGCAAAAATCTCTCCAGATTTTAAATCGGGAAACAAGAGTGAAGCAAATAATTACAGACCGATTTCTGTTTTGCCAAAAATCGCGCGAGTTCTTGAAAGACCAGTATTTGAGCAATTGTATTCCTATTTTGGTGAAAATAAGTTCCTGTATGCGCATCAATCAGGATTCAGAGCTCTTCATTCTACCGTTACTGCTCTACTCAAAATGACAAATGAGTGGTGTTGTAGTATTGATAAGGGAATGGCAAGCGGAGTTCTTTTCCTGGATTTGAAAAAAGCTTTCGGTACTGTTAACCACGAGATTCTTCTTAAGAACTTAAGATGGTATGGAGTTGAAACTCCAGCAGTTTATTGGTTCAGGTCCTATTTGGCAAACAGGAAACAAGTATGTTACGTTAATGGTGTCATGTCAGCAGCAGACTTCGTAACACGTGGCGTACCCCAAGGTTCAATCCTGGGCCCGTTACTCTTTCTAATTTACGTTAACGATATTCCTAAAAGTTTAAATTATGGAGTAGCGAGGTTATTTGCTGATGACACTAATTTAACGTTCTCAGGCTGCATTTTGCCTTAACTACAAGATAAAATGACCAAAGATCTTAAGGGTATAGCTTCTGGGCTGTCCATCAATAAGCTTACCCTAAACGCGGTAAAAACAGACAAAGAGTAGCTAGCCTCCAGGGTGAGATAAGCCTTTCTTTGTTTCACACTGAATTAGAGAGAGTGCCTACAGTGTAGGTGTCAATATTGATGAATACTTAACATGGGATAACCACATATTAAGTATAAGGCAGAAAGCCACCCGCAACTTAAGTATTCTAAAAAAGGTTAAACCTGTACTAAAAGTAAGAAACTTAATTGACATTTACAGGTCAATAATTGAACCTTATTTCACATATTGTTGTATTGTTTGGGACACTATAGGTGAGACACAAATGGCTAATTCGCAAAAACTCCAAAACCGGGCAGCACGCATCATAACTGGTGCCTCTTATCTGAAAAGATCTTATGACCTTCTTGCAGAATTAGGGTGGTTGAATATGGAGGCAATGAGACAGCGTCAAAAGGCTTTCTTGATGTTTAAAGTATTAAATGGCCTGTCCCCCCCCCCCCTGTATTTGTCTGAAATGTTTACACATAAAACTGCTTTTCAGAATTATGGACTGCGATCTTCCAAAATGAACCTTGAGCTTCCCAAATGTCGCACAAACTATTACAAAAATAGTTTTGCTTTTTCTGGAGCTAAGCTATGGAATGATTTGCCTCCAAGTGTTAAAGATGAGAGTTCCCTTAAAAGGTTTGTGTGTCAACCAGACTTCTACACTACCGGCACCAGCAATGCCTCAAAGTAATTTCTTATTATACTTATATCGTAGCATATTGTAAATAGTTAATTAACTGTAATTAGTTTTACTGAGATGATATCGTGTACGGGTTTTATGTAAAACAAATTTTAATATGTTGTATATTTCAATTTGATAAAATTCAGTAGGAAAATAAAAGATTCTATCTATCCATCCATCCATCCATCCATCCATCCATCCATCCAGCCAGCCAGCCAGCCAGCCAGCCAGCCAGCCAGCCAGCCAGCCAGCCAGCCAGCCAGCCAGCCAGCCATCCATCCATCCATCCGTCCGTCCGTCCGTCCGTCCGTCCGTCCGTCCGTCCGTCCGTCCGTCCGTCCGTCCGTCCGTCCCACGTGGTTCGTCTGTCCGTCCGTCCGTTCGTCAATTTGTCTTCATTTATTTATTTATGAAGTTTGCTAGTTAGTTAGTTAGTTAGTTAGTTACAAAATAGTTAGAAAATCTGTCTTTATGTTCAATGGTTGAGCACTGTATAGTCCGCTCTATATACAATTAATACTGATATTCTGTGGGTAATGGCTATATTTATTAAAATATTAAGTGAAGGTCTTCTCCTGTGTAAGGTAAAAAAGCAGCTTAGATATAGAAAACAAATCGCCCTTTACGGTTAGCCAGCTTATGAAGTTTTCTTCAGACGAAAATTTAAGGTAGATTTTTCTGCCTAGTGCGGACTCGGATTTTCAAACTTAAAATTCGCCGACTTCACCGGTCATGACTTGCCCATGATATGAAGCAGTAGTAAGGGACATTCGCTCTTAAAATGAGTCCATAGAGTAAATATTCCCCCTGAAATATAAGTATGCATACCAAAAAGAATTGTGCATTCATTACCCACCTATCATTGAAAACCTCGGGTCTGCAAACCGCAGTTAAATCGTTCTAAATGTTTCAACTCAAAAAGTAAGTCGTAAACTCTATAAACTCATTTTATGGGCGAATTTCCCCCACCTTTATTGCACCACGGTCGAATGATGATAGATTAATCATTTTTGGAAAAAAAAAAAAAAAGAACCGGGTCTGCCGGCACATTAGAGTGAAATCAGCTGTAAGTGGTGCACGTCCTCATCACCCACGAATTTTCAAATTATTAAAATAATTACTTATGAGGTACACTGAATGCATGCACTGCTATCTGAGGCTTCTAACAAATACCGTATCTTGATTTAGATTATCTAACGGAACATAAAGTGCCGTCTAGGCTATAAAATTCTAGATATATAATTTTTAACTTACCTTCTAACAAAAATAAAAACAGCCCAAACAGTACCGGACACGGCAGCTCCAAATGCTACTAGTACCACGACAATGTAAGCTGTGACATAAGCTGGTAAACAAACATGGTGCCGTTTTAATGCGAACAACGATTAGTTGGGTTCAATAAGTTAGGCAACCCAGCAAATAATGCAATGAACTTAAGAAGTCAGTCGCATCAACTTTACTGAATTTTTGCGGGGAGCCAAACGTTTTTCTTTTTGAAGGGCTAACGCACACATAGTTTCTACAAGCGACGCAAGGGTGCAACCAGTTATATCTTGCACAAAATATAATGCATGAATGACTGGCACTGCACTACAAGGATTTGTCTGCTGATTTTAACTAAACGCAAAACTTAATTGAATTAACTATTTTATGACTAGGCAGGTTTTCAATTGAGCGCCAAAAGTAATTGCGTTTGTTTTTGTTTTGATTGGTTAAAGAAAACTTTCGCGTCACTTTTCAACCAATTAGAAGCAAATCAAACCAATCGTGATCCCGCGCAAGACGACAGTTGCACGAATACACCTTGAGTTCTGATTGATTAGTTCAATGCAACTTCACTAGTTCGGGACATCTGAAAACCTTAACAAGGTATCTGTCACGCTAGCGTTTAGCTGTACGTTGACTTGCATCAATTTGCTTCTATGACGAGTTGAAAACATCTAACTTCAAACAAAGACAACACATGACAACGCAGTGCAAACCTAGTTGTAGCCGTACTAAAACACACCTTTACGTGAGGGTTTCATTGCGGAGCAAGGTAGTCTAAATCTAAAGTGTGATCTTTCATGTGAAACTCGCTCTTAACCAGCATTTCGCGATGGTGCTGTTTATTGATATTTTCCTTAGCTGAGGTTTTAAGAGTTTTTAAATTCGTTAAGGTAAGCCTACGCTTTCTTTACTGTACCTTTTCTGTTGATATCATTCCTAACCATTAGGGATATCTTGACGTCATTGGTTGAGTAACCGGCAGTTATTTTGCATAGTTCTTCGCTGTAGCACTTAACACCATAGCATTTAGCGTTATCCATGTACGCCAGCTGGCATCGTTTGCTAGCACAGCATAATGACATACATTCCTCCATATCTTTGACAGCGCCAAGGAATGTAAAATTGCCCGCGTGTAGTCGGCCCTCCAACGATGCATTATGCACTACGTCACTGTGCAGTAACTGGGCTTTCTTACATACGGGATTTTGGTTTTTGGCGAGAGGAGGACCGGAGCGAGTTGCTAACAAGAGAAGAGGAGTTGAAATCATCAATGTGTCAGTAATATCGAAAACTAAATAATTTATTCTTCACGCCATACTATCATTACCTTCGGAAAACGTCCACCTTATGGAGCAAGGAACTTTATGAGTTTGATCGAGTTAGAGTACTAACTGGGTGCGACTTTACTCTGAATAAGGGTTCCAGTTGAAAAAAAAAATTATATTTAGGGTACCTTATTATCTGGGTTTAGGTAAGGTGTTGAACGGTTAATTACACTTCTTTCCAGCATTATCGGTAAGTTAACTGGCTTACTCAACTGGAACTCGTACTAACGCATTCCTCGATGTGCCAACTTACAGACCTGCAGACCTTTGTATGAATGGCTCTGTGGCCATGCAATTGTCTATAAAATTTTGGTTTTAACTGAATGTAATACATTTAGTTGAAGCAGGTTTTCACCGTTGTACTTTCAAACTTAATACGGGACTGCACTTCAGTTTATACAATAGTTTTAATTAAGATGAATAACAACGTTTGTCAAGAGCAAGCATTTTAATTTGTTTCCTAGTGACAGTGTCCGCTTGCTCATTGGAGCAAAGCAATGTGTCCGCTGAACAAAAGATCTTAAGTTCGACTTCGCTAACTGTGAAAATTTCCCAAGCTTCTGACAAGGTGTCCTCGTTTGACTGAATAAGCATTTTCCTCCTTTAAATTATCGTTTATTTAGTGGACTTACCTCGATATAGACCAAAGAAAGAATCATTCCCTGTCATCGAAAGAAGAGTAAACTAAAGTCATTAAAGCATTAGTGGAAGCTAAAAAATCACTGAACTATCAACTAGATTAAGAAAAAAATTCTCTCTCAAGATTTTTTGCGTTCAACAAAGGTATAACATGAATCAACATCAGAATTTAGCTTTAAGTTGTTTCCTTCGCTACTTGACATGGTTTAAAATGCTTTACTTTCATATCTCAGCATATAAAAGTGTTAATCAAATACAGATCGGAATATGACATTATATAACGAATTTGTTTTATCAGAGATAGAACTCCTCCTTTGCTTTCCATTTTGTATGATTTAGGTATCATTAATGTAAACTTGAAAAGAACAGCGTAGATGCCAAAGCAATTAAACGCTTATAGTTTCAAACGACTGGTGTTATTACCTACCTCTCGCTGGTGTGTAGACGAGTAAAGTCAGTATTAAAACAGTCGTTATAAAGTACAATGAAGAATTGTCCATATTTTTGTTTTTCAGTGTAGAACAAAGACAAGCTAATAGTCCAAGATATTGAATCCAGATGAAAATTATGATATTGTGTCCTTTTGGGTTCCAATATTTTCGTCAAATATTCGCCATAGTTTTTCAAGATATTACCACTCTATTAATTCTTCCGTCTTATTCAGGACTTGTAAAATTGAACTTTTGAAGTTCCCAGTGTCCAATACCTAAATTTAAGGAAGTACGACAGAGAGAAATAAACGTTTTCCCAAATTTTCCTCCGTAAACAATACATTAATATTGAAAAGGGACAAAACAAAGATAATGACGTATGGTCAATAAATGAAACACCAAATTCCAATTTGATAATACAATCCATTTACTTCTGCTACAGAGGGCAGATCTGTAAGAAGAAAAAGATAATATTCTCAGGCAGGTTTTTATGTTTTAGAATTTCATTCGAATATTACACCATGCATGAATTCTCTTCAGTTTAAGCAATTTAAAACAAAAGTGATTTGCACCAGTTGTTTTCGGTTTAAAGGGATGTACTGGAACAATTGTACCGTGAAGTCGTACCAGTCTAAAACACAACGGGTGACCCATCTAAAGCAAACACAAGAAAACAATCTGTTCGTTACGCGCTTTCAAATGCTTTACATATAAATTCTCCACACTTGTCTCCATGTCTTTCTTATAGTTATAGTTGAAAGAAGATGCTTTGGACATCAAGACATGTGGACTTGTTTTAGCTTGATTTTCCGGCTCATTTTTGTGCATTGTTTAAGGTTGTCGAAAAATTACAAGTTGATCCCCTCTCTTTTTGACTGAAAGTTTTGTTAGCGAATATAAAAGGCAACAAGATATCGTTTTAAGGACCATTCAGTTTATTTACATGACCTTTATTAGTTTCATGATGTACTGTTATCAAAGGGAGAAGTAATACATCGATCACTTTGTTTTGAACTCTCTTCACCCGTTCTTCGGTTTCCTGCAGCGAAGCATTCCTTTCGCCACCACATAACCAACAACTCCAAACCAACAGCTCAATGCAATGAAATGTAGATGTATAACTCTTTTATTCTGTTGAAGGTATATTCTGTTGAAATTACGCTGGGAATGAATTCAATCTGTAAATGCTACGCATAACAATATGAAAAACTCAAGAGTCGAATGTTATTAGGGTGGCACAGTGATGGTTTTCATGATGACCCTCTCTCCCGAGTCAGTGAGAATGGAAGCGAGGCTCATCTTTACGATTTACTATTGCCAGACGATTTAAAATAGTACCTCTTTACAAAAAAGTATGCCAGGGTTTAACTAACGTTGTCAGGTTAGGAATCGTTTAGTCCAAACGCCCGCGGTCATCTGATTTATTGAAGTGATTCACATGGTGGCATAAGTAAGAACTATTACCACGACTTGCAACATGATTGAAAGCGCATGATAACTCACTGTGCCAGTGGGCGTATGTAAAGCCGT
Source organism: Siderastrea radians (assembly GCA_964017195.1). Classification (NCBI taxonomy): domain Eukaryota; kingdom Metazoa; phylum Cnidaria; class Anthozoa; order Scleractinia; family Rhizangiidae; genus Siderastrea; species Siderastrea radians. The sequence goes on from OZ024895.1 coordinate 24,105,251, forward strand.
AACGGCCTGCTTCCGAGTTGCTCTGACCAGTGTTTGTTGCCCAATCTATTGTTTATTTTGTCTCAGTGTAAATTTGTGAATGTAACATGCTGACCATTTTGTATCGTCACTTGCACTACCTGGAGCAAGTTGCATCAAACTTATTTGGTAACATCAGACACTTAAAATAGTGATTTGGACGGAGTAAAACGTCTGAAGTTAGCGGTTATATCGTTCTGTTTTATTGAAAACATCTGGAACGCAAATTAAAAACCTTGAAGATGTTTTTACATTTAATTAAAATGCCTTTTGCCCGGGGATGCAAACTCGAGATATTCATACTCTTTAATTTTTGTTCAAAACGTACTTAAGATCAATAAAATATTTAAAACCCAAAGTTGCTTATTGTTTTAAAATCACAGTTAAATCTGCTAACTAATATCAGATGTATATATGTTGGGGTTAATGTCTGCGATGCACTCATGGCTTCGTTAAAGTTTCTCATCGTGAGTCTCTCACTATTGATAACTTTAAACACAGCTAACCGCGAAAGCATTGATACAGATGAAGATGTAACAATAACTGCTGAAGTTGAATTGACTGAGGGTAACAAAGAGGCAGCGCATGAAACGGCTGAGGAAGACAACAGCAAATATCGCGTCGATTCTAACTTAGATGGCCTTGTCCTTCTTGCCTGCATCGTTGGTTTGGTTTTATTTATAATTGTTTTTCGATACGTGTGTTGCGCGGTTGATCAGTGTGAGGAGCAAGCCAATGGATCGCTGAGTAGCAGAGATAAACAGCAAAGGGTGGTACAAACAGAGAAAGAAATAATCCTACAAGGAATGAAGTACAAAGCATTGGTCTAAGTTATTTGACTTGCCGCTCAGTTTGAGCAAATTAATTCAAATTAATGAAAGCCACGTTGACACTTTCAGGTTTTAAAAACCCTTAAACGGAACACCTAAAGTGTATTATATCATAAAGAGAAATATCATGCAATTTAATTAATGCCGAGTTGGATTTTTTGAAGTGGATGAGCAAATGTACCTGTAAATGCATCCGAGAAATGAACAAATTGTTAATTGACTGATCAGCTTTTTGCCAACTTGTACGATAGAACTAGAAAAAAAAATTACATGGGTTTGCTTACTACCAAACTGAAAAAACACTGGTTTGCTTACCAAAGCAGACAAAATGTGATATGAATCGGTCTGAGTAGCAAAAATATAGTACTAAATCAGTTAGAGTTACGTAATAGCCACAGCTAGCCACCGAGAGGGTGGCTTTTCAGGGCGAATTTAGACAGGGAGGTAGGCTAATAACAAGGCGGTTACGTAACTGATGTGCCACGCCAATAATTAATTTCTTGTGTTCGACGTTAAAATAGAGGTGAAATATATGCTCGTCGTACATGGTCGTTCTTCACGTTTTTAAAGAAACTTGAAAGAAAGTTTGCGCTAAACAAAGCCATAAATCATCGACACTTACGTAATGAGTCAATGTTAAAGTAGAAGACTTGATGTGAAAGTTTGGAACATTAAAATTGATTTCAAGTTTGCACCTTTCCAAATAAAGTTACTTCAAAGTGGTAAAAAAGCAAAAAAAGACCAACTGGCTATATACAGCTTAATCCTTCATTTCTTAGGCTGCATTCACATTCTATTTTAAATCATATAGTTACGTGTATTTTCCAAATAAATTTGAGTATTAAGAAAAGATGGAATATTCAACATATCGCGAGCGTGGGACAAAAAAAAAATCTGAGTCCCGACGGGAATCGAACCCATGACCTTCCGTACACCGGTCGGACGCTCTAACCACTGAGCTACTGGGAGACTCGTGGCGAGCATAGGTCATATTTACTGAGTTCGTGGTGACACGCGTCCTGCATACTGCTAGGATCAGCAATGTCGAAGTATTGTAACTAAATTCTCAGGAAATACGCTGATCTATAAGAAAAAATTCTCACGAGGAAGTTGTTTTTAGAAATATGTATGTGGTGGCCTAAATTTGGTTTTGGTTTGAAAGTTTTTGAACCACTTCGGCTTGTTGCCTTTGTTACATTTTGTGTTAATGAAACAAACGAAAACAAAAAATAAACTGGTGTGAAAAGTTCAACCCAAAATTTCAACAACAACATGCGTATTATAAACATCAGTAGCTCGAAATTAATTACTGTCTTTCTTCTTTTCCATTAGGAAATGAACTTTATGCATAGTTTCTGGTTGATTTCCGATTACTAATGTAAAAGCGTAAATAAATGAATAGATAAATAGATAGATAAATAATTATTCTTCCTGACGTCGTATCAGAATCGCTTTTGACCTCGAAAGAACCCCTGAAAAAGGACAAACAGTTTTGTAATTTTAAAAAGAAGGTGAAAGTTTTCGACATACAGTGATTCAGAGATACAAGTGACCACTGAGAAAGATGAATAAGGAAATTATTATAGTTATATCAAGATCGTTTCATTATATACAAAGCTTTAGCATTATGCCAAAGTAACATGAGGAATGTGTCAAAGAAGATATTTGAATTAAAATGAGAGCGAAGTAGAACTTGAACTTTGCGCTTTGAAAGCGCTATTTTAGTTCGTTACATGGAAGCCACCTAGAGCTCCTATCCTGGCGACACGTTTCCCTTTCGCAATATGCGTTGTAGAGCAGGCGCATTAGTGTAGTCTTTATTTCGATTGGAATATTGCTGTTTTCTTAGACAAGAAACTTCACTATGTGTCTCTGAACCCAGGCATATCAACGATTAAGGCGAAAAAATGTTTGGGATAAACCGGAATGGACTAGCATCCCCTCAGTCCAGGGAGGAGATGCAATAATCTTGATTGCTGTATGCTCCAGAAACTGGGTTAAGCTCCGGCCGCGTGGGCAACATATATAGGCCTGAAGTGTCGGTTTCAGCCCTTACCAATATGCGGTGTTGCAAGCTGTGTGCAATATCAGGACGGCTCGTTAATTCTCTTTTACAACCAATCGACTAAAATTTGTGACAAAAATAATTTTACAAATCACTTTCCAACTGTATAAGATATCCGAGACATGTTTGACTCCCGTCTCTCAACATCGTTCCAAGGGGGTGGGGTGGGGGAGATTGAACATTATTTACTGTCTTATTAATGAAAAGATGCTTATTGTCCCAAACGTTCCGGGGACGATTTTAGATTTCCCACTGTACATGTAGTTACGTTTGCTTACGAAACAAGACTACCGGTAAGTTACACTCCAGGAAGATGTGCAAGTCTCTAAATCCCCGTCAGCGTCTGAAACTGGTTCAAGAAAAACACATATATTTTTTTAAATAGGGCACTGTATTTATTCCAATAACACTCTTATACTCACTTAGATTCCTAACATGAAAGTGTTTTTTTTCTATTGATAGTATCATTTTTAACCTGAACAACAAAATATTTTACAACAGCATACACTTGAATTACGTTAAAAAACAAACTTGGCAAACTGCTACAATAGTCTTAAGAAAAGTGCTTCTCTTGCTATTTATACAAGCGAAATCGTGAGTCAAAAAAAATAATCGACTAGGAGATACAAAATTGCACGCTTTTAACAATAACTTAAATCGATTGTTAGATTTCAGTATCTCTTACATATTTTAAAGCTTTTTTTAAGTCAGAAGTTCATGTTACCAAAATAAAAACGCTGTTCATTAATATATATATATATATATATATATATATATATATATATATATATATATATATATATATATATATATATATATATATATATATATATATATATATATATATATATATATATAATTCAGTTAAATGTTCACCGGCGAAGCCAATACAGTGCTCTACTTGCAGCGAAAGAGCGGAATAAACTAGTTGGTGAACTACTCAAATCTTGAGTGAATGGACATTTAATACAAACTTGTTTCGTAGGCCATCGAAGAGGTGACCCACTCATCAGTTAAACTCCATCTTACACAGTGTAAGATGGAGTTTAACTGATGAGTGGGTCACCTCTTCGATGGCCTACGAAACAAGTTTGTATTAAATGTCCATTCACTCAAGATTTGAGTAGTTCACCAACTAGTTTATATATATATATATATATATATATATATATATAAGCAATCAAATCAAATTCTTTCTATTAGCATTACGAGAAATAATTGCCAAACATTACGTAGAATTTGCGTTTGCTATCAGAGTTGATCACCTTTAAAGGCAAACTTTGAGCTCACAGTTCACGGTTCAACTCTTGTACTACCTGGTTCTAACTTTTGAGTCTCTGCATGAAATCTTCGACTGTTACCAGGAGTCCAGGCGTTAATAAAAGCCACCTAGCAATGCTTTTCTGCGGTACTAGTTATTATGATGTACAAGGTGGTTCTTACTTTTGAGTCTGTGATAAAATTCTTAAGTGTGGTCATTCACATGAAACATCGAGCAGTACTTTCCTGTGTTACTGTGTATTATGCTGTACACAATCGTTCTATCTTTTGTGTCTGGAGTTGAAAGCATCAAATGTTACATTTTAATGAAAACTGCAAGCAATCCTTATGTGATCGATGATGACCGTTATAAATATTTTATTAAAAGAAATTCCTCATTATTTTGAAAGAAATAAATGTCGTTATTCCATTACTGCTTTAAATTCCCTCCTTAAAATTCAGTCTTTTTATCCATTTTCTTTTCAGTCCCTAGAAGAGAAACTGCCTTAATAAATTTATATAATACCTCAACTATTACTATTTCAAGTGCACTGCAGGTCAGTCAGGATCACAGTTAACTTTTAATTTAAAAAATTCCGTCTTTCCTTAACGTTGCCCAGATGTTTCGCTCACAGTCTACTGTTTTTTGTTTGATCTCAAGAGTTTGTTTTCCGCAACTTTGAAGTCCCTGTTTCAAGGAGGCCATATTCTTGGGGAGCGTCACGAGACTTTCATTACAGTTCGTTTTTTCAACTGGTATAGAGTTGTCTTGAGTTATTGCTAGCGACGAATCTTCAATCGTAGCTTCCAGCATTAATTTGTCATTCTTGACACAGTCGGATGCTTCAACTCGAGACAAAATGGTCTCAAATAGATCTGTTCTCGCTTTTGTCGCATGAACAGCTGCGTCCTGCTTTTCACTTGCGCTACTTCTTGGAGACACACATTCCTTTCTGTCACGGTCACGTTGCATGTTTTGTGATGGTTTTTCTGGACTTACTTTGGTAAGTTCAGCTTTCTCCTTTCCTCCTTGAAATTCTACGCTTTCCGCGTCAAGCGTTTCGCTTTTCCTTACAGTCTTATCAGCAACGCATTCTTGTGAATGTGATTGTTCCAATGCCACAAAATCCACTTTGTGCGTGTTCGTAGTCAACCCAATGTCTCCGGTGTTTACGTTTCCCTTCTGGCCAGAAGGGCTTTCAGCATTTTGGCTTTCTTCGCATTTTTCTTCTTCTCTTTCGTCCTGTGGAGATTCCATTTGTTTGTTGCCTGATGTTACCACGTTCTCCCGTTGTTCAAGGCGTAAAGGGCTTTCATCAGTATCGCTATCCGTCACGCTATTCTGCCAACTGCTTCTTTCCTCCTGGCCTTGACGTTCAACTGCATCATGTTCATCATTACCCGTCACGCTTTCGGTCTCGTTCTTCCGGCAGTTGCTTTTCGCCTTTTGACCATGACTTTCAACTGCATCATCATCATCATCATCATCATCATCATCACCACCACCAACCGTCACGCTTTCCGTCACGCTATGTCGGCAACCACTTTTCGCCTCCTGACCGTGACGTTCAGCTGCAACATCATCATCACCAACCGTCACGCTTTCCGCCACGCTATCTCGAGAACTGCTTCCTCCCTCCTGTTCCTGACGTTCAGCTGCAATATCCTCATTGTCGCTGGTCGCGCTTTCAGACCCGCTATCCTGGCGAACTGTTCTTCCTCCTTGTCCACCTCCGCTTTTCTTCCTTTTAGTCACTGGTTCTGGGACCTCTTGGCGCAAATCCTTGATCTCAGTCTTCTCTCCTGTTAAAATCTCCGCTCGTCTCAATTTCCGGATTAAGCGTCGCTCTAGTTTAACAAGAACACATTTCTTCCAGTTTATAGTTTCAGTCTTCATTCGTTCCCTTGTCTCGATGATCTTTTCGCTGATTTCCGGAACTGTCTTGGTGAGCCTGGGAGAAGTAGGGTTGCTGTCACAGCGTGGTTGATCCGTCTTCTTTTCCCGCTCGATCATTTCTGACCTGTTAAGAACTGGGAGACATGGAGGCGGGCCGCCCAAGTACAGCTCTGAATCAGCATGCACAGAATGCTGGTTTTGACTTTCAACCTGCTTTGTTTCAGAAAAATTTGGTGAAAATTCATCGTCATTTCTCAGGTTAATTTCCGGCCGACTGTCATCATGTCCCCAGTGATTAACGTGTCCCGCGGGATGTTCATCATGGCCCGTATGCTCAACAGGTCCCGTTTGATCAACATGTGTAGGATGTTCAACATGTCCCGCATGTTCGTGAGATCCCGTATGATCAGCATGTTCCGTATGATCAACATGTCCCGTAAGATCAACAGTTCCCGGCTGATCAACATGCGCAGGATGTGGAACAGGTCCCGTATGATCAGCGCGTCCCATATTTTCAATTTGTCTCCAATGATCAACATGTCCTAGGTGATCAGAACGTACCGAATGCTCAATATGTGCCGGAAGGCGAGCATGTTCCAGATAAGTAACATTCTTCGAATGATCAACTTGTCCCGGATGATGAAAAATTACCGGATGAGGGAACTGTTCGTTGCTTACCACATTTTCGTTGCAGTTTGCTAACTCAATTTCGTCCTGATTTCTTGTCCCGTGGGTCAGAGGGCTGACGGAGCTGGAAGCTTTTCCAGGAATAACTTTTGTCAAGGATACTTCGTCGTTTTCGCAGTTTTGGAAATTTCCGACTCCTGAAGTGATCTCGTTTGATATCAACAAACGCGACTCGTTTTGTCGAACTGTGCTTTTCTCGCACAAATACTGGTGAGATGGCGATCGCCTGCGAAATTCAACACTAGAGGGCACGCCACTTCTAATGGTGTGTTCTTCACGCGCTGCACTAGCTCTTAGAGGAGGGCGACTGCCGATTGATATACAACTTTCCGCGCTCACGGGCGCATTTTTCATCACAGAATGAACAGCGATAATTTTGGGCAATGTCTGATGGTCTACGGCTAAGCCAGCCGAGTCTGAAGAGTTATAATAAGAACCAGTTCTTTCGACGTGGATTCCAGGTACTCGACGGAGACCTTGTGATTGAGGGCGGACGACAGACGCATTATATTTGTACAGTAAATTGTCTGGCACACGAACCGTTCGTTTCACGAGAACATAACGAGGCTGATCTTTATTAAAGTCAGCGGATCGGCTAGCTGGATTCTGATACTGGTGCAAACGTTCTCGCGCTTTCTGTAGTTTAAGCAGCCTCATAACTTTACCCCTGGTGTTATCAAACCTATTCATAATCATCTGCAGTTTAAGTTGCTCTTGTTGAGTCTTCTGGTGATGCATTTGCTGAGGAAAGCTTTGCTCAGTGGGTGATAGGCGAGGACGTTTAGCTTCACTTCCGGTTAACTCGGTGACGTAATCACTGGATGGACGACGACATTGACCAGCGGTGATGAGATAAGGAGCAGGTCGCGCAGTCTCTGTGAATCTGGTCGAAGGTTGACTGGATTGTAAAGCTCTTTGCTGAGAAGCCAACACTCGCTCAAAAACATTTTGGGGCAGAGAGAATGTATTGTCCACCACAGGGATTTCTCCGAAGCTCATCTCTCCTTTGGACGACGAACTTTGTGAAGGCGGACGTTCTAGAAATAGAAAAAACAAAAAAGGTTAGCCTTGATGCAAATAAAAAATTTACCAGATTCTGGCTAGTTTGAGGTAATAAATAGTTTTTCCCAAGCTTGGCACGTTTGGTGTTGTTTGTGATTGCTTCCAAAAGACTGAACAGCAAGCTTTTGGTCCACCTTAAAAGCTACTGGACTGTATTCATCACCACTGCACCATCCTTATAATCTAGTTTTTGCCAGTTCTTTCACAAAGCCCAAAGCCCATGCAAATCGTCAACTGACTACATTGTCCACACTGCTTGGAAGCATTATGCCGAAACCTGAAGATTAGCTAGAGCTGTTCGCAAAGCAAACCTCTTTTTTTTTGTTAGTTACATAGAACAGCAGATCCAAAACAAACTCAGAAATGAATTACTTTGGGCGACAATAGGCAACATTTGGGACTAAGAGCAACCCACAACCAGTAGAAATAACTGTTGACGGATATTCTAAAGACAAAAATTATCTGACACGAATACGAGGCCCGCAATACAGTGCAAAAAGAAAAAGAGTTGCTCTGAAATCGCGATTATGACAGGTACTTGAAGGTACAGGCACAATGAGCTTTGACACAGCCTACAATGACGCGAATAAGAAATTAAAACCAGTTATCCTACCATGGAAAAGGCGGAACACTATTTGCAAAATCGCAGTTGTACATACAAGAAAAGTTGGTTTCAAATAATGGCGCTGGTTTGCTGCACCGGTAAGCCAAATGAAATACAAGTTTTCTTATCGACTTGCCAGCACGTTCATTAGCCCCAGATTGAACTCAGTAGATTTAGGCCATAAGGGTAGAAATCACCGGCCAACCGCGACTACGTTTTCTCAGTGTACTATGTTAGCTAAGATTAAGATTTGAAATGCGTTTGACCAGTCTCACTTGTGGATTTAACTTGCAGTCGATTCGCTTCCAAGTGGCGGGGGTCTACTCGCTGTCTTTGCTTTCAGTCACACCACAAACAGTTACATCATCGTCAACAGGTTATTGCGAGAGAAGTGTTCGAAAGCGATATATATGAGCAGGTGCAAATAAGCACTTGGCCTCTGCTAGATACGATGTTACTTAAAACCGATTTTAGTTTCTTTCGACTGTTCATTTTGCGTCATGGCCAAAAAAAAAACGGAAGCAGTCTGTTTAAGTGTTACGGCAGTGATTTCTCTTGTTCGGGGGAAAGTGACCTTAACAGCAGAGTTCTGGGGCCCGTTTCTCGAAAGTCCCGGTAACTTTTCGGGCCCGGAAAGCTATTTTATGTGCGCGATGTTTGCATTAATGACTCAAATTTTGTTAGTTTTGAAAGCTGAGCAATAAAATTCTAAGTTGATAAAAGAAGTCAAGCTAATATGTGGGCTAAAAACTACCCCAAAGTTCTATAGATTTTGATTTTAAAATATAGCTTCGGGCCCGAAAAGTTACCGGGACTTTCGAGAAACGGGCCCCTGGTGTCTTGAAAGGTTTATTCTGAGCAGCTCGGCGGTTAACTACACAATGGCTCTCTGAGCCGAAAACGACGCTACTAGTAAAACGCGCAAAGTCCCGCAACATGCTGTGATTGGTTAAAACTCCGCATCTGTTGAATAGGCGGTAACTTCATAGCGACTGCGGCATCTTTTTAGGGATTAATGCCGCATTCCTGTGCTGACTGAAGAAACCCTAAAACAGTTCTAAATTCACAGGTTAGTTACACTTATCACTTTCTTATCAAAACTGGAAATACTTTGGTACCAAATGAATCACAGCGGTTACTGAACTGAGTGCGTTGATCCTTTACGAAGCGTAATCTGTTTTGATAACAAAAATTTTCCGGGACGTGATCTGCTTTGATTATAAGCTTAAATAATAATAATAATAAAAACTTTATTTAACGAGGGTGGCACGAAATAGTGCAAAGGTTAATTGTTGTGATGTATAAACAGTGCGGGTCCTTGCTGGCGAATCGGTCAGGATAATCGTTTTAACTCATATCTTAAACTAAAATAACTAAAATATGGTGTCGTGCGCTAAAAGGGATAACCGGGCAATGTCTTTGCCCTGACACGCAACTTGTGAGTTCAAAACTACTTAAGTACTTAATTTTGCGGGATTAACTGGAACGAAAGTTGTTTACGACTTCAGTGGAAAAGTAATTAAGTTGGCCAGGTTCGTGAGACCAACGCAGTGCCAACAAAAGAACCAGGTTTCTCGTGGGAATTTTTCAGGTTGAGCAAACATAACTGCTCCCTTCCGCAAAACATCTTAGACAGTGTGCGTTGCTTAGCGACAGTCCAGTAATCATCAGTTAGTCGAGATTCTAAGACACAGATCACGTTTGTAGGCTATCCGAGCTGCTAAAACAAACCTGGCACCCAGATAAGTATTCAAAACACTCCAAAAAAAACTTGCGCAACTTCAGAAGTATGTACAACCTTTGAAGCATGCCCAACTCCGAAAAGCTATAACACGATTAATATAACATATTCAAAACACTGCAAAGTCACGCAGATTCGAGCACATGACATGAGGTTTACAATGATACACAGAAGTATACGCCAACATATTAAAAACTTTATTAAATTCCTTGAGGATATGCGGTCCCAGACTATTTTGTAAGACGTTTTACCAGTTTTCTCGAGGATCATTATGTTACGAATTCTACAGTTTAAACGCGTACGGTCAAGTCGCGCTTCAACCACTCTAATGCCCACATGCCCAGCACTTAATCCGGTCTGAGATCTAATTCCTCCATTATAAGAGGTAGCCACCTGATCGACAAATGAAAGGCTCATTATAAGAGGATTGTTGAAAACTATTTGCCACAGCATCACTTCTAGAATACGAAACTACTTTTTAATTTTTGGCTTAACCAATTTAGTTTACTTGCCTGATCATTTGCAGTTCAGAAACACACAAAAAAAGTACCTATGAAGATAGATTTTTCCACTTTAAAGGGTCGGACTGTCGGAGAGCAAACGGTAAACTTCTATGCGACAAATGGCGGGAAACTAAAATACTTCACTCTGGGGAACTTAGGTCGGCAACTCGCTTAGCTGGCGGGAACGGAGTCGCGTCATTAATTCTTGGTATAAGGGATCTGCAACAACTGGAACCACGGACTTCACACAAGACTTGAATTGACTTCAAATCGAGATACGAACCAATATGTGAATTATATGCGCATGAGATGTTAATGAACTTACTATTATTGGGATGGTCAATTTATGTATACCAACAATTGCTCTATTGTAAAGGCTAAATAAGGGCTGAGTGAAGCCAGCTTAGTTTATAGAACAAAGAAACAATACGAACTGCAAAGTTTACATTTCCCAAAAGTTAGATCTGTAGTCAAAAAGCAATCTTATTCTATTGTGAAACTATATTCCATTCACAGAGTAAAGAATAGATATAGCAGCTAAAAATACAACTAAAAATTTCTGCTCATTTATCAAACCGAGCGCTTTTCAGAAAGTGGGAAACAGCGACTACAGCTAAGAAAATATTGAAAACAATGGAAGTTTACACAAGCCTTCACTGTTTTATGCTTAGATAAATTCAACAATTCTATCTTAACTTGTAAGGCTTTTCTGTTAAAAGTTTTGTATTTTCAGTTGCCAAACCTAACAAAGAACAGAATCCTTTTCATCCAAAGCAAGTCAAAAATGTGCAAACAAAATAATCCAAAAGCAAATATCAGCGATAACTGATTGAATAATAAAAAGAACATCGGCAAACACAGGATTATCTAATTATTGGATTTTATCTCCTAACATACCAATAAAAAAGTGAAAAGAAACAAAACCACCCAGAAGGGCACAAACATTGATATATCCCCGACTGTGTGTTCAAAACTGAAGAGCAGAGCTTTAACAAAAGAGTGAGCAATGCCTTGTCTCGGCATCCCCGGCGCCACTGAACAAAATTCCACTCTGAGACTGCAATCAAATCACATCGCGGCGAAAATCGCCAGCGCAAAGGAGACTCAAGAAGACGTTACATGTCGACCAGTCTTTATTGAAAGGACGCGAGGGTCGGTCCAGATCAAGCCGCTGATTGAAAAGTTGCTGACTGTACCGTGTCGGTGGGCGGTGCGGCACGCGTATCGCTTGTCGGCCGCCCTACTTCGCGGCAACATAAGACGACTACCATTAGGACTTTAAAGCTACAGCGCCGGCCCTCTCCAACACTTTGTGTCGCTAGGCCCGCGGACCAACTGAACTTACCCATTAAGAAAAAAAAAACATGATGTCTTACGTCACCGAACATCATGAGAGTATCGCTTTAAGATGAGGCAGATTAGTAGACTGCTAACAGTTCCTCTCTGGATAGTCGAGCGGTAAGCGATATGCGACGCAATGTTCGGGCGAGCGAAGCGGCGTTAATGCGAGCCGAGGGAAACTGGGACAGCTAGCAGTCAAGCAGATTCGGCGAGATATCTCGACGCTTGACTTGACTTAGCCGGAGAGGCAATCAGATGTTTTTCTAAAATATATCTCAAACAATTTTCACGAATTTTAAACAGAACCAAGCAAACGCATTAGGGTAATCCGATACTTCAAAGTTATTCGTTCAGAATTGTCCTAAAACGGCATATCTTGTACCAAAAAGGTGGGCGGTATCCCTCCGTCTCTAAAGAGTGGGTAACGACATAGTTGCTGGATACATGCACGTAGCCAGGTGACTTTCATCATATGATATTGGCCTAGAGACCTCAGGAAACCTGCATAGACGAAGTGAAAACTGAGACAGCTTCACCTGTACCGCGCCGATTTGAAAAGCCAATCTTTAGTGACTATTGTATAAAAGTCACCAAAACTAGTTAGACAAAAACTAAAGATCCGCCATTTCTAAGTGCCACGAAATCTGACGAAATTTTGTATGCCTAGGGCTATTCCAACTGAGTGTTTGACAAAGTGCGCTGAATATCTTGCAAGAAAATACTCATTAAGTTTATTTTCGGCGTTTTCCTCCTTTTTGCAACCTAAAGTTTTTTTTTCCAAGCACGGTTTTGCAGTTGATAACAGCATCGGAAAATTCGTCCGAATTTTGCCAGTGTGAAACAGTTCGCTCCAAATGAAACGTGCGGCACCAATTCTCTCTTCTTGGCGCTGACTGCATGCATTACTGCAATGGACAGCGTGTAAACTCTGTCCCGCGGGTCAGCCTTGTAGCCCGAAAGAGTGGTTTCGAATCGACTTGTAAAATCAACCAGACCTATTTTTATGTTGTCGAGAATGAGTTGGTGACCATGAAAATTGTAACATCACTGTAAACGAAATTTACTGAAAAGTAGGAATAAGGTATAACGTTTTGCAATATCGATATTGCTGTAGCAGGCAGTCTAATTCAGACAAAATTCGAGTTGACGCATTGAGTTGACTAGATTGTAAAAAACTTCAGGACTAAGATCGATAATTCGCACCATTATGATGCGACGCCGGATATTGACTCAAGGTTCTGGAACTTTGTACTCACCATAAACAGAAAGATCTCGCTTCTGTACGTGGCTTCTGCCGTTCTGCTCTTTTATCCAGTCGAAGACATTTCGCTGGAAAGCTTCGTTCTGGGTGTCGAGGTCGATAAAGCGAGGATCACAAGAATTGTAGTTTGTTTCAGGATAGGCCACTGAATCCATACGATTAAAAGATGACTTGCCACCAATATGGAAAATCGACTCACGTTAAATCCACGCGGAACCAACCCGTGATAAGGTAATTAACACTGATAAATGTAGCCAAGGGCGTTTTTTGGATCAGACGAATGTATCCGAGGATTTATACGACTCCAGCTCTGTGTGGGCATGACAAAGGTAATTCTCTCGTGCACGCACGACAATAACCACTTTTTGACCAATCATAAACCTGATAGATAGGTGTGCTGACAGAGACAAAACACGTGCGTCTAGGATCGTTTCCGGGATTCCTTTGATGTGCCGCACGCCAAAAATGTCACGCAGGAAAACGTGGTTTGGTAAACATTCCAGCTTCTTCCGGAAATCACGCAAAATCACACCCAAAGTCACGTACGTGTCATCGCAAGGCTATGTTGAAACGATTATCGCAGTTTACTGATATCCTTTTTGTCATCAACCATTAAAATGTCCCCAAATGAAACGCGGATTTTGGATCGATTTGTGTCCCTGAGCGCCGCTGCACTGGCCATCGGAACACTTTTAAAATATAGGTTTGAAGTCGAGCCGCTCAATTCGCAATAGATTGGCACGCCATACAAAGTAAACGCTCCAGCACGAAACCAATTCGACATAGCTCAGATAGCGTAATAAACAACCATGTTTTGTCTTAAGCCGCGACTGTTCACGTCTGTTAAGGTGCGAGTTTAGCCAAAATATATTCTTTCAAACTAGCAAATTTTACAAGTTTATTACACGAGAGGAAAGACGATACCGTGTGTAATTTCGGAATACAGGGTTATTTTCTAAAGAAACTGTGGTGCTGCGTCGGTGAAAGTAGAACACGAAAACCTGCATTTATCAATTGACTCTCAATTAGGTTGATAAGGTAAATTGGCCACCGTAAAGAAATTCAAAAGCTGACCTTTCGAGTGTTAGCCGTGACGAACTCGAAAGGTCAGCTTTTTGAATTCATTACGGTGGCCGATTTACCTCATCAACAATTCAGTTGATAAATCCAGATTTCGCGTGGTACACAGTGATTCGTGCACAAGAACACAACGCTAGAAATATTATCGACGAAATTATCACACATTTCATATCATTTCCTGTGTTTTCCTGGTACCTGGTATGCATAGAATGTAAAATGCTTGTCACGGAGTGCGGAAAGGCAATGCGTGACACAGGGTAAATTGAAAAACTGAAAAATCACGTAATTGAAAAAGTGACAGCCGTTGTTCTAAAAAAAATTAAAAAAAAAAGGACAGAAAGAAAATATCCCCTTTACCCATTTTTTAATTATTATTACTGGTTGAACCTGTTTTATTTGTGGAGAAAGAAAACAACAAGTATGTAAATCAGATCGAGGTACTGTGCAGAAGTTCACACCTTAGGTGTGAATTTTAAGAAGTGTGCAGTACGATCCATAACTTGTCTTTGCGTTTGCTCCAAACTGCACGCTTCTAAAAGTTCACACCTATAAAGGTGTAAACGTTTCACGATACCTCAATCAGATTTTCGTGCTTGTTTTTTTTTCCTTGATTACCCTTGCCAAATTTCTCTATTTCTCTGCTTTTTGGGTTCGCATGTTACTAAAACTATCTTCGATGGTAGGCCTATCGAACGAGCGACACTGAGTGCAATATTTAGCAAAGTAACACTCTGTGTAAGACGTCACGAAAGGAACGGGGACATAAGCTGATCGCTGATTGGGCACAAAAAATGCAATGCCTCAAAAGTTGTGCTCAATCAGAAGCAAGAATGCAAATGGGTTCTTGAACTAGTCCATTGAAGGTATCCTCCCAGGGGCTCTCCCTCCCGTCTTGTAAACTTTCGCTTTTACCGGGCTTCTGCTCGCACCGAGTTCGCCCGTTTTATCTGCCTCTCGCCCCGAATATCTGCCCCTGGGTCTCTGAGGAAGGGGCGCGTATGATCCTAAACATGGGAGAAAAAAAGTGTGACGTCAGGAATTCCCGCCAAAATGTACTAGCGCTTTGTAGGATAGGGAAGAGATACCTTTGAAACCAGCGTGGGGGCGCTGACGTTTGTGTTCTGTGCTAATGAACAGACTTGCACCAAGTAAACAGATTCGATTCGGTGGGTGAATTGACACCGAACCCGAACTTTGGGTGCGTTTCTTTGGGAAAATCCAAATCCGGATTCTTGTATCCAAAAACGGATTTTGCGTTTCTTTACCTAAATCCGAAAATGGATTAATCAGGGATTAGTGATCTGATGAATCCACACTCCGAGTGGATACATCATATTTTTAGGATTCATGATCCGCAGGAGCCCATTACCCGTGATCCGTGCGTTTCTTTGGGGGACGGATCCGAAAATAGTACATCTGTCAAGCGGTCTTCCATGCAAATTTACTGGTCTCGCCATATTTTCTCTCGATCTTGCGTGATAAAACATTCGATCGTGAAAAAGAAAATTCAGTTGATTATTCCGTTCCGTATATTTGAAAGGTTTTCTCCAAAACTACGGACAGAAGCATTGACACGTCAGGATAACTTCATTTGTGTACCATTTCTGTAATTCAGGGACCAGATTTTGCTAACTGTGAACGCAAATAGCGAGTTCACTTGAGCTACTGCAGATACTGTCCTCGTTTATAAATTATTTGTATTCCATTCTAGTTGAATTCTGGGGCAGTACGAGAGAAATATCGTTCTGATATATATATATATATATATATATATATATATATATATATATATATATATATATATATATATATATATAAAAAACAGTTAATGGTTGCCTCAGGCCAACAAAGAATGCCACTGCGTCAGGAGGATCAAAGATTCACAGTCCAAGCCTCACTGCATGGAATTAAAACTCGTTGAAGGAAAGCGAGGACGGACAACTTCTGACGATTAAAAAGTTAAAAAATTTAATAAAAAATAAAAACGTTTCGGTCTTAGACCTTCATCAGTTACATGAAAAATTAAACTTATCAAATCTACCTAAATAAGATTACAGAACAAAACAAGACGCAAAATACAATTCAACGCTATGAGTTACGTAACCGGCGTGATTATAACAATACTAAAACGAGGATAAGTGACGCTAACATTCAAATATAAAAACAATGTAGTACAACGATTATATAACGAAAAAAGGAAAAATAAACAATACTAACAATTAAACGTAATTACAAGGTGTAGATACAGGTACAACACTAGATAAATGAACCATACAACACTAGATAAATGAACCAACACTAGATAAATGAACCATACAAGGCAAAAGAAAAGAATTTCATTCTAGGAATAGAATTTGTTATAATTAATTTTCTTTTTTGCGATTCTTTGTTTGCGATATATGGCCGTTCAAAGGCCCTTTTCTTGGATTTTGTCAGCCTCTTAGGTGTTGGGTATACTCAAAGGCCCTGTTCGGGGAACTTATTACGGTCATTATTGTTTAAGGCCCCCCCAGGGATTTTGTTGTCTATCGGCCCTTTGGGGCTCCAAAGGCCTCGATTTGGGATTTTGGTATGATCCATGTTTGCGTAAACGTAGGTTGCTTTCCTTTTGACTGCCCTTTCTTTTGCCGCTTTGCAAATGTCATCTTTTTTGAATTAGCAGTTTTTAGTTTTTAGTCTTATCTGTCATCTTTTGTTATTTATTTTTATAGCAGCATATTTCCGGTCTTTTGTTATATTTTTGCCTTGTATGGTTCATTTATCTAGTGTTGTACCTGTATCTACACCTTGTAATTACGTTTAATTGTTAGTATTGTTTATTTTTCCTTTTTTCGTTATATAATCGTTGTACTACATTGTTTTTATATTTGAATGTTAGCGTCACTTATCCTCGTTTTAGTATTGTTATAATCACGCCGGTTACGTAACTCATAGCGTTGAATTGTATTTTGCGTCTTGTTTTGTTCTGTAATCTTATTTAGGTAGATTTGATAAGTTTAATTTTTCATGTAACTGATGAAGGTCTAAGACCGAAACGTTTTTATTTTTTATTAAATTTTTTAACTTTTTAATCGTCAGAAGTTGTCCGTCCTCGCTTTCCTTCAACGAGTATATATATATATATATATATATTGCGTGCCTCCAGCCTGTCTTGTCAGGACAAAATAACCCTTTTTCGGATTTTGCGTTTCTTTGATGTCGAAGAATCCATATGATCTGGGATCACAAATCCGTTTTCGGATTCTCCCAAAGAAACGCGGCCTATTTAGACTGTGAAGTCGGTTAAAAGGATTAGTCACTGATATTTCTTCTATCATTAAAATAAAATCCTTCAACTGGACTATCAACACTACAAAAAAAAAGAACAAAAAAACAATGCAGCTGTGCGCAGACATTTCCCTCGCCGGAAAAAGGTCCCTTTTCCGAAGAGGAAATGTCTGCTCTCGGTTTGTCAACACAAAGGTCTCATCAATATCGTCTCATCGAAACAAAAAAAAGACTTGTCAGAAGTCGACTGCGAGTAAGCGAGAGTGACGAAGTCGCCGCCGGATAAACTACCAAAAATGGACTTTGAGAAAGTCTAAACAAAAATCTATCTTAGCCTTTGTAGAGAAACGACAGCCTTGAACAACAAGAGCATGAATAGCAGTAAATGTAGCTCAAGGAAAGAGCTGAAAATTTGGCACTTGTAGTCGGCTCTGAGATGGCGCTAAGATAAAGACCAAGGCAATATTTATACTAAGTGCAAGCGTAAATATTATTTGTGGCAGATATTAGTAGAAAACTCTTTGGCAAATGTGGCATCGCAACATCCTCTCAGGCCTAAAATAGCATTTTCTATGCTCTTGGCTTGTTTAAAATGAAGGAAAAGCCCCCAAATCTTGTAACCTTTCGGAATCCGAGATAAACGGATCGCAAGTTAGCTCCCCAAATGTACTATACCCTTCGCGCGAGCATTTCTACTGCCCCCAACAATCAAGGAAAGCACAGCTACTAACCTTGTACGTAATTGCTATTTAGATGACTTTCACTTCACTTCAGTGTTGCTTGCAAGGCAAGATACCAAGAACGAAGTGCAGCTAATTGCTAAACGTTTTTTTTTTATACAACTTGCGTTGCGTAACATCACAAAATATGTGTTGCGAAAGTGGAGCAGTAGTTATCAATGTTGTCACCAGTGATGTGTAGATAATTAACGCATCACACTTTCTGATTCGTGCGGCAAGACGCACGTGGACCTCGTGGTGAGAACATTCTTTGAATCTTCCATTCTTTTTATCACACATTCATAGCGAGACATTCCTGATGCTATGTTCTGAATTTCCACCTTCCCCGTTCCCGAGATCATTGATCTAAGTTTGCACTGTTTTGAGAAGAAAAGTTTGTCGATAAAGAGAGACTAAGTCAGCTAATGTCTTACAACATCGCTGCACGTCTTCCCGATGTCACTGAAAGCTGTGAAAGCACCGTTAAGTCTGAATTTGAAGATTCTATTTGCGAGCAGAGTGGAATTTCAAGGTAAGTTGTGAGAACACGCGTAGCTAAATCTCATCTAGGATACGGGTATTTAAAGAGTTTCTTTAAATCTGATCTTGAATTCATCTCAACATTCACTTGTCGGTTTTATGTTTGGGAGTGAGCTGAAAATAGCGTGGGAATGCTTCCAAGTAGCAACTCTCCTCAGTTCTCGGCCTCGCCGGTGGCGTCTGACTGCTTGCGGTCAAAGATTTCAGATCTGATAAGAATGCAGTGTCAACAGAATAGGGTAGTGGGCTACGTCGCGGTTAACCTCTGACTCCAAGCGGCGGATAAACTGGAGTGGAAAAACTATCGTATTGCTAAGCGACAAGCTGCAGCTTGCTTTAATAGCATTCAGCAAACTTCAGTTTTTGACACGAAGCCGCATTTGTCATTTTGACTATGGATGCTCCTACCCTTGGATAACGCGAGGGATTGTTGTCACAGTCGCAGTAATGTGTTCTCTCGCTCTGTTATAGATGACATTGTATACAGAGGTGATACAGGAGTTTTACTGCCATAAAACGTGAGTGATGATCTGCACTTCTTCACACCTTACCACTGAAGTCTTGATGTGCGGTACATCTAGGGCTGCAAGGAATGTTTGGTGGTGCTAGACTTGTCAGAAGTCGCAAATGTTTTAATAGCAGATCGGATTTAGTATCTCGGGCGAAAATTTCAAAAGAAGTTCATTTATTGCTAATGCTTTCGTTTCCCATTTGTTTTCTCCTACAGAGAAAAATCCTGTTCTTGTGACATTTGCTCCTTCGACAAGTTGAAAGAATTGGAGGAGAATTTAGCTCCAGGTTTGCCAATGCCTTACTTGTCGTGGATGCACAGGTTGCCACACCATCGGCAAGCACACTTTCAACCGGACGCGCATCTGGCACCGCGGACTGGGCATGTGCAACCTTACTGGTACCGTCCAAATTACTTTGGCTGGCAATACGTCACCAGCGGTGAGTTTGAGATCTTGCCAGAGACCTATTCTTGTTATTTTTAGCATGGGTACCGTTTGTTTGTTTTTCCAGTGTTTTCCTAGCTACAGTTTTGAGCAGCGGTCGCTAAGCAAACCAAGACGGCAACACAGAGGAAATTCTCCACAACTATTCCAACTTAAGTTGTTCGATTCCTATGTGACGAAATGTCCAGGTCCATTTAGGAATTCAGTTCGTGGGGATGCCCTAGCCTGCTAGAGGCTTCCTTGGTTGGGTTTTCGTGTGACTTGGTGGCGTAGCCGCTGATAAGGACCTTTTTATAAACCACTACGGCAACGCAAACGAAGACATCTGTCCACAGGCAGCCCAGACGCGTTGTAAGTGGAGTTCATTTAAAAATAGAAAAGGGTGAAAATATATGTAATAGCACGAAATAAATCTTTAATTCACGAAATAAATCTTGTTTACTTCTGCTTATTTTGTCCTGTTTAATTAATTCCGGTTAATCTTGCAGCGCTCTCCTAAATTACGCAATCGCTTGTTAGCGTTGCTGCTTATATAACCCGTTAAGCCTAAGGTTTGCAGAGATTTATTACAGACTAACCGGTGATAAAAGAATCGAGATATCTTGAAATAAATCGTGCCTACCTTCAGCTCAATGTTCCCCTGTTCGTCCTGGCTGGTTTAAATGACATTTTGTGGCTTTTTTCAATCGGAGGTAGCTTCCACTAAAGAAGAATTAAAGGCTGGTGACCCGGCCAACGAACCATCTTCACGCGAAGCGCAATAAATTCCCGAATAATGGACGGATCCGCATCCAAATTGCGATCAGCTGAACCATGGATTACGTGGTTTTTTGTATATTGCGCGCTGGCTCTCAAAATCCATCGCAACAGCCCGAGAATCCCTCATTTATCTACCTAAACTTGACCTTTTCGCTTCGTCATGAACCGTGACTCCGACGGGTGGGCTACGGGATTTGAATACTCAAGCTCAGCGACCGCGTTCGCTCGACAAAATAGCACTGGCTACGGGAGGGACGGTACTATTACCACTGGAATCGAATGTGCTTTGGGAATGTCCCTCCCGTAGCCAGTGCTAATTCTTCTTTAGTGGAAGCTACCTCCGATTGAAAAAAGCCACAAAATGTCATTTAAACCAGCCAGGACGAACAGGGGAACATTGAGCTGAAGGTAGGCACGATTTATTTCAAGATATCTCGATTCTTTTATCACCGGTTAGTCTGTAATAAATCTCTGCAAACCTTAGGCTTAACGGGTTATATAAGCAGCAACGCTAACAAGCGATTGCGTAATTTAGGAGAGCGCTGCAAGATTAACCGGAAATTAATTAAACAGGACAAAATAAGCAGAAGTAAACAAGATTTATTTCGTGAATTAAAGATTTATTTCGTGCTATTACATATATTTTCACCCTTTTCTATTTTTAAATGAACTCCACTTACAACGCGTCTGGGCTGCCTGTGATCTGTCAAAAAATAAATTCACCATTCAACGGCACCCACTCCGTAATAACACCATATTGTTTACTTTGTATGATATGACCGAACTATGCAAGAAACGAATTCGTACACACGGCAAAACTAAGGGACTTTTAAAGACAAAGAAAAGTCCAAAAGTCGCGGTAAAACCTTCAAATTGGTCATTTCCCGTTGGGTCGTTGTAGAGAATGGGAATGAAATGTACCAGAATGCACATTGCACGTGAAGAACCATTGTTTTGCTCATTAAAGTCTATTGTTTTACACCGGTTTGTGTTGTCGTCGCTGTCTTGGTTTTTCAAAGTCTCTTCTAACGAGTAGGCGAGTAAAGCAAGCCGGCGAGGAGAGATGGTCTCTCCGCTCGTCGGGCTCCGCCCCGGAGCTTCTTGATATGTCAACAACGAAATGAAATGCAGCAATACCTCGTTCATTCTATCCATTGTTACGTTAATTTGTCTTTTGTGTTCAATCTTTTTATGGAATATTCACAGAATGCTAAGCAATGGTTGTTGTTGATATGTCGAGAAAAAACCATCCGCACGCCGCGCCTCGCTCAAGCAACATTCACCGGCGAGTGTGTTGGCGTTCTTCATGAAACCTTAATATGGTAAAGAATTTTCATACGCTCTAACCCAGGCTTCTAATTTGCGCAACACTGTAAAGAATTTTTCTATAGAAGAAAAGTAGAGAATGTTTTCGTTTTTCGTTCGATCACTCAAATTCACTGTTCAGATAAAAGTGTAGCAAAGATTACGCGCACGGCGATACTGACAAAATATTGTTAGGAGCGGGAACGCTTACAACATTGTTCCTTTGCCTACAGTGACAGGTAAATTCAACTCTTTGGTTGTTTATCGTTCAGCGACGATAAAACTTTGAGCGCCGTGCGACTGCGTTTATGATTGTCTTATTTGCTTAAATTTTTCTTCATTTGGGAATGAAGGAAAATTTAACACGAACGAAATGACAAATTGACGTGACAGCAAAAGTTTTCATAACTAGTGATGGTTCCTGCTTCATTTTAGTCTGATTCACTTAACTGAAACTTCTCCTATATGGAAGTCTAAAAGTTGTCCAAAGCGTGGTTGACGTAGCAGCTTAGTTCCTAGCTGTTTTCATCTTTCGTGGCGGCGAGAGCGAAGTCGTGAAATTTTGCACCAATTCGAGTGAGCAGAAAGGAAACGCCTAAGTACTAGGCTGGTAAGAGATCAATTTTGTCCCATCCATCCGCTGACCAAACAGATCGTAGGCTCTGGGTATGAGGATGGAGGGTGAAAGATCCATTTGAAAGATCTAGGACAATTCTGCCTGTCTCTCTTAGCTGGGGAACCTGGGCATGAAGAACAACTAATCCTCATGCCCAGGTGTCGCCTCCTAAGAAGGCCAGGCGTCTATGGAAACGACAGTGATCTAGAAGTAGTATACACTTCCCACAGGCAATTTATTATTATTATTTTTTTCATTGAATTACTTAATTTTTCTACCCACAGCTTCACAAGTTACCAGTCATCGGTCCTCCTTTCTCCAACTGGAAAATGCGTCATCGGCAGAATTTCAGGTAACGCGTTATCACAGTACAGGATATCAAGCTACCGCATGTCACGCAAGTGAATATCATGCCACTGAATGTAACGCAACCTGTTGTCAAGGTACAGAACGTTACGCTGCCAAATATCAACAATCTACGGGATGTCACGCAACCGGATATCACCCTTCAGGCTCTGAAAATAGAATAGCTCAGCGACTTGGTGGATTGACGTACGATCACGGAGAATTTCCGAAGATAATTTCGGTACACTCTATGGCTAAAGGCAGTAATACAATGCAGCCCGCGGAATATTCTGACCATTCTGCTACGAATGGCGAAACCAATCCCAGTCCATGCCACGAGATCTGCGATGACACAGATCGTCACGGAAACTCAGATGACAAGCAATCAACTTGCAGCTCTATGGAGAACAATCTGGCTGAAAGGAAACTTGAGTGTGAATCTACTGCGGACAACAAGCCATCTGATCATTCCATATCTACAATCTTGTCCTCTTCAGGACAGACTGTTTTTCAGTCCAGTCCAATTCAAGATGATGGGCGTCTTAAATCTTTCACTGGCGTATTCAGCCGTCCTCCTGATGAGTCCGACCGTTCAGACGCAGAGAATAGCAAGGTAAGAACGAGAGACAAAGTCGGACAATACTAAACAGGCAGCGCGTTAATAACTGTTAATGATTGCGCATACTTTGTGGGATCAAATATCAAATCAAGATTCTAAGTGAGTTCTTAGAATAACAACTCCATGCGGTTAACTTATGGCCTACACTTAAATTCGCTGAAGACGCAATTTTCCAAATAGCTATTTAAATTAAGCATCGCGATCGCTAAGAGTAGAAGCCAATGTTTTGCTGTGTTGTTTGAAAGTAATCCACTTGGGTAATTAAGCCTGTTAATTCTGGGTAAGCTTATGGCTGCCTTGAATCAGAGGCTCCTGCCTTTTGTTTTTATGCCGCCTTTGTACACCGAACTGTGGCTACCTCAAGAAAATGTTTCTTTTCCCATCTAATCCTCTCTTCGTCTGCCGCGCGGGCTTATACGAGGTTGCCTTTATAGCTAGTTCCTTAATTAGCTTTTCCAGGCTTCCACGGCTTAAGGAGGGCTAAGATGGGAGGGTGATTTAGATGTCAGATTCACTTTAATATTCATAAAAAGCATTTTGAAACTTAAAGCACCAGAACAACCTAGAATGGGGAGCTATGGAAGCAGGTAATGATTTAGGTCACTAACTAGCAGAGTGTTAGGTGACATTAGTTTTCTGTTCTCTTTTATGTCTAAAAAGACACAAAAAAGGCGGTCTCGTGATAGGAAACGAAAAACTTACCCGAAGACCCTCTAAGACCTCTCCGCCTAGAGCACTGTACACCTAATAGCCATATAAGAGCACAATCGCAAATGAGTTCGAAGCACTTTTCTTTTCTTTTCTTTTTTTTTAATGTTACTTTGTATTTATTTGCCACACATACATATGCATTCACGCACAAAAAATGGGAAGATTGTAAAAAAAGGAAGATTGTGTGATTTTGGTTCGTGATGGGAAACGAAATACTTACCCGAAGGCCCTCTAAAAACCCCTCCGCCTAGAGCACTGTACATCTAACAGGAAGATTGTGTGATGTTGTAGTTTTTTCCCCCCGAAATTGCCTTATATCCACGTTCACTGACACATATGTTGTAATAAAAATAAGAAATATTATATGTGAAAACGGCTATTGGCCCTAAGCACTTTTGGTATGCACAATTCTTTGTTTTTGTTTTTTTTTTTTCGTTTGTTTGTTTGCCGGTGTATTTTCTTTTCATTTCTTGTTATAACTGTATTAAAAGATGACTGAAATTGCAGATGTCAAGCAGTGGACCCAGATCACTAAATCGTTCTGACGGTTCTTCAAGTTCAACACTTCCAAAGAATGAAAAGGGTCAGGGTGCGACAATTCCAGCAAAAGATACACGCAAGACAGCTTGTGAAAAATCCTGGGAACAGTTGGTGAAAGACAAGAAAAATGCTTTGATTCTACATCGCATTGACAAAATCAACAACATCCAGAAAAGCTTAAGACAAAGGCAATCGCACATCAGTAAAACACGCTTACTGAAAAAGATTACGATCCTAAGAAAGGAAATTCAGCACCTCTCAGGCGGATCAAGTCGTATTCAGAGAGAAAGCCCTTTGAATTCCGAGCCTGTCAAAATGTCATCATCGCCATCACCAAATAAGGAGATGATGGAAGGAATGAAAGAAGTCGCGGATCGAACAACTGAAGTTCACAAAACGTGTTCGGAAAAGACAGAAATTCACGTTGTGGGCGCAAATAACTCTGCCATGGGCGATTCCTTTAGTTCGGAGCGGTCAGATGACAGATTCTCTGAACCTGAATTTAGAATGAACGTGTTTGAAAAGCTGGGGCTTTTGCACGGGCAAAATTATTCGTGTACTGAGCTGGCCAGTTCATCGGCCGACGAACAGGCGAAGAATTCCCAAACGTCAAAAGTTAGAAGCGTTGAAAACGTCTTAGCGATAGCTTTAAAGGACAAAGGTGAACGTTTGACCACACCATATAATTTTGTTTGCTCTGAAGATGGCCAGGAACCGACAGAAAACGGGCAAATCTGGGTCAAGTCTGTAAACACAAACGCCAAATATAAACAGCTTACCAAAGCAGCCAACCTGGTTGAAGAACCTGGTTGTGGATTACCCAACAGCTGGTCTTCTGCTTTCATCTCCGAAAATCAGCCTGAAGTGAAAGAAATTGGTTATCGTCTGAAGAGAAAACAAACTGAAATAGATACTTTGAATGAAGAACCTGCCATCAAACGAAGGTGCAAAACTTTGCCGAGGAAAATTGTCAGGACAAATCACTTGGGCCAGTTGGTGATGCCTTTCAAACCTGATGCCTGCTGCGATGAGACGTCTTCAGGGCAGGAATGCGAAGGTTATATCAGCTAAGATTTTATAAGAAACAACACACTTCGGTCGTGAGTTCGATCGGAAGAAAAGTAAGCTTTAGAGTACCAAATATGGCGCGAAATTGAATGCTAACTTTACAGTAATGTACTGGTCAAATTGAAGCTTCAACATCCCCTCCCCCCCGGGCATTTGAACTTTTGAAGATTGGCTTGTTCAAATTCCCTCCCTTCGGGGTAAAAAGGCTCTTCAAATGCCCCACCAATTAGTACTGAAATACCTCTCCTCAAAGGCAAATTTCGTCTTCAATCAAACACTGTTTACGCTTTTCAGAGTGAGATATGCCGTAATGACACCTTCAAACTTCTTTTAAAGACCCTTTTGAAAGAATTAGTCACTAACAAAGGCGAAATTCTATCTTGGAAATCCGTCAAACCCTCAAAAACCGAAAAAAATCACAGGCATATGACGCTAGAACAAGAAACAAATATGGTTCAAATTCCCCACCCTTTCAAGGCAACGTTCAAATTCCCCCCCTCCCCGGGCAAGAATCACAGTCAAATGTCCGGGGTATGCCCGGCGGGGTGTTGAAGCTTCAATTTGACCGGTACATAAGTTTAGCTTATGCCTGCCAATATGTAATCGTTGAAAGTTGCTGTTGATAACTTATTTCTGCTAGCACCTTTTTATAGTCCTAGCTACTTTGCTCACATTGTGCTTGGTGAAATATGAAATATGATGAACTTTATTGGCCCCTTTTCAACCCTTTTTATTCTTTGTAGCCAATCAGTGGACATCTATTTCTTTCAGTTTAAATCACTACATTTTTTTCGCTTTGTTTTGGTAAGCTTATATCAGCTTATATACAGTTTCTTTTTTTCATTTGTTAACATCATTTTTAGCATTATGACCTCTGTTTTAAGTTTAATTACCAATTTCTCCGTCGTAAGTTTATTATCCAAATTCTTCTCGAAAATTGCTTATTATGTCAGCAGAAATTATGGTCGCCCCCGCAAGCGGAGAAAAAGGGCTTTATTTGTTATGTCATCGAAACTCGTCCAATTAAGCAATTATTCTTAGAGCTTTATTTTAAAATAGCAAATTATAGTGTTTTTTTGTAAAAAAAAAAAGGAAAAGCGGGGGGGGGGGGGGTTGAAGGTGAATGCTAGAAAAACTGACACAGTGGATAAGAAATTATAATTTGATGTCAATAATTTATAGTCGGACACCAAATATGTTAAGGAAGTATTTTTTGAAAAAGTGGTGGGTGGATTAACTATAAATGCATGTGATCTTTTACTTGGGTTTAGATTACATTGTCATCATCATTAATGCATGGTTCAATTCTACCTGTTACCATCCCCCCCGGGGCATACCCTCGGGGATTTGCATTTTTTTCTCACTTGGCAGTCTATTCCCCACCCCCGGGCACGCAGAACGAGACAATTCCCCACCCCCGCCCCCGGGACTCCTCATCGACCACAAATACGTTGTTTTGTGTACAAAATATAAATGACGATGTTGATTTCCGTACAATAGCAAAACCAGACGTTTTTGACAAGAACTTAAACGCTTTTCTAGAGCTTATTGAACAAAGGATTCTACACGTATAATGTAATAGAAACATGAACACTATATCTGCAAAAGAAAACTGAAGAAAAAACTCCAACCGCACTGGTGAACGGCTGGCTAGTAGAGAAATGTTCTTCGCCACGTGTTTTATTCTCTATAGAGCGCATACGCACAAGAGGCCCGTGAACAAATTGATGGCAGCATTTAAAGGAGTTTCTCTTAACTTGTTTTATAAGAACAGTGGACTGAGATCTCTGTTTATCATAAAGCCGTGCATCTGTTTTTATATAGAGTCTATTTAAGTCGTCTTATTATTTATAAATATGCTGAAGAAATATTTCTTTGTTTGTGACGAACGCCATCCTTTTGAATACGCATCAAACACTATAATTAACGGACCTTCGAATACAGATTTTAATTTTTGAGAGTAAGTAGTCTTCTCTAACTAGTCTGCTATTTACAAATTCTAGAGATTTTCCCTGGAAATAGGCAGTCTTTTCAAGGTTGTCCGGCACCATTGTGTCACGACAAGTGAAACAACAGGAAGTTTATATTTTCTGCCCCCTACCCCCGGGACGAGACCGCTTCAAACAATTCCCCACCCCCGGGCCTGAAGGGCTGGACTTGTCCCCGGGGTTGCCCGGGGGATGGTGACAGGTAAAATTGAACCATGCATTAAAATTTGATGCTAAGTAAATTTTTTGATGTGTGGTTTTTCCGTTATGATAGAGCACTGTTGCCTTTAAGTTTAAACTGCATTTTGGTGGCTTTCATCAACGTAAATCCCATTTAGTCACCAGTCAGAAAATGACATTTATTAGAGGCTCAGGGTAGCCTCCATCACCAGGCATTCTAGCAGGCAAGTGGCAAAGCCCCCATGAGGGTGACACCACCACAAGGAGTGTTAAGAGAGTCGAAATATCTGGCCACACCAGTGTTGCAGCAATTTATAGATCTTTGACAAGCTGAATTAGGGGCTGAGCCAAAGGTGCAACGTTTTTTAGCCTACTGTTTTCAGTCCGATAGTACATTGTAATCCATTTCTAGTCTTGCCTTTTTATAATTGAGTCACCTTCATCTCTCAATGGGTTCTTGCCATTTGTTGATTACTGCTCTCCAAAACAAATATATGCTCTGGGAGATTCTCTGCAAGTAGGAAGGTGCTTAACATTTGCTAGATGACATCTTTTTTTTACGTGTACTAACCACATTTCTCCATTAGAAACTGTACAAGAATGGGAAAAAGCCTCAACCGAGCCTGAAGTAGGCGCCGAGGATGGAAACGGCGACTCCAAGATTGTAACGACTGTAGACAGTGGAGACATTGGTAACGATGACAAAGATGATGTAAACAGATCACACTTGTCAATCAAAAGCGGTACCGAGTTTATCACGCCGAGGATCTATGATGATGACACGCTTCAAAGAAGTCATGAGTTACGGGAGAGTAAGATTTCCGAGCTTATTCGTAAACAAGAAGGGCTGTTGCAGACGCTTGAAAAAATGTCTTCCAAATCTCGGCCCAACAACTAACTCGCCTCACGGACGGTTTAAGTTATTTTTTTTTTATCATTGCATTTGTTGTTCTTTTTGTGAGCAGTTAGGATGGTTGCATTTTGAAGGTTTACTTGTTAAAGGGACCTTTGTTTCCTACCATGAGTACGAGATTGAATATGATCCCGTGATGCTCCAAGGGCGTTACTATACACAGGAATGGAAGGGAGTGCACGGGAATGGTACGAGAATGAACCGGTGTGATACCGGAATGATACCAGAATGTACAGGGGTGAAGCAAAATGATACCAGAATGACCCGGAATTTACCGGATGATTCCAGTTACTTCTGGTGTATTCTTTTTCATTCCGTTCCTATGTTAAGCAATGCCCAATGCACCAGAGCCCTAATGTTTCACCATGTTACTGACCAGTGTAAAGGAGTCTCTTGGATGAGAACAATATCTAATGCAGGCAAACCACGTTTAAAAAGTCATAGTCGTACTCAATATCGCACTCCTATTTTGCGATAGGAGACGTCACATGCTAAGTACTGCAGATATGAAGAATTGGAGCACACATTTGCTCGCACACCTGCCCGATTTGGTCTGTCGCTAACTCTTTAATCGGTTTTATCGCATTAGATAATCTAGTCGTTATTATTTGTTCTCGTTGCTCTACGCATACCCTTTCCTCGAGCAAACGGAACTTCTTTACGTTGCGTTGAGTTTTCAACTGCATGGCTTTTGATTTTCTCCTTTTTAGAGCTCTTTCTAGTGAATTATTTTGACTTGCGTATGCTACGCCTTGTTCAGCATGTTCTAACCAATCAGAGAGCACGCGTAATTTGGTCGGCCACTCACTTTAAAACTGAACTACTCTTTATGTCGTCTAGTTCCCTTATTTTTTTGTTTGTCTTCCCGTCGACCACTTACACGTTTTCCTGCGTAATGCCACTCGATCCACGTTTTTGTGGGTTTTTATTGGTTTAGACGTCGCTTGCATCTGTACCTGTCTCCGTAATTACTCAGGGAGCTTTTTATTAAGTGTTTCTGAATTTACCGAAATTAGAGATAACAGCTCTGTTTTCCAAGGATAATTATAGCAGTACAAGTTATGCTGGGGAATCTAACATTAATATTGCCAACGTAATATTGTCATGTATCAGTCGATTCCAGCAGTGCCCATCCCCCCGGGCATTAGTGGGGCATTTTTCTTCATTCCCTGGGGCATTTGACGGTCTCGTGATTTTCACGTCACAGCACTGTTACTTCCTTGATAAGTTCATCAGGCAAGGGCGATATTTGTGATTAACTTTGTCTGAGGAGGACAAAATGAGACGGTAGATCCACGGAACGATTGGTCATTGGAGCAATACAGAGATAATGACTTCTTAGACTTAGTTTGGCCTGAATTAGCTTTGATTAGAACGAAGATAAGCCCGAAAACTAAGAAATGAACTTACTTTTTTTATCTGTACTGCGGGGCATTTGAACAGCTCGTTTGTCCCCGCCGTGGGGCATTTGCAGGTTTGTTTTCAAAAAATCCTAATGCCGGGGCTCGGCCTAGGGAGGGGGGGATGGGCACTGCTGGAAATGACTGATGGCATTATGCTAAAACTACTTATGTTTTCATTTTTTAGTTGCCAGAACTACGTCTGTTGTCTAGACTACTCGTCGAGAGACACGACTATCGCTAGTTTTTAATTGCAAATAAAAAATAAATTTATGATTACTTCAAGAGTTTTAATTGCAGTCACAAGTAACTATAAAAGTGTAAACGATTAATCAATTTATTAATTTAACAATACTTCAAGTTTTTGGATTGCACTTTTTCGAATTTACAATCTGCTTCATTTAGATCGGAAATAGTCAGTATACTGATGCCAATATTAATTGGGACGCACAGAAGCACAAACCTAAGATCTCAAAAGGAGGTTAAATGGGTTAAAACATAGACCAAGCTATAATTAGGAATTCTATTTCTAAAGGGTCGTGACAACAGCAAATTCACAATGGTTTTAATAGAATTCCTAATTATAGCTTAGTCCATGTTTTAACCTCCTCTTTAATAAAAAGCACGATGTTCCTAACACTTGAAAACATGTTTCAACAGAAACGTCTGTCGTCTTCAGTTCTTTTATAACGGTAACGCGAATTGAAAGAGAATTGGATAAGTCAGACGTTTTTGTTGAAACATGTTTTCAAATCTTAGAAATATCGTGCTTTTCCTCAAAATCATTATGAATTCTATTTCCTGATTAAAACTAACTTTTTGCCAGTGTACCATGACAATACTGTAGTCGACACCATGCACAGTACAGGTACTGATGTACTTAGAAAGAAATGTACGTTGGCTTGCAACATATTTCCCTATTTCTGACAGAATACGGGAAAATTCTCCACCAACATGGTGGGTTTCTCGTGATTATTTCACCCTGCCACCTGTCAATTTACCGATACAAGTTCTTCTTCCACTGACATACGCCCGGTTGAAAAGCTCACGTGACTAGCCACTGCCACGATCAGTTGGATTTGTCTTCTTATCGTGGAAGATGTCTGGACAGTTGCTTCTTTGAATTACAATCCCTGTCATAATATCTCTTCAATATCTTGTGTGAAGATGACGTATTTTCTCTTCTTTCGCCCTTCTACTATGGCATAACTGAAAGACGAGAAAAAATCGCGTTCAAACTGGACCATCCTCTCTTTTCTTGGGTTTGCGCACCCTAAGCTATTTATTCATTTTCTCTAAAACTGTTTTCTTTCCTTTCCTTTCCATTCATTCCTTTCGTCTCACTCGTTTTATTTTCTCTGGGAAAAACCATTTCTTAAAGGGGCAGTGTCACGGTGATTTTCCTCGCGTTTCGTGAAAACTTCGCTGAAATTGAGATTAAATGCCTTCACTCGCACACAAAATGCTCCTGAAACACCAAGAGGAAGATATCAAGTGAATTTTTGCAAGGAGAGCAAACCATAATAAGTTTTCAATGATTTTTGCAAGATACAAGCACAGAATTTGAAAACGTTCGCCAGACGTTTTCAAATTGTAATCCATTTCCGTCTTGGCCATCCGTGGCCAAAGACACTTAGTGATAGCTTCACTGAATTAGTATCCTGTCTGAACACTGAATTAGTATGGTTTCGTATATGTTAACGTGACGACTGGCTTTTCAGTGGGGTCAAACGCGAGCAAAATCCTCGTGATACTGCCCCTTTAACCCTTGAAGTCAATAGTGATCAACATCAAATTTGTCCTCATCATACCAGTGCATTATACACAGGTCATAAGAAAGAAGGAAATCATCACCAAAGATACATTGTCTTAACAAGTTCTCCCAATTAGTACTCAGTGAAATGTATGGAGACCAGTAAGGAGAATTTGTATAATGATGCCGGAGCTTAAGGGTCACAGGTTTGTCAGTCGCAAGAGTGTTAAGTGTCACCCTTGTTAAACAACGTTGATTTACTTGATTTAAAGCTGAACAGGAGGTAGTTCGCCATTATCCGTGAAAGGTAGGGAAGAAGGAAAATTCAAATCAAGCCTGTTGACATCCTCATCATGAGCCGAGCTTTACTTAACACGACCAAGCCATATACTCGAACATTTATTAACAAACAAGTCATGCGTTTGCGATACCGGTTTTAGTATTCTTCCACTGAGGTATCAAGCCTCACATGCAATTTAGTAACCACTTTATTGGACTTCCTTTCGCAAAGAACGTGACGCAGTCTAACAAACTACTAATAATAAATATAATAACAAATTTTTAGACTGGATAACCCACCAGCGCAAAGAGCGCTGTTATCAAAGGGAACTTTGCATAAATGAAAGTAAGAACAAAATTACACTACTAAATCGCTGCAAAATGAAGACAAGGAAAACACAAAAGCAAGAGACTGAGAGTGATGAAATTAGTTTGGTTATGAAAAGTGTTCGTCCAGAGACTTGAATAAAATCGTGGAGCTCAGGTTTCTTACCTTTCTTTTCTCTAAAAATTTCTGTATAAATTCTTCTGGAGTTATTTTTTCTGTAAATGGAAAAGAAAAGGAGCACAAAACCGGTCAAGGTAATAATGACGAGAGCACAATATTTGTTTGAGAACAATGTGAAACAAAAATCTATCTACGGAGTAAATCTCATAACAGTACCTAGTTTGCTGAATGAAGAAAATTGTTTATGAAGGAGCCATTGTAATCCACACAAAAGAAGGATCACGGCAATTTATTTGTTTGTTTATTCATTTATTTATTTTATTTACCATTACTCACGCAATCGTTTATAAACTAAGTGAAATTTAACAGATATTACAAAGGAGCAGGGTTCGGTTTGTTACTAGTTTTCATTCTCCGGGCTTTTCTTCCAGTTCTGCAGTCCTTCTTACTTCACAAAAGAAATTGACATTATAAAAATTGATTCCTAAATTTCGATTCAATGTGGGAACTTGGGACCACAGGGTTGTCAGTCGTCCAACAAATATTACAGTGCAGTAAACAATTCCTTATTAAACGAGGTTGAGTTACCTCTCTTTAACATTTTAACAGGATGACGATACTCATACTCACTTGAGAGAAATTCATCTGCGATGGCCTTAAAAAGATAAAAGAAGCACGTCATGTTAACAAATGGACGAGTGTGAAGCTGTCTTTAAATTAAAACGTAGTAATTTCTGTCGTACACGAAATTTTCCTAAAACACCAAGCGGGATGTATTTAGTGATTTCGCAAAGGGTGAACAAACGGTAACCATTATTTAGCAATTTTTTTCAGGACACAACAGAAGAATTCATTTTCCCACAGCCCTTGCATTCGTGAACGTAAATCAGGCCAAAAAAAGACAGAAATTAACACAAAATATGAGCATTATGAATACAAGCAGCAGAGACACTAGAAGCAGAGTCCATTTTTAATCTCAGGGACCAAACCTTTCCATGAGGTAGCCCCTTTAAAGGGGTTATGTCACAAGGATTTTGCTATTTTAGGGCAATTCTGTGCTTAAATCATAACCTAGTGCCTTTATTCATGCACAAAATGCTCCTTTAAAACTATGAGGAAGATATCAAATGAAGTTTATCGGGGAGAGCTGGCCATAATAATTTTTTTGCTGATTTTTGAGAACATAGCATCAAAACTTGAAAAAATTGGCCCAATTTTTTCAAGTTTCAATCCATTTCCATACTTGCCATCCGTGGCAACAGACAACAGGAACAGTTTCAGTGCCGTAAGATAGTCTTTAATAACAAAGCTAGACCATTATTTTTGGAATTCAATTGATGCCAAGACACTTTTTAGCTTTTTAAAAAATACTAAAATAGCGTGACATAGCCCCTTTAATTTCAAATTCGTCTTCTGTCCGGGAGACGTATCTTACCTCAGACTCTTCTTCGGCTTCAGCAGCTGCTATTTCTAACTGAGTCCGTATAGCGGTTATAGATAATACCTGTGGAGACAAAAATGATGAGAGCATATAAGGAATTGTCGATCAGACAAATGCTGTATGTCTTAATACTCAATTACGGACGGTTCCTCCTTTTGTTACTGCGCACACGTTCTGCGAATCTCGGGATGGTCCCAGAAACTTAGGTTTCTTAGGGACTGTGCCTACTGATACTTTTGAAGATATTTTTGCGAGGTTTATGAAGACAACAGTTTTCAAGTCAAGTAAACTGGGCAACAACTTCATACAACTTGACGCGCAACAAATTTTGCGTTGCACGTTCAGAATGTCGGTTGCGCGTATTACCACATCTGCGCGCCACTTATGTCCATGTTGCAGAGAGCAGACGCCGCGTCTACTTTCTAGCACGTATTTAAATCGGAAACTAGTACACATTCACTCGTCGCGTGTTCTTTGAGCGATGCTGAAATCGGCTGCGCCTCGTTGACTATAACTTGTCTTCGTATAAATTGCTTAATCGAAAAGGACGACTGCCATATCAGATTCGCAGATTTCCAACAGCCTCCTAGTAATGGAATTTTGAATTAATCGCTGTGTGTGCTGATACTGGGAGCATTCCACCTTTTCTTCTCAGAAATAGTCAAGCGAGAAACGAAACACGCGATTCCGGCGCGGGTTACCTCTTCCCTCCCAGAGTGTCCGACTTTCGCACAGCAAATTTCAGGGAAAGGGAAAGGAAACCGTTAACATTTATTATTCCATTTGTTTTCTAGCCTCACTCCCCATAACAGACAATACACAGTTCTGTACTTTCCTGTGTGTTTGCAGAGTTTGGTCTTGACGTGTACGATTTCAGTTGTTACTATAAAAAACTACTTGGGGCGGGGAGTGAAAATTTTCTCTCTACTCTCTGACTCTCGTGAACCCAACTCCTGACTAGCTCATACGGTAATTTGTACTCTCCCTAGAGGGGAAGGGAGCGTGAGCGCAAAAGCCTGAGCCCACAAATGGGGAAACAGGGTACTGCAAACGGTCTATCCCTAGTGTACACTCCAAGCCATAGACATCCGAAGAGTTTCCTCACCATCAGCTTATCACCAAGCCATCCATCCAACAATAGGAAGTATTTATTCCCTCACCTAAGTAATGCTAAGTAAAATATCCTTTTCAGTTATAGTCAGCAACTACAAAGTTTCATTGCGTACACATCACCTCTGTCAACTCTTTTTGTTTTTGGCTACTGTTTGCGAAGTCACGCTTCAATTCTGATAAACGCTCACACTGTGGAGAAAAAAGAATTGTAAGAAACTTCAGCAGTCTTATTATTTGGCGTGCGAGTGGTCAATATCTCGAGGAGAAGGAAAACAAAGGAAATTAAGCAAGACAAGTAAACGGCCAACAGAATGAGAGATTGATAATTGATGACGGCTGCTAAACATAAACACAAAAGTTAAAATCCAGCGTTCGGACACCAGTGTCAGTTAGTATAAGAACATAACAAAGGTGCAAGCACTGGGTAAAACATTAAGTTGGATATAGTCCCCAATGTTTACGGCAACTGAAAAAAAGGACAAAAAAAAAACAGCAAAAAGTAAGTGCTATGTAAGGCGTAAGTTCTCCAAAAATCAGTTCGGGGTAAAAACTATTTTATGCGCACAATGTTCATCAATACAAATTCAGCTTCAGTTAATTTCAAAAGCTCAATCGACAAAGAGGTAAGAGACTTGAAACACAACTTCAAGGGCTTCAAATGTTTCCGGTAGTTTTGAGAAAGAGAACGCTGTTTGCACTCACCTTTTTTAAAAGTTCATCTTTGCTGCTTTCTAATTTTGGTTGAAGGGACAAGTTATATCCTGAGAAAATACACAGCAATTACTTGGAAATAAGTTTAAAAACGGTGTTCACCACAAACACGTAACAAGGGGTGACAAGTGCTGGGCCCTGTCGCGTTCAGAATTAGCGTAGGCTTTGAATTTTGTTTTACAGTAACCGTTAATGAATGTATAATTCATTCTTGCAAGCGTTGTTTTCGCTCAACATCTTTAACTTGGATGTGGATGAAATCCTAAAGTGTTACCATTCAAATGAAAGCTATTGAGCAGTACTTTCCTGTGGTGCTGTTTATTACGCTGTACATGATGGTTTTGCTTTTTTGAGTCTGTGGATTAAATTCTATGGTGTTACCATTCAAATGAAAGCTACTGAGCAGTACTTCCCTGTGATGCTGTACAAGGCGGTTCTAAATTAGTCTGAAGATGAAATCCTAAAGCGGTATGTCCATTCAAATGAAAGCTACTGAGCAGTAATTTTCTGTGGTGCTATCAAGCAGTACGTTCGTGTGGGGGTGATCAGTGGATAACCATTTCCGGTGGGGCTGGGTTGTTTCCCCTCAGTATTTTAATCCAAATTCATATTCCCCAGGTAAAAAAACAACGTAATTGTGAAGCGGTAACTAAGTAGACATCAACTAGCGTTATTTACTTGCTATTTCTTCATTTTTCTTCATCACTTCTTCCTTATCCGCTTCTACTTTCTTAACCTGACAAAAGGAAATTCCAAACGTTCTTGTTATCTTTAATTCTATTTTGTACAGCAAGAGAGAACCTCTTACTAAGGTCTGGATCGCAAAAAATGGACACCGTATGATTCACCTATGCTCAAAGTTTGCTTTGTCACAAAACGGACTGCAAAATATTTTTTCTTGAAACGACACAACTAAGTCACAATTTTAGTCGAATATCACGTGTTCAAAGTATAGGAGATTTTTTTTCATTTGGAAAATTATAGTCACTGGTATTTGTTCGGACGTTATGTCCGTCCATAAGTGACAACTGGGATTTCACGAGAAACGAGAAAGTTCTTTGTTTCAGTCACTGTCCAATGTCCAGCTGTTATTTGCAGCTATACCATAGCTTGGCTACATGTATTTTAAGTACAGCTGCAGATAGACTAGCAGCCTCTGATTCTTTTGCACAATTAGTGGAACTAGCAAAATTCGAATGACGTGATCATGGAGTGGTGCCAACAATGCAGTGAGCCACGACTAATGACGCCGCTATCCTGCAAAGAACTCATGTTGAGCTGACTCCACTAATTGAGGGGAAAACAAGAGACTTTTCGCTGTCCATTCTCCAGAACACTCAGCCATGCTAATTGACCGTTTTATTTTTGGACAGTTTAATTACTGATGACTATTGCTTTGTATCAGAAGAATGAAACTACTTACTGATTCTACTTTAGTTAGAAATGCATCCATAATTTCAGGTTTATCACTAAGATCTTTGAGTTCCTCTAAACTAGAAATCAAATAAAAATCAAATTCAGTGCTGCTACACTGTATACAGATACCGGCCAGTTGACCACTGTGGGAAAGGAAACTGGGTATTAGCCGAGAAGAGAGTGGTGAGAGACACACGTGTATGCCTGGGTAGAAAGTCATGGTCACAGCCGTTTTCTCTAGAAAGTTTTGCTTTGAATTTCACACTTCATAAATGATACGTGTACAACCATATACCAGTAAATTTCATAAGCAGTGTTTTCACCGGCAAAATTATGGACCAGTATCAGTTTTATTAAAATTTGCTTCAGTAAGTGCACCATACAGCACTGTTGATAAAGGCAGGGGACAAATATTAACCAATTCTTATGTAAACGTTTGAGCTCCAGCTATTACTGGTAGACACATTCAAGGGCTAGAACCACAAAGCACCCACGACACAACAACAAAGTTTATGAAATCCCGGCAACTTTTCCCATTTCCCCAACTACTTTCAAAGTGATAATCCTAAGTTGTCCTTGGCATCATCATCATCATCATCATCATCATCATCATCATCATCATCATCATCATCATCATCATCATCATCATCATCATCATCATCATCATCATCATCATCATCATCATCATCATCATCATCATCATCATCATCATCATCATCATCACAACACTGCACTGTTGTTTGTTTTCTACATTAGTAAATAAATAAATGTCCTTTTCAAACTAACATGGTACTTCACATGACTGAAGCAAATGATGCACGAAATTGATTAAGAGATCAAAGGATGCTTAGTTGCAAGATGTTGTAGAAATGTTCATAGAATGATTCTTCCATATTATCCTCTATCACAAGCTAGTTTCATTTCAACCATAAGGATACAAACTTGTTGCTTAGTTTGTAAAGAAATAGAGAAACAAACAGATAACGTGTGAACTGCGTAATGTACTCGCTTTTGACCATAACTAGAAGTTAGTTAAAGGGGCAAAACTGTGTGTTTAAAATTAATTTCAGACGTTTCAGGCTTTAAGCCTTTCATCAGTGGAAGTTAGGTTGATGTGCATTGAAAACGTGCACCACGGCACCAATATGTTTTAAGTTCCAAGACGCCCATGTCAACAGATTCTTTGCCTTTCTCAACATCAACAAGACACAGTGGAGACTTCTTCCTAGTTTTCAGGGCAACAGTTAAGCAGTTCTGCTCAAAATCATTTCCACCAAGGAGTGGAAGTGACATGATGAAACCCGGAATGTTGCCCATTGCCACTGAGTGCGTGTGCAAAACACACAAACACTGACATACACAAGAAAAGCAAGGATGAGGCAATTTATGGGGCAGTAATTCTGAAAGAAATGCAGACCAAGCTTACCTGAGATTGTCCAGTTCAGGAAATGAGCTTGCTGTTTTAGCAGGTAGGGAGGGTCGTGGTGGTACAGGTGGTCTCGATGGAGTGGTCTGAGTAATCTATGATACAACATAAAAGAGGTAAAAATTTGTTATGAGATAGGTGGAACCAAAATAAGATTCCATTAGGACCCTAGTAAGTTCTTCTGTAGGATTTCTACCAGGAAATGCATAGTGTAGATTTAAATTAATTATTATTATTTTTCCCCCTGATCTTGCCTAAAAATGATAGCACATCCTAGTTCCAGCCAAGGTACACGTATTTTATCTTGCACATCACCCAAAAATAGAGGATATTACACCGTGACAGGAAGATATGAATTTTGTATTGGAGTGGTGAAAACAAAATCGATTTTTACAAACGAGTGCAGTGAGTGAGTTAAATGTTGTTTTTGTTTTTTTGTTTTTTTACCGTGAGAAAATAAAATTCATGTCTTTAAGCTCCCATGTAATTTTCTTTTTACTAAATGCATGTACACAAGAGTGATTTTGCACAAACAACAGTGTAAAAGCAGGAAATTATGTCATCGTCATTGTCTAAGATATAATAAAATTTCATACATCCCACCTAGAATTTCAGCCCCCATTCTGCATCGCATTGAATCTATTTTAAACCTGTACCTGTATCTACACTGCACAATGCATGCGTGTTTGTTTTAAAACCTGAAAAGCAACATACCTGCGAGTTTCCTGATAATTGAGGCATAGCTCCCATGTTAGCAGTTACAGACAGAGGTGAGTATTGGCTCAGTGGTGGATTAAATGACGAAAGTGAAGGTGTACTTGACGGCACAGTGGACTGAGGTGTGAACATCGGTTGAAAACCAGGAAAGCTGTTGTACTGATTCAAGTGTTGAAAGCCACTTGCAGAACTTGTTGAGAATCTGTGAGGTTCAAATTTAATTTGCTTTAGGTACAAATGTGTCAGCACATACAAATCACAACATACAGTTGAGAAGGATCTTCACGTTTTCAAGCAACTTGCATGTAAATTACAAACTAGTATATTTCCAGCAGTTTTTGCTATCATCATCATTTCTATTAAAAATTTTAAAACGTTTTAACCAGAGAACCTGGTTACTCCTCCATTTTCAAATCATCATTTCTCTCCGTGCCAGGGGATGCACAAGGTTATTATTCTGTCTGTCCAACCCTCCTCGTTTTGTGCTGCCCTTTTGGCTATACTCCAACTCTTCAATCCACCTTAGGATTCCATCATGTCGGCCTCCACAGCAGTCTTCCCAGTTTGGGTTGTATCACTGTCAATGCTTTCAGTTTCAGTGACACTAACTTTTCACAGGACAGGACTGTTGGCCCTGTGCCCAACCTCCAACCTGGATGGCCAGCAGTTTTTGTAGCAAAACCACAACCAAAACCAAAGTAATCATTCTGGCCAATAATCATTCCGTAATCATTCCATCGCTCTTTTTGTTATGACCAGTCACACCTTTGATTCAACATATAACATAGTAAAGCAAAACCAGAAGGATAGGACCAGAAGGATAGGACCAGAAACTTACTGTGGTTGAGATGTCTGTGAGCCAAGGAATTGAGGTGGGTGGTTAGTGAATTCTTTGACAATGTCCAAGATGGCTTTACCCAGATTGGAGTGCATGTAAAACTGAGATACAAAAACATGACACGATAACATCTTTAACAACAACTATGATTAATTGCAATTTAAAAAATGGGAGTTTGCAGTGAGAAATCTACAGAATGGCTCAAACCTGTTCCAGGTTGAACTGGAATTTTAAAAAAATTAATGCTGGTCTTAATTTTTAACTTTGATTTGTCTGTTTTTTGTTGTTGTTGTTTGTTGTCGTTGTTTTGTCTGTTTTTTGTTTACAAGCAGCTTGCATGTAAATTATGAATTAATATTTCTAGCAGTTTTTGTCATCGTCATCATTTCTCTCCGTGCCAGGGGTCTGTTTTTTGTTGTTTTTATTGTTGTTGTTTTATCTGTTTTTTGCTGTTGTTGATTGTTGTTGTTGTTTTTTGTGTTTTTGTTGTTTTTTGCTTATTTTCTTTTCTCTCTTTTTTTCCAAGGAGGATGCAAACAGAACAGAAAACACAAGAAATACTTTTATAACCAACATTTCAAAAATGCATGAGTCACCAAGGAAGGGAGAGGGGGGAGGGGAGGGTCTGGAGCTCCCTGTTGCTCCCCCCTCCCCTAATTAATTACCATGACCTCTATAAACTTAAATTAAGTTGACATGAGTGGGAGCACACACCTTTTAAAAACTGGAAATCTCACAGAATCCCAGTTATTTAGTTCGCAAATATCTTATGAAACTAGTATGATTGTTGGGCATTTTCTTTACACGTCATCTGAGGTCATGTGTGCAATTTTTTAGGGTAGAATTGCTATACATCTGAGTTACAATGTTGTAGCTGGTAAGGGGGAAGTTAGAATCATCTGATCTGGGATCACAAATCCAAATTCATATTCGTAAAAGAAACCACCCTTCTATATGATGACTTGAGAATTCAAGGGCAAACAAAATCTGAAAAAAAAATTAAAACAAAACAAAACAAAACACATGAACACATATGCAAGCAACACTCTCTTACACTATTAATTGCCTGACAGCCAACAACCATCATCTAAGAAAATGGAGAGAGCAGATGATCAAAATGAGAATGACTTGTTACGTTTTGATTTAAAATAACACGCACATGCACATAAAGCATGAACAAAGTTGGCATCCTTTACATTAAATATGTGTTTTCAATACTTCACAGGCAATTTCAGTGCAGTATGTAGACCTGAGATTCTCACGTGCCTGATTTGTGGGTTATAATTTAATTGGTCACAATTCATCCAAGATCAGAAATTAGTGAACGTAAATTGCAGATCTTCTATTACCTTATAGGTGTTTCCATTTGAGGAAGCTAGTTTACTTAAATGTGTAAGTTTACTTTATGGGAACTCATTTCATAATGGCAAAATCATAGGCTGCAAATCATTTTTGACAAGGATGGGTCTGCAAAAAAATTGGCTGTAAATTGTAGGGCACTGGTTGTTTAAAAGCCATTGAAAGCTAAGCTAAGATTAAAAGTTGTTGCCCCAACCCAACCACTAAGACGTCTAAGTGAGAAATTACAAAGTAACAATAGAAATTCAGGTGAAAAGTAGTTCACCTGGGTGAACAAAGTTATGACATGTGGTAGGGCTTCTTTTTCACAGAAACAACGAAATGGCAGAGACTGGGTTCAAATGACTGGTCATCAAATTGAAAGTCTGGTACGCTTATGAGTAGATCACTAGGTCTATCCATCTAAGCCAATGCTGATTACTGGTCTCCCTAAATGTTCTTGATAAATACACCTATATATCACTAGTCACGAGAACTTGTAAAAGATCAAGACAATAATTTATCTTTGACGATCATCATTTTCCTTAACCCTTTCACTCCCAGAGTCAGGTATGGAAAATTCTCATGACCTTTTCTTATGAATGTCTTTTGAAATTGTAGAGAGAAATATCAAATGATATTTATCAGACTTGCAGGGTTAAGTTAAGACTAAAGTTAGTGATGAGTCATACCTGGTCATTCACCCATGGGTGGAGCAAGGGCGGGGCCACCTTCACCGTTGGTCTCTCATTTGGAAACTGAGGTGGTAAGGTTCTGTTGTGACAAAAATCAAGAAAGTCACTGTAAAATTGTCAGATTTAATTTTTGAAACCAAACTTAACTTAAGGCAGAGTTACAAGAGTTACAGAATTACAAGACCTTCTCAAAGTTCTTTTCACTAGCTTGGTTTGGGGCAAACATGCCACATGGCAATTATATGCGTATGCCCTCAATTAAGGTTTGGGTACAATCACATGGGGTTAATATCCCTTTGACCAACTCCCAGACTTAAAAAAACTAGGAGGTACCCATGATGGGGCTTCTACTGAGACCAGTTCAGCAAGGTTAGACCTGCCAGGGATTAATATCCCAGCCAGCATACACGTACATGTAACCCCTGGGGTCAATAAGGCACACAAACTTCACCACCATGCCAAGGTGATAGCCCAAACTCTAGACTGAAATACTGAGTAGTAATAAGCCTGCATGGGATTGTGTGTTTTGCACAAGTTTATAGCTGTCTTCATACACTCTTCTTTTAGAGAGTTCATCTTAGGTTAATGTATCTGTTAATCAAGGTTTCCAATTCACACTGCTAATCACATAAGGGCTGGAGAAAATCGGGCAAATTAATAAACTGAAGGTTGAAGAGTTGGTGTATCTGTGCATCTGCTGTCTTTGTTTGCATTAGGTTTACTGATATAGCAAAAACAAAGTTGGTTCATACATATTCAGAAAAACAGTTGAATTCCCTGCATTGAAAGTCACTCTGTACTCCACATCTCTTTGCACTTCTGTGATACTGCAAGTAAATGAACATGTAAGTAAAACTATTAACGTATTTTCACCTTGGCTTCTGTATCATATTTTACTACCACAAAACTTGATAAACATACCATTTTACACCTTTTCAACTTGAAAGACAGCTGTCGAATTCACTCTTTTGGTCTAAAATTGTCTACAATCTGTCAATAGGTGAGATTTTAATGATGCTTATGATATCGCAATTTAGTAAAATTAATTAGACTCTTTCAGGCAGCTGGTCAGTATCTGAAGATATTTGCACAGCTGAGAGAGAAATAAACAGTTAACCAAGAAGTAGTGAAGCTTTGGTGGCAACTTGAAATTTTCTGGTCAGTCTTTCAGCCAAGGGTAGTAATTCTCTGATAAACCAGCAAGCTAGAAGGGGTATATTTAACTTCACGTCATCATCACAGGGACAAAATTTCACAAGTTGGAATAAAAAAAATCTTCGTAAACAAAATATGATGCTTATGATATCGCAATTTAGTAAAATTAATTAGACTCTTTCAGGCAGCTGGTCAGTATCTGAAGATATTTGCACAGCTGAGAGAGAAATAAACAGTTAACCAAGAAGTAGTGAAGCTTTGGTGGCAACTTGAAATTTTCTGGTCAGTCTTTCAGCCAAGGGTAGTAATT
This sequence comes from Siderastrea radians, assembly GCA_964017195.1. NCBI lineage: Eukaryota > Metazoa > Cnidaria > Anthozoa > Scleractinia > Rhizangiidae > Siderastrea > Siderastrea radians. Next base: position 24,149,166 of record OZ024895.1, read on the forward strand.
CTCTGATAAACCAGCAAGCTAGAAGGGGTATATTTAACTTCATGTCATCATCACAGGGACAAAATTTCACAAGTTGGAATAAAAAAAATCTTCGTAAACAAAATATGCTTTTCATCCCAGATAAACACAAAAATACTTTTAAGTGACAACTATTATTTTTGCCAGGGATGAAACTGTTTTCATCCTGGGAAGAAACCATATACAGTAAACTCTTGCCTTGCAGACACCTCACTACATACTATGGATATCCCATTTTAAGGATATGAGTTGAGTTCCCTATTTGTTTTCACTGAAAATAAATAAAGGATATTATGCGGTGAAGTGAAGATATGAATTCTACTTTTGAGTGGTAAAAACAATATTTTACGAACGAGTGCAGCGAGTAAAATATTGTTTTTTACCACGAGAAAATAAAATGCATATTTTCAAGCTGCTGTGTATTTTTCTTTTTATTTGATAGACAAGAAATTCTAGGGAATTTTCAGGCAGCGCAGAGTCTGTCAGCTTCCTTTCCCTGGGCTGTTATGTATAAATAGTTCTCTACCTTGAATTGAACTTGATTCGGGCTCGAATGTGACTCGTGCTATGGCACTCAAAACATCAACAGTCTAATATATAGTAAGTAAACTTTTTATTGTCAACGCTTCCGAAGAGTCTCTTTCGAGAGCGTCTCCAATAGATAACTAAATCTATCTGCTTACGTCATAGCTACAAATGAAAAATTCACCTTCAAACTCTTCAACAAAGCTAATCTGATGAAAGAAATGTCGCGTATATGACAGATTTACTTTGAGAACTTTCTCGCTTAATGGCCTCTCAATGAACTCTATCGACACAGTGAAATTAAATGATATTACCCAAGAATGTCAAATATTTCAGAAATTGATTAACTGATAAAATGGGTGACTTTACCTCAAGAAATAAATAGAGGCTACTTGCAATCTAAAACCTCTAAACCTGTGTTTATAAAGATCGGTGTTTACTGTTCACAGCTATTTAACCAGTAGACTCAACATGCTTTACATCATCACAAAACTCAAGAATGGAGTTTGTCATTGCCTTCGCAACCGGTTGAGTTCGAAGCACTATGTAACCACAACTAACAATACTCTCCATGACTCATAGACGATCTCGCACGCTAAACAAAAATGGCATTTTAATCTCCCTTTCTATGTCATTTATGACAACATGCACAAAGCAACACAACATACAGAATTATTTTTATGCCAACATACTAACAACCTGCACAACTCCAAAGTTCTCACCAGCCTTTGTAAACACTGCCCCTTAGAAACGAAAATTAGTCTCCTAAAAAAACAGCGAAATAAACAATTCAACAATACCTTAACTCAACTTCAATACACCACAAAACTCAAAACAACAAAATTACACTTCACACTTTCAACCTCGTAAAATACACATCATTATAACAAGCCTGATTATTAGAGCCCACACAGAGACTACGTCTAAGTCTAATGACTACCGCCAATTCAGGAATGTGCTACTTTTATAAGAAAAGACAGGGAATTTCCGTGCGGAGACTAAGTCTACTGACACCTGACAATTCAGGAAAGTGCCTTGTAATTCATTAGACGGCAGCGAAGTTTGAGACGTCGCGCCGCCTAACAAGAGTATTTTTGCATGAACAACAGTGTTAAAGTGGGACATGATGTCATTGATAACCTCACTAGTGAAAATAATTATGGAAATATGCCACATGAGTCCCAGATGTAGTTTCATATGAACTTTATGAGTGGTCTATTTTCCACTAAAACACCCTTGTCTATACACTAATTTCCGTTATTTTTGGGCTCTCTCTATTACCGACACCTAATGGTTCTGATCATGTCTGTTATAATAAAGATAGCTGGCTGTAATAATGTAAACACAACCAAAATTTTGTTAAATGGGAGGAAATGAGGTGGATATAAGAAAGAATCATCTCGGATTGCATGTAAACATAGTATTAGCTCCACCAACAAGCCCGCTCCGCCACTGCTATTTGAGTCTCTGGAGACTAGCTAGTGAGCACTGTCATTGAGTTCAGTCTAAAATTATGAAATGCTAAACAAGGAAACTGCACTTTTAAATCAAGAAAGTATCTAACAGATATCACTGTTTGGTGGTCCAACTACCGTAGTTTTAACTGCCTGATTGCAAATGCTGTTTGTTAGTTAGGTCTTCATGTTAAGTTCCAGCTAGACGTCTTCAAATTAAATTTAAGCTTACTTGTGAAAAGTTCGTAGCGATTCAATCTGCTTTAGTCTTTGTTGCTGCAAAGCTGTCGTAGGTGGTAGCTGAGATTTCGGTGACTTCGACGATCCAAATAACCAACTCATACTTCACAACAGGCGAGGGTACGAGAAGAAAAAAAATTAGGACTAAATAGGCAAATCCGCCTGAGCTACGGTATTTGGTCCGCCATTTTGAACTAATAATAAGCATGATATAATGGTAGACACCGCTGACTTTCTTGGGCTCAGAATATCCCAGAATTCTTTCAGTGTTGTAAAGCTGCTTTTTTTGAAGGTACAAAAAAAAAACACACAAAAACAAAAACAAAACAAAACAAACAACAACATGTTTGTACTTTTATCTCCAGACGTAACAAAAATGTCCACTGTCAGTATTGCATGCTTAACGAATTCGCGGGTCATTTTTTATACGTCTGGCAATTGATGTTATCAACTGAAAAAAATGGGGATTTTATCACCAATATTTGCATAAAAGACAGGCATAGAAAGTAATTTTCATTGTAATCCTTTGTAAATGAAACCTTGATAACTTTGTGTCGATTGAAAGCTAATAACAAAGTGAAAAGTTACATTTTATTCGGATGTGACAGGAAGTTGAAATTGGCACAAGAAAGAAAGCGTCTACGGTATCTTTTATTTCTGACGACTTCTTTTTCTCTTTATTTTATTTTTTTAGCGCTTTTCGCATACAGAAGCTGAACTGCTTTTAGAAATTAATATGTTTCGACGTTGACCCCCTATCGCTAATTTTTATCGATTTGAAATTCGCAGTTTTGTATTTTAATAGTCCTGGTAACGTTTAATGAAAATCTTAGCGCAGTTATCTCGAAACCCCGGCTAAAATGGCACAGATGCGAGCACAATGAACATTTGAAGCTAACAAGAATATTCAATTTTTAACGGGTATTTGGTTGATAAATACCAACCTAAGGGCTTTCGCTATTCCAGAAACATCGTTTGTAATGAAAGTTTTCATTTTAGTTTAAACATTTGCATTAATAAATAATGCGAAATATATTTAGGTCAGGCACTTGTTCATCAACCTATTATTTTCTCATAATGACTTATTTGCCTTCCGCACTTTCCAGGTTCGGTTTCACTATACAAGTAATGAATCAAGACCCTTAGCTTTCACCCTCTTTTGTCTTGGCGTTCAATACAATTGTGTAATTGTAATAGTTTTGGAAAACTTAAACCTGTGTCTCGGTTCTTTGTTTCATTGGTAATTAAGTGCAAACGCTACAGGCGGTTTGACAGTTGTACAGTTTTCACCAAAGAAGCTTATCATACAGAGCTCAATCCAGCACAACACCTTCAATCAACTGGCGGCAACTGCGTCACTTTTGGACGCTTTGCTTATTAGACGGACAGTTTCGCTTGTACTACTTTAAAAAAGTATCCCTTATTCTTACTTTTCCCCTCTTTTATTCCGTCTTCTTTATCATTCTCTGTTGCGCGGATATACTCTTTTTCAAGACTGAAAACTGGATGCAGCTACGCTCTGCATAATTACCGTGGAAATATCACAGGCGATTTCAAACTTTACAACACTCAACATAGAAAGCTTGGGAGGGCTTTGAAAGGCAATCAAAGCTATTTGCCCTTGTTTTCAATAAGCACTCTTTACATTCTAAACATTCAGCGGGGGAGAAAATTGAATACAAATAAAACAGGTCACAAAATATAATGGCATAATTTAGGCCAAGTTTGGCATCATCGTCATCAGGTGTTGATGATCACAGAGGTAAAACAATTAAGAGAAAAAAAAACGGGAAACCTTGACAAATGTCGGCCCATAAGATATTTGTATTTCTCATTTCCTTGCCTAGAGGATACAGAACTTGTCGTTTTGATAATCTTAAGGAGGCTGATAAAACCTAAGTGTTTTTAACCAAAGACCTGTGATCGGCAAACAACACTGATCGATTATGGATATCGCTTTCTCTGACTCACACCTCGAAGCGTGGGATTAAAGATTATGTTTTCTTAGATTCAAGTGCCGAAAAGGACACTTTGACAGATAATGACTAAGCTATTACTATGTATAAACGAAACTTTTGCCGCGAAAACTCTCGCGTCTTGCCGAAGTGTCACATTCACTTTATTCAACACTTCGCGGAAAATTTTTCCACCGAAACCAGAGGGAACTTTGCGCTCGCAACAAACAAAATTCGCCGAAATCAGACTTTCTCGTAAATCAGCAAACAGATCACTTCGAACACATTTTACAAACAACCCCTGTGTTATATAAAAAGAAACAATGGTCATAATTGAAAGCTTTGATTTTTGTCACTTGTATAGCCTCTTTAAGCCCAATAAATGTCGCACACAGTTTACAAAGGCCCGTCGCTTTTAGCCATCTGCTCAACCTCGTTAATGTAATCCGCACGATTTCGTACTAAAGGTCTTTCTGCTCGAATTTTAGCGAATCAGCGCGAAATATTCTTCTCTATTTCTATTTTGAATGATCTAAAAACCATTAGAATAGTCTCGATTATGAGTTATTCGCCCCTATTTTTCTTCGTGTTTGTTTAAGATACACTTTAAGCGGTGGCCTCTTTGAACCGATTGTCTCCCCGCCGCGTTTTTTAAGCATCTACAAACATGTAATACCCATTCGACTCATTTCATCACAGCCATGCTTATTCCGAAAGCCGTGCCTTTCATTCCTACCTTTCCCTTATTTACCGAACAAGCCATTGTGCCGCTATTCAGTTTTTGTGTTTTGTGGATGTAATCTTTTGTTATGGAGATATTAGTATTAGAGCAATTGTAATTCATTCACCTTTGTTATTCATTTTATCTCTTCTTGATCGTCCATTTATTTATTTATGTCATCTCTTCCATTCAACACCTCATGTATTTTTTATTATGTTGTTATTCCCGGCTCTTGTCTCTCTGTTTCTTTTATATAATTATCAATATGCGAAAGCAAGATTTACAATGAGTCACCGCAGCGCTACTGTAGAGAGTTTACTACAGCTGTGTTTTTCACTTGATCCACGGGATGCCGAACGAAATCGATAGAAGGGGGAGTTTTTTGTAAAGCTTTCTAAGCAGCAATGAGATTAAGGATGCTTCCGTTCAAAGATGCATTTGAAGGAAATAATTTTCCTTGCGGGACGCCATCTGTTTAGGGTTTCTGTAATTATTATACAAATGCGCCTTCTTTTAAGCTAAACACATCCCCGAAGTAAAAAGCGCTGCTAACAGACAAAGTTTTATTCCAGAAATTTTGTGTATTTAGTCTACTTATGGTGCTTAAATACTTGTGAACTGTATATTGTATTGCACTGACGGAGTACCAAAACTATTTGCTGTTTTAAACCACACATACATAGTTTACACCTAAACACAAAAGAAGAAAACGAACGTCGCTGCCTTTGTATTTAAGGCGTAGTGGAAAAGCTTGTCAATGAGAAAGGAAAATTTCTAGTGCTAACGGAATTTTTTCATACTTGCAATGGCCATGAAGGCCAGTGTCAAATAAACCCAACTGAGACAACAAAAGTTGACAACAAATTACATTGAATGCTAATTTTAATGTGACAGATCGGTGAAAACTTTGGGTCAGTTTTGTCAAATTTAAATTACAAGTGAAAGAGGCGCTTGTAAATAAAGCGCGACCAAAGCCTTGGACTCGCTCTCTAAGCGAGCCGAGTAAAAATATCGGAAGTCCTTCAAGCCACTAACCCTTCAAATAAAGTCGAATAAAAATTATTTCAATATTTAAATATTCACACACTTAGCTTTATAATATACAAACTCTACCACGTTGCGATCGGGCAACGGTTACTGCGGTCAGAAACTTGTTCGTCAAACTTGCTGTTCAACATCTCTACAAAGTGAAATGCTTTTCGTCGGCAGGGGTGAACCAAAAAAAATTGTTCTCATGAATTTGCACGGGATAATAAAATTCTTGCTTGCTCGATAAGAATAATTTACACCAGTTATTTGCTGTATTATACATAAATAGTCCATCGTGATAAATAGATTTGAGGAGTCAGTTGAGCTAAAGAAGTAGATAGGCGACTGGCCGGCGTACGTCTTGGCTTTGCCACGATGAACAGTTACAAGGCACCGTGTACTGTCCATTCGCGCCCTGTACGGCGTGAAGATGAGAATGGGGACTAAGCTGTGCGCCAGGGAGAACAGGCATTCCAGAGGCGTTCAGTAGAGCTGAACTTGTCGTTGGAGCGCTTGGGTACAGTGAATGAGGGTAAATTTGTCCTCCTGTCAGCATATCAGGGCGGACTGAGCTTGGGATTTCAAGTCCGCGGTCAAATCTTGATGGGGTAATGGAGTGGTTGGTACTCGAGTCGAAAGTATACGCTGATGAAACCGGTATAAACGATCGCGTTTTGCTATTCGCGCTTGATGAGTAGGGATCTGTCACGAAAGACGTCGTCGGTATTCCAGGCGGACTGCACTTGAGTAATTCGTCAGAGGTTGGTAAACAAGGCAGTGGGAATGGATAGCGGTCCACTTTCTTGAGGAGTGATTTTGGCTTGCGTCTTGGCCTATACTTGTAGTCTGGGTGCTCTTTCATGTGCTGAGCTCTGAGGTGTTTTGCTTCCTCGATAAAAGGCTTTTTCTCCACGTCCGTTAACTTCTTCCATTCCGCTCCGAGTCTCTTACTAATCTCCGAGTTGTGCATCTTTGGGTTGTCTTGGGCAATTTTACGTCTCTCTTCGCGGGACCAAACCATGAATGCGTTCATGGGTCGCTTTATGTGTTCCACCGGCTTAGACATGTTCATGTATCGCTTGCTAGCTGAACTGTTCAGAATATTCTAGCTCCTAGATATTACTAGGTGGTCGAGAGTAAATAAGCTCCGTTGTCCTTGGTGCCTCGTTGAAACTGACTGTACGCTGATTGCTTCACGCGGTAAAGATCAAAGATCTTACATCAGAGCATGCGTGCGAAATAATTGAGTTTCGTTCTCGCTTTCACAAAGTACTTGGACCACGTCATTTTACGAAAAGGCTATCCAATTAAAATAGAGGAAGTTATATTTGAAAATTTTCCTCAAGTGGTCCCTTGAAAATGTTTCGCGATATTACCTTGATTGCTGTTTCAAAGAGATATTTGGATTTTGTAAATAATTTTCTATTTTGGTTTAGCGAAAGTACAATAGAGGAACTTTTGTTTTCTAGCCATCAATTGCTGCCCCATTGTTCATAGACAATGCACTCAAAATTCAGATATCTTTACGCTTTCTGCGGCTCTTGTGAGGCCAGCCGCCGCGAACAAAAGAGAGTATGTTTTTCTTTTCAAAGTTCAATTCCGCACTTCCATAGCTCCTGGCGAGAGTTTTGGCAAACAGCGCGTTAATATTCAACTTGCACTGGGAAATTATTAATTTATATTGAAAGTAAAGCAAAGTAAATATCCGATTCTTTCTGTGGGTCCGTCATTTTCTTACGACGAATTGCCTTACAAATGATCAATTATCGAACCTTTTATTCGCCCGTTTAGCATAAGAATACATTTCGCTTATGAAAGCTTTTGTCTCGACGTGAAATTGCCAACTACAATGACGAGATCTTAGTGTAAATACAAAACAAAAATCTCTTTTTTCTGCGTTTAACCCCTGACATCAGTTCGTTGTTTTATGGGTTCTCAATCGCTCGCGCGAATTTGCGCGTTCCTCCAATTTTCTGTACACAGATATTTAATATAAGTAGCCAGATTATTGAAGTTTTTTTCACAATTTATTCAATTATGGTTTTGGTCAGAGAGGTTTGGTTTTATTTTTTCATTACTTATCGCTAGGTGAAGGTTCGTTTGCATTTTCAATTCCATGCTTATAGCAGAGCTGATTAATCGCTGGGGGCAATGAATAAGACTAAGGAATAAGTGCCCTTTATGAAAGACCTCACTTCCTTTCGTTTAATAATCTTTTGTTTGCAGACAATAGCTTCGTCGTTATCATGGTAATTTCTGAATGAAAAGTCTTGAAAGCTTGTTGTGATAGAGGTTCCGTTGATTTATTACCATGAAAAAAGCTTCGATGACTCATCTAAATAGGATATTTGTGCGAACCAGAATCCAAATTAAAATTGTACCCTTGGCATGAAACCTCTTCCCTAATAAAATAGTTTTTCGTTCCATTTTTTAGTAAGAGAGCCAGTTTAAATCGGGTCCTAATTGAACCAACAAGTTCGACAAACCGCGCTGTTGAAAAGAGTCGCAAATGTGACATGTTTAAAAGAGTTGTTTTGGTTCTTATTATTTTAATGACTTTTCTATCAGCCCATGCTATCAATCTAGAGAGGTTAAGAATTATTTTCAATTTTGGGCAATCTTATCGAAAATGAGATCTGCAAACTAGACGGAACTTGAAAGAGTGTTGGCTCAAACTGGCCCGCAACCAAAATGCATGAAAAATAGATCGGCGGTAATTATGTCGGAAAAACGTTCGCAAAATAAACGTCGGCGTGCAAAGAATTGTCGGACACTATAGCAAAATTCGGAACACACCGAAAGATTTTTTTTTTTCGTTATTTACTTGTGTTTGTTTGCTTGTAAAATGAATTGGCTTGTTATCATTGTATAAGTTTGGTCCGTTTAACAGTACAAACCATTGATAACGGACTAACTAATTAAGCCTTTACAATTCTATGTGTGTATTTTCTTTTAGAAAAAGTGAAATATTCTAGGCGGATGCGAAAAAATAATTATTCGAGTCCAATTTTAAGAATAGTCCGTTCTATTCTTTTAAAATTTATTGAAAAGAGAGCGGTATTTCTGAAAGTAAACAAAAAATAAATAGTTTGAAGAGTCTTAGCAGAAAAGGCATTCATCGCATTCAAAAAGAATATTTGAACTTCAAAGAGTTTTCTTTGTGCCAGAAGATTGTTTTTGGTTTGGGCGTTGAACCATCCTTCTTAAGTTTAATCGCATCCATTGTCAATCCTTCCCTGTCTTTGTTTCAGAGTTAGATTAAGACGCACGAATGTAACATTGAAATACACATCTATATTTAAATTTCGACAAACTTCGCTTAAGGATGTTGAAGTTTTTTGTGGAGGTTAAACCCCTCATTTCCTGTGTGGATGAAAAGCAGAGGAAATTGAGACTATGTCCGTGTTATTTCATACACTTCACAAACGGAACGCTCATCAAAACTAGCAGATTGCCATTGAAATAAACACAAAAGAAACTGAATGTGGAGGACACTTCCAACAGGCGATTGAGCTTTTTGCAAATTGATAACATTACATCTGCGTTTCTATACACGATTAGTTAAAACAATTTTATTTTCATGTAACACAACTGTTTTCTCCCTTTCAGCTTCACAATGGCTAAAGCCGATTTTCAGTTGGTTTTAAGCTTCGGATAAGCTAAACTGTGAAATTGCGTATGGTTTGTTTAAGAAGCCTTGGAGAACAGCTAAACCAGCAGTGCTTTCGGTTTGTTAAGTTCTCTGTTAGGTATGGTTCCGTCCGCTCTATTGACCGAAGTTTACCAACAAACTCGCACCAAAGTTCGAATGAGAAGCCTTTTCTTTTCAAATGCGCTGTCGCAACTAATGACCTCTATTGAATTCTATGAAATCAGTTGCTCATCAGAAACTTAAATTTGGCGATGCTAAATTAACATTTTGTTTTGTAACACGGCGTCGCTTACATTTTTTGTTTAACGGTTGCTGTCATCTAGAGAACTAAAGTAGACTCATAACCTCTTGTTAAAAATTGCAGAAGCCGAAAATCCAAGGGAAAACATAATAACTTTTTCTCTTAGAAAAACTCAACTAAATTGCCTACTGCTAGCTACGTTGTAGCTAATCGCTCTGTTGCAAGAGCCGAACAGAACTCAAGTGTATGGACCTCTGCTAGATAACAACTTGAGCACGCCGGCTAAGCTAAAAGTCATATATGAAACCGCAACGAGAAAGTAGTCTTTTAAAAAAACAAATTCTTTTATAGGAATATTTTAGGGTGAAATTAGAGCGCAGTTTTCTCAAATACTTCTTAGTGAGGCATGTTTATATTCTCTGCATACAGATAAAGGAGTCTTAGCAAAGAAGGTTCGGTTACTCGGTTACCGAACTCATCGTTGATTCGTTTGTCTCACATGTAACTCCGTGATTAACACACGAATACAACAGTCCTCACAACTAACAAAGAAATCCCGGGAGCCGGGATGAAGTTAAAGGTTTGGGCATCAACCAGCAGTAGAATTTCATCATCTTTTAAGAGAGGAAAAATCACAAGTGTTGAATTGTCAACAGAACATTCAGCTTACGTAATTGCTAGCTTTATATTTACATATTTGCTCTAGAAGTGCTCGTATCCAAGCAGGTTTTAAAAATAAGGTATATTTTTCATTTCACTGCGTTTATAAAAAAGTATAGTCTAGTATAGAAAGTTAAAAATCATAGTACTTGGCGTTATCATAATTATCAGTTTGTTAAACAGGTTAGATCTAGCTTCGCTGAGATAGCAGAGTTAAATTGGCTAGGATATTACCGAGCAACCTAGTTTATACTGCTTAGACATAAAGTTTTAGTACTTCAATGCGTAGCGACATTTTATCAACTAAGTAAATGCATCCTCTCAGGGCGCGATTTTTCCGTTAGAACTAACAAACCAGAAGCCTTAAAATTTTAACTCAACTTGACTTCAAAGTTAAAAACATGTTATCAGTTTGAATATACTTCCTACTTCGATGTTTGATCGTTTCAAAGGCTAGGATAGAGCTGTACTTAGAGATATCGCGGAACTAGCTGATTTCTTGCTATCCGGCACAGTGTAAGCCTACCTCTCTTCGAATCCACTATTGTAATATATCTATTATATTTGTTCAAGACATCTACAAGGTTATCTCATCATATAAGCCTAATTTACGTGGAATAACTGTGGTAAACATTTCTAGTGTTTTTCCATCGATGTGTTGTATTGTGTATAGAGTACCTTTCCACTAAGGCAATTCTTCGAACATTTTTGTAATTAATTTGTCGGCTGTTCCATTTGAGTGGTGTTACGATCTCGAATACATAATTTTCGGTTAAAGCAATTCCATAGTTACATCGGACGATTGAAACCTTAAATTTTCCAGCGTTGGCTAAAGCCGTATTGAATTAAAGAAAGTAGAAAAAATAATAATATAAAATAAAATCAGTAAGGTAAAGTTAAGTCGTAACCATTAAAAATAAAATATAACAAATAAATACGCGTTTATTCGTATGTGCTCGCTCACGGTTAACGATCTAAACTTTTTGATTTCAAATTGAGCATTGACGTTTAACGAATAACACCTGATTGAAGAACGATCAGTTACTGAGGTCAATTCTATAATTTGCATGTCGTGTAAGGCGAATTTTCAAAAATCAAAATCAAAACTCAAATGTCAACCATACCATCAGGTGAAAATCTTTTATCTGTTTCTTTGCATTGAAGAACCAATGGCGTTTTCAATATAAAAAGAGGAAAGGCAAATTTCAAAACCACGAGTTTAATATATTTGTTTTCAGAAGGAAAAAACGCAAACCGTACAGTATTTCAGTTTAATCTAAATCGCACTAAAAGAGAAAGGGAAATTTTAATAATGGCCTTGAGTAGATGTCCTTAGGCAAGTGTAAGATATCCAGATAATTTTGTCAACAAAACAGCTAGACTCAACAACATGAGGTGCAATGTAAACACAGGCGATTATTTTTCTTAAAAGCTGAATAATCGCATGAATTTGTAATTCTTACATTTGAAATTAAACTGTTAGATCACCTTGTTTTCAAATCGAAAACAAGAAAATATTTCCCCGAAGAGGCCTGCTGTTTTGTTACGATGCTAAAAAGCAAAACTTGAAATCATGTCTACTAATGGTTTCATTTGCATAACGGTTAATTTCGACTCTGTCGGTAAATATTCGCGCTTTCATCTTCAAAGAAATATCAACAAAGTAATCCGACACTAAATGCTTTACAGAAGGAAAGAATGAGAAACGCAACTTCACTTTAAGCGAAAAGTAAATCCTTTAAACCATTTCTTCAGAAGCCTTTCGGGATTTGCAGAAAAAAATAGAAATCTTCAAAATATTGCCAGATGAGCCATTTCACAGCAATTTTTTTAACTTTTGCTTTTCGTAATCTGTGGGTTTAAAATTGTCAGTAATTGGATTCAATCGCTCTTCATTGCTACCCTTCATCAAATGAAGTTATGTTTTCTAGGGCAACAGTAATATTGCTAAAGCATTCTTTTTTTCATCATTTAGAATGTTCTTTTAGCGTGGGTTCTTTATCACACCGCCCCTTTTGTTCGATTCTTGGCTTGGATTCGTTAGACAATGCTGTTGATTGTTTCAGCTGCCAAGAGCAAACGTTCGTAGTAATTTGTACTATTCAACGAGCTCGATTTTTCATTAGACCAAAAGACTCGCACTTTTGTTTGACAAGGATGAAATAACATTTGAAAATTTACAGTTTATGTAAATATCGACAGGGGGTAAAAGAGCTTGAAAAGGCTTCTAGTCCACTGTGAAAATTGCTTTTATTCTTCGGTGGTGTGAACGAATACAATGTTTTTCTCAGCAAGCCATTTTTTAATTCTCTTTATTTAAAAGTTTGGCCCACAGGAGTCGTTCGTTACATTTCGTGTGTCCGGCTCAATGCGTTTTGTTTTTGCGTACAAACAATGCTCCCAGTCTTTTCTTTCTGCAATCTTCTTTCCAATTGCTGCAAAGTGTCTTGTGAATAAAAATGAATAAAGAAAAATGCTGTTAAGAGGTTTTTCGAAACTTCTTAGAAAGGTAGGCGTAGGCAGTTGTTCGGCGGTCTAACTGTGACACCGAAACGAAACATAAACATTTCTGTCAATTCGTGTTATATTGCCTCAAAACCAAGATTAAGATATTAGCTAGAAATCTTCCCCTTCATAAAAGCTTAAAGTTAATGACTTATAACATGACTGGAAACGGTAATTCTCAAGATTAAACTTAAAAAGTGAGTTAATGGGTGAAATCAGAATTTAAATTATTACTAATGGATTCGCTTTTTTGTGTGTTCTGTAGTTTTAAGGTTTTACTTTGTTTTGCTTTTTTTGTGCAATATATTTTTACGAAAAATCTTTTGTGGAGGCAAATCAGTACCTGTAGTGAAGCTTTTTTTTTAGTTCGCCTTCGTATTGACCAATTTGTTTGAAACAAGTTGTCCGCGTTAAATGAAAAATCATGCTGAGATGCTCCTTTGAAAAATAACCCCAGGCCCCGATAAGAAATGAATTGAAACACAAAACTTTTGTTTCTTTAAAGGTCGTTTGGAGGACAGATGGTCTAAGAAAAATGAAATTACAGATTTACGGGTACGATTAAAAAACAGATAGCAGAGAAACAGAGCTTTTTAGAAACACAGTACAGATTATTTCATTGCCTCTGGCCACAGGCAGAAACGATTTTAAATATTTAGAAACATTAAATTCTTAATTGCGGTGCTCGGTGTTACAAAACAACACCCAATGGCTTCTGAATAGAAATTGCTCCTAAAGCGTGGCGCTTTCTTTTCGGTCTTTAGTTAAACTGGATAAAGAGGGAAGTCAGTAAACAATGCTAAAGAAACCCTGCAGAGCCTTAAAAAGGAAGACTTCTAGCTGAGCGGTAATAGAAACAGCGATTTCTGTTGAGTCGTGCTCAAAGCTCTTGAATCAGTTCTCATCAATTTGTAACAAGGTCACAATTCAAATACATACACCAACGCCAATCGATTGTTCATCGAATTACGCACTATTAGTACACTATTTTGCCTTTTCTGTGCCTAATTTATAGCAAACATTTTACAGTCTTTTCGAGCGTCTGTTTGGCTGTCCATGGTGAAATTAATTGGTAAACATCCTTCGCAATGTTAAGGTCATCAGTAATTTTAACTAAGTAAGGAATAGAATTACTCATAGTAATCTTGGATCGATTCGTCAGACATCTAATTCCCTGGGTAGTCGATTTATTTCTCAATCCAAATCAGTTTTAAAACCTGCCCTTGCTGGGATAGAAACTGAACAGAAAATGACATTGTTCTGAGAGCTATCTGAAATTAAAATGTGAAGACTAGGTTTAGTGATTTACTTGCAATCGTGAAATTATAAAAGGCGTCTCAATGAATTAGTTACAAAATGAAGTTCATGAATTTAAATATGAATAAATAAAATGCCCTCCCATTGATCGGCCTTGCTATTATAGTAGACACATTTTTTGGAGAATTAAGGTGTTGATCAGATTACAACTGATAGGTTGAGAGGGGAGGAACGAACCTGCGTCAGAAGCAGCAATAAACATACTTGCCTAATATAAAAGAAGTGCGAAAGTTATAACTTTACTACATGCGTCAGCTATCGAACGAGTGTCATTTGGGAAAAAGAGATTTGTATTCAGGGATTAAAACTAAAACTAGTAACAACAAAAGCAATAAACAAAACAAAACTCGGAGGAAAAGCGTCAAGGAATTGTGACCATCGGGAATCACTTCTGCCCACTGTTCTTTCTTTTTCTAGTTCAAAAATTGTATCATAACAGTCTTTCTTATTTAGAAAAACTATGAGTACAGCGATAAGAAACGGAATTAGATTTTTAACCATTGCAGTTGTTACGTGTAAAGAAGAAACCGGCGGAAAAGACGGGAGAGAAGTGAAGAGAAGAGAAGAGAAGAGAAGAGAAGAGAAGAGAAGAGAAGAAAAGAGAAGAGAGGCACACTTAACCGACAAGGCTAAGACACTGGAGCCGCAAGGATTAAACAGACGTGATAAGCAACAATTTTTACACTTCTGGTTATTCAGCTACCAACCTATCATATTCATTTAATTTAAATTTTTAAACTTTTATATTACATCGGGGAAAGCAAGCGCTCGTGGACCTCGCGCGGAGCCGAGCATGATCCAGGCCACGCGAGCAACAAAGAATCAGCAATTAAACAACAGGCTGAAACGACGGATCATGATATACATTCGAGAGATGCCCAAATCCTCGAGCACGGCATATCCAACTACGGAAAGAGGCTTTTCTTAGAATCGTGGTACTCCACTATGGACAGCGACGCCGTGAACGAGAGGAAAGCGTTCCCTCGCGCTTATATATGCCGTTAATTCAAAATCAGGGACGTCATCAACAGCGCACGAGCTTGTAAGCGCGAGCACCAACGAACTTTCACTTAAGCTCTGATGAAGGCGGACAGAAGTCACCGAAAACTGATTTAGAGAAAAAATCAGATCGGTTAAAAACTATTTTTGAAAAATGTCTACTACCGATCGCAATACTGGTTCAAATATTTTTGTAACGTATTTACTCATTTCACTCTTGTAGCCCCCGAAGAAGGTTTGTTTTGCAAGCCGAAATATCGGGCAATTTTTTGTTACAGACATTTTTTACTTTATTTATTTCGCCTTCTGTGTCTTCCTTTAACTGCCCTAAGGATCAGTCGTTCCGTATATTTTTTTTCAGTGCAGCACAGTACAGTACAGTATTTTTCTTCAGCGATCCCTTTTACAAAAGATACGAATCAATGAGTTGCTCCGTGACTGGACAGTTTTTGGCTACGGTAGTCACTGAACCGTACCTTCAGTGACAGAGCAAGACGTGAACACTGCTGGCATTCGCAAACCAACCCGAGACAATGTAAATGAAGGAATGGCGTCGAAAAAATTAAGGGATCGATCGGCTTCATTTAGGCTTCATCTAGTCGAGTTAGAAAGTTCCAATAGGACAGTAATTAGTGTCTCTAACAGAAAAGCTAAGCTGTTGAGGAAATTGTGCCTAAACAGGAAGATTAACCGGCCCTTAGGTTTTAATGCTAAAACACTGCTTAATGCTGAACAGGAGAGTTACTCTGGATTGTACGTCTGAAGTCTTCCGGCATTCGGAAGATTCAGAGCACCTCTTTCGTAAAGTAAAGTTCACTTTATTTGCCAGCCGTACTTGGTATACACTTTTAATTTCTTTTAATGAGTATTTCGTGGCAAGGACTTACAGTGTGCTCACTGCAACGGGTCGCAAATTAAAGGTTTTCTTATTCAACCGACGGAACACAGGGCGTCTGAGATTAACCTCTGCTCGCAGGCCGGGTAACTCGTAAGCTGAATTCAAGGCTCCCAGATTAAATTGATTTATGTTATATCTACATCGATAATTTTTACAAGGTCAAAAATTTTCGTTGTTTTTATGCACAACAATTTTGAGACCTACTTTGTTGCGCTCCCGCTCCCCTAGTCAGTCACTCCACCGCTAACTATGAAAGGTTAATTCATTCAGTATGCAGAAACAATTGATAACAGAGTTTAAAAAATCGACATCATGTACAACGCGTCGTTAAGTTCATACGGAGATTTAAAGGGGCCCTTTTGTTCTTGTCTGTGTTAATGAGTGGAAAAAGCCGAAGATGCACTTAGAACTTAACCAGGTTAATTTAACATGTAGTGGCTAGAAGTATTACTACAGGCTACTTGGACGGAATGCTAGTCCATCCCAGGGATATCCCAAGCCGTTTTTCGCAGGTACCGACTTGTACACCTGGGTAGAGAGAGACAATGTGAAGCAGAGATTCATGTCTAAGGCCAGAACACGACAATACAGAGATCAATCTAGCCTCGAACCACCGGCCCTGTGAGGCTAGAGCAAACTCTTGTTTCTTTCTGAACAATTTTACTAGCTACTTGAAAGTACTGCTCGGCAGCTACCATTTCAAATGACACATACTACACTTTAGAAATTCATCCAAATTAGAAAGTAATTAGAACCAACTTGTACAGCATAAGAAACAGCATCACAGGAAAGTCCCCTGCCCATAGCATAACTTATAATTTTCCCCTACAAATATGGTCTTCGTCCGTATATATGTATACTAAGATTTTTATCGCCGTTGGACAGGCAACCATTGACATCGATTAAACAAAACTCTTCTTACACATTTTTGGGCGACAAAAATTCTTTAGTTTAATTTACTGAAGTAAAATAGGGAAACTAGTATTAAAGTGTAAATAGAGCAATGTTTTTTCTCGTCAGGAGCCTGTCTCGTACAGTTTCGCACAATTCTAACATTATGCCAATATTGATAGAGGATGAACCATCGTCTGTCCGGTTTATGCTTTTAATCAGCTCTTTGCTTTGCAAATTAAGTTTCTCGTGAAGCCTAGCCTGCGTCGCAGACGTAATATAACACTGGTATATTTACAAGGTTAAATTTCGTCTGCGACGCAGGCTAGTGAAGCCATCCCTTAATTTCTTAGATAACAGATTTTGATTTGCACGTATCTAAAATTGCGAGCCACACATAAAACTGTGGGTGGTGTAAATAAATTAAAAATAGAATGAGTATTTGCACGGGAGGGAAACATATTCTAACTTTGATGTGGTTTTGCCTTATCATTTATGCATTTTACTCAACTATCACTTGAACATTTGAGACAAATTCCTCGCCTTATGAATTGAAATAAGAAAGCCGCTAATAAAATTAATCAGCCCATACCAAACTAAGCTGATAAATTGCGTTTCGCAAAGTTATTGTATTGCAAGGGAACTCCTAATAAGTGTGGGAAAAACTACCATAGCTAGGCAAACTTAGTCACCATTGTGTTTTTATCTCGTTTCTCGTACACAAAACCGACAATTAACAAGTGATTTTCAATCTCAAAGGATTGAATTAAAATCGTAATATTATTTGTCTTTGAAGGCGCGTATGAAGAAAGAGTTTCTAATAAAAATAACAAAATGAAAGAAAATTGAATTTGGGTCTAGTTCATTAAGAAGCAAGTTTTAATTTCGGACAATCGCAAAGGAAGCTTAAAAGTACAATCTGTTGCATGTTTCGATTGAAGCCTTCTCTTCTCAGCGCTAAAAGTTAGAAACGAAGAAAATTATCTTGTTTCTGAAGAGTTCAGTCAAGTCTTTTCATTCATACCACGTCCTTTGATAACAAAATTCTGGCTCGGCGTAATAAATAATTTGTAAAGAAAACCAATATGCGGACTCCTGATACCACCCTCTAATAATTTTTGCACCGATACAGCTAAAACAAGATTCAATCCCCAGCTACAAATAAAAGAATTATTCATATCTCAGTTGACTCGCTATATTTCTCCCACATCCTGCGATAAACTCATACCATTGTAAACACGTATACCAGACCATGTTAGGTCACCCATCGAGAAAAAAGTAAAAATAAAAAATAAAGAAAGAGAAAATAAAGAAAGAAACAAATTTCGCTAGGGATTGCAGAGGAAATAGGTTTTCAGGGTTTGGAAGAGACAGTCATCATAATTTTCCGTTGAGGGAAGAAGAAACAAAAATTTATAGAAAAACATTCTATGTTTGCAAGAAATTTCTTATTTTTGTGTTTTGTTTTGTTTTGTTTTTTTTTTTTTACACCTGTAGCCCAGGAGAGTGAGAATCGAGTGTCTCGTGATGTTACGCACCTTTTGAATATGGCTCAATATAAGGGCCTGGCTAAACTAGAAAACTTTGTTGGGGAAACGTTAATTCCAGACATGTTTCGTTGGGTGGCTAAACTGGGAAACATACGTTTCGGAAGCAAGATCTGCGTCTGCGAAGCAAAAATGTTTTTGACTTGATTCAGGGACATTCCTTGCTTCCAAGATGCAAAATTTGCGTCCGCAGCATATGTTTCTCGCGAAGCTAAACTGGGAAACATTTGCATCTACAGCAAGGATTGCGCTACAGCTTTTCCTAGTTTATCCAGGCCCTAGAACATTTCCCCATCTAGATTTCTTACACGCGCACGTGCCCTCGTCTTTCCGTTGTCCAAATACAGCCGGAAATTAAGCAATCCGAATTGAGCTCCAAAGTATGTAGCTGGAGAGTGATTTTCCTGCTTTGAGGCCAGCGAAACATGCTGGAATTGTATTACAAAACTACGGTTGTAAGTGAAAGTCTACCCATTTAAACAATTTGAAAACCAACTAAACACTTCAATAAATATGAAATCCTGGTTGAACTTTGCTTCTATACGAAACGTGTTTTTTTGACATAAGGCTTACTGTACAAAGGAAACAGAAATTTGTCCTCTTTCTTTCTTCATTAGTTGGTCTTTGTTTCAAGCAGCCTAAATACAATGCGGTGAAAAACTAGCAGATATATTAAAATCACGTCTCAGCTAAACAACTACTGAATATTATAAAGAAAGATAATATTTTAAATTTGAACTCACTCGTCTTTTTATTCAAAGATAGCTTTTCGTGCATTGTCATAAAGAAACTCGAAACAAAGTATCACAAACATATGCCGGATTAATTTTAAGGGTGACAGAAACATATAATAATTTTGTTTTATTAAACCGTAAAGGATGAACTTTCTGAGTTCGGAAAAGAATAAAGAGAATTCGATGAAATTTGTTAGATTTTCAGAGCAAATAATTATTCTCAATGCAATTGTTGAAATTTGCCGACGAGCCCAACTTTTATTGGAATTTTTACGCTTAACAATGACTTGAGGATTTTGGATCAGGAGACAACTCCTTTATCTCTTATACGTTACAGTCTCTTAAAGGCTTTGAAAATCTACTGAAAGTTTAAGAAACCTATTCTCTTCTAAAACCCTCAAAAATACAGCTGATCTTATTCCTGCTAGAGTAAATCTTCGTGAGTAAATAAGTCTTGTTAGTCTTGTAGAATGTTTGCATTGAGAGCCGAATTAACTTTCGAAACGAGCGAGGACAAAATAGACCGAATTTGGTTTAAAGGAAATAAAACTTTTTGAACAAATATGAGTTGTGTGGCCAGAAGATTAATTTATTTTATTTTATTTTTTAACGTCCGACAGATCTCGTCCAACGCTTGAGATCAGCTTTAAGCAATAAGCACGGTCATTGACCCTACTGGAGAACTTTCATAATTTGAAATGGCGACCGGTAGAATATACAACAAGCGAACGAACTTCAATGAGCGAAAGAACTTTCGGAACACTGATAAAAATAAAGTGGACGGAAAGCACCGAAATTTTCAGTTTTCAAGCTTGAAATGTCTTTAACTTATGATACAATACTGATCAGTCAAAGGTGAAAAAGAAAGACTTCTGAGTTCGTTTTAATAAATTCGCCTGATCTGACTGGTCATCTTTTTCAGTTTTTACTACCACTTTTTGTTTTCACAATGATGGAATAAACTTCGTCTTATTCCACTCCGGGAAAATTTGTTTCTGCTTGAACCCTTCAACATAACGGCAGCCATATCTGTCATCCGCACTCAACAAACATTTCGCCCTCTATTCAACCGTAATTAAAACTTTCGATATTTGAAATCACCTTGTCGGATCCCTTTGTGTGGCGCTAATTCACACAAAAACCCCTTGTGTTAATAGAGCGGTATTTTAGAAAACTATCCTGATTCCTTGTGAGTCTTACGCTACGACCTGCGCAGCAAATTAGTTCAGTGAAATTACGTTTGAAATTGAAAAGATGAGCCAAGATAAAATTTAAACCTCTTTTATAATAGTTAAATAAATGCTGCACCCTTTGTGGTGTAGTTTTATTTTAGCGTTGTTATGCCGGCAAGTCACCTGAAATCTAATAAAGAAGATTATATTGTCGCCTATTCAATTCTTTCTTCCTTTATTTTAACTTGTTTGCTTTCTCAGTTTGAAGCTAATGATAGTAAAAAGTCCGACAAGGGCACACGTGTGTCTTTACGCAAGGTTTTCTAAGTGAAATGAATCACGCGGCCATTACCATATATTCTTCAATATCTTGAACACAAGCATTAATAAGATCGTGCAATTCTTTTTTCTTTGTATTTTTGGACTTGTTTTTGGCTTTCTGGCTCGCAATGACGTAATGTTATAATTACCGACCAAATTTTCCACTCTACTTTTGGGCGTGGTTCGTTCACTTGCTTCTTCATGTGAGATAAAATTTCACGGCCTTCCTCTCATCATACGCTTACCCAATTGCTAACAAACGAGGCCAGGTTTTTTTTTTTAAATCATTTTTATGTAAAGGTGTGGTGCAAATAAGATTAGGCGACGTCTTATCAGAGAGTGCAAGTCCTAAATAATAGAAAATAGAGTTTATTATCGCTCTACATCTCTCTCAGTTTTTTTCTTGATTTGGTGATATATACATCTAACGACATCCAATTTGCTTTCTGTCCTTTTTTTTGTTCCTACTTCACTGCATTAAAGTGAGTGTACCAAGAGAAATGCTATCAGTCTTATGTTGATAACTTTGGAGGAATAAAGGATTTCTCTAAATCTTCAAAAATATTAACTATTCTTTAAGGACCGAAACTTAATCTAAAATTTACTTCAATAATTACATTATCGTTCGTATTCTTTTTAAACGATGCTTCGTTTGATTTTTTCCCTTTGTCACCACAAGCAAGATGAGTTTAATCTCAACGACTGATAGATCAGAACAACACACGTGCTTTCAAAGACCTCTTTTTTTTTCTCCATCTTTTATCAATGATGTGTAATCGCTTACAACACGAATCCGATGTTAGTACTCACGTCGAAAATTCAATAAAAGGTGTTCATCTATAGAATACGCCAGCGTAACTAAAACGAATTCACGATACTCTGAATTGTCGCGCAACAAGCGGGCTTTTATTAAAGAGCTTTAGCGCTAATAAAGATAAAGATGGTGGATGCTTTGTTGCATATTCGAGTATAGAAAAATGTAAGGGCTTGCAAATAAAGAACATTTCTAAGTCGCCAGCGGTAGTGGAGCGCAATCAACTAGTCACAGGGATACTCAACACTCCATACTCGCAGTGCGCCAGACACGTGCCGGCTAGCGAGGCCATTTACAGGTTTATATGTGAATCCTGGCCATGTAATAAATAAACTGCATTCAGTAACTTTAGAGCAATACCTCCCCTCCCTCCAAACTATTTGAGGTGTATCCTAGTTTATTTCCATTTACTACTGGAATCGTTCTCCCGATAGTTTCCCATCCTTTGGTCGATAGATGACATGTAAGTATTCCTTCACATCAAAGAGGGAGCATCACTTGTTCAGATTTCATTTTGAGACAACTGCAAAGACAACATCGCGTCCAAGGGAGCTAGCTTTGAGGCGGAGTTGTACTGAATTTTTTTTTGCGATAGATGGGGATGTAGAAAAGTGAAAAACTGCCAACGGAACTATAGTATTCAACCATCGCAATTAACAAAGTTTAGGGACAGAAAAAATGACACAAGTAGCAGAGACATTCATCATTGCATTTAGCGTGGTTTTCGCCGGGTTGTCTATCTCATAATTCTAGGCGCTGCTTATTTGCAATGCCAGCCCTTCCCTCGATCTTTCACTTTTATCCGATGTTGTCAGAGCGATTTTTTTAGCCCCTGTGGCTTTCAGTAGCTTTGTCTATATAGCTAATTCTTAGACACATTTTGTGAAAGGGCTTATGAGAATCGGTTGATACTAACCGAGTTACGGTATGGGATGATGTAAATATAAATATTTTGTTCGTAAAAAAGCGTGTTTCACATGCCAAATCCAAGCATTTCCCAGTAAAATAAATGCAAAAGGATTACAATAAATTATATTCTAGTTGCGAACCTGGTAATTTTTGTAATATTTGGTGAGGGTGAGAAATCACAAATAGTCTGCCATCTTGGATGGCGTCACAGTCCCCACCCCCCCCCCCCATGTTCTCCATTAAAATACCTAGCCCATAATGTTAGCCTTTCCACGAGGAGGACATGACAGGCTGTTTATTTAACCGGGCAAAAGCTTTTCAATCAACCACTGTTAGAAACAGTATAAGAGAAACAATAAAACAGAAAGGAAGAAACAGTATAAGAGAAAAAGATCTGACTGTTTTGATTGAAGATGTTTGTTCCAACTGTAATATATTACTGCATGATGCTTTTATTACTAGGATTGTATTGCTTTTAGTGATTCTAGTCAGCTTTTTAAAATTTTTAGGGTGATACAGCAATATGTGTACCCCCCGTTACTGTATGGTTTTTTTTATTGTTATCTTAAAGTTTTAGAGTGATAGATGTTTTTCTTCGAACTAAATTGGCAATTTATTAACTTACTATTTGTACTTTTAATTTATACGAAAGCTTTTAACAGTGTCCACTATTAGTTATTTAAGCTAAACATTCATTCACCCATCCGTCCGTCCGTCCGTCCGTCCATCCATCCATCCCTACCTTCCTTCCTTCCTTCCTTCCTTCCTTCCTTCCTTCCTTCCTTCCTTCCTTCACTCACTCACTCATTCACTCACTCACTCACTCACTCACTCACTCACTCACTCACTCACTCACTCACTCACTCACTCACTCACACACTCACTCTCTTCTACTACTGGGGATTTGGTTATGACTTTGCTTGTGAATCCAAGGGTAAAGAAATCTTACGCTTTGTGTCACAATCAGAGCCAACATGCTTTTTCAACTCAATAACCAATCCCGACTTAATAATTGCCTTACTCTTGCTTACTCTCCCTTACTCTAACTGGTTCATTAGTTGCACTAGTTTCTTTATCTGTGATGAACCAGATGTGAAAATAATCTTGATTTTTGATTTCATGGCTGCTCTAACCACGAAGCAAACTGACTATCAGAAAATGGTCAGATTTAGGTTTTGGTTAAGGTTAAGGTTTAAGTTTTAGCCTGTAAACATTTAGGGGTTAGGGTTAGCTTTGTAGGGTTAGGGTAAGACTTTACAGTAAGAGTAAGGGTTATAGGGTTAGGGTTAGGGCTAGAATTGGGATAGGGTATTTGCCATTGGATTGCTTTTCTCTCCATGTCAGTCTCAAAAAAACCAGACGGTCGTCTCATCACCAGTGCGTCTACGAGAGGCCAAGACGCACTGTTCAGTGTGTGTTCAAACCGCCCCAGACAGTAAAACGCCTTATTGGCAAGTGCCCATACACCCGTTAAAGCGCCGTATGACCAATCAGCCATCTCTAATTAGATTAGAATAATTGTCATCTGTTCTCTTTATCAATAAAAATTTATCCCTCCTTTTTTGCACAGAAGATCTCCAAAACACAAAGATCAGTCTCAGGGGAAAAACTGTAACAGAGTTTAAATCCATCGCAGATTTGCCCACTATCAAGGGACTAGCTAAGCGTTTTCGCCTCTGTTTATAACAACGCATTTTGCACCGTCTTCAAGCCCAACAAGAAAATTATTTTACTCTTGGTGCGACCGAACGACACTGTCGATTCGACTTCAAAAGGTTTCGTGTTTTACACAATTCACATTGAGTGGAAACAATTCACAACATCGTGGAAACAGGCCTAGGGAGATCGATGCAAGAGAGAATCAATTGCAAGAAAAGTATATTTGTCTTACTGCTAACAGTCCATTCTGAATCGTCGAAAGGGCGCACAAAAAGGGGGCTAACGAGCCGAGCGGGGTTGCTCATATATGACCCAACTCAGTTTGGTTCAATATTGGACATGGAGGGGCTTTTTTGGGTCATTCCTCCCCCTCCTTATTAAAGAGTATTAAAACAATGACAGAGAGCTAAGAGGATACATAGTGCGTCCAAAATGTTTCCTTTGAGATGTCAAAACTTGAACAGAACATGCAATTGTTTAATCTTCTTAAATAATGAGTAGTAAAAGAGCTCAACTTTAATTAATTACGCTACTTCAGGAACTGGGCCGGAAAACTGCAGTCATTTGTAAAAGTTATTGCTTTTAACTAACAACGATAAACAAAGGTCACAATAATTTGCTTTAAGTAAAAGAAATACAGCTGAATGCCGCGAGGCACTTTACATTCAATTTAATACACCTTAACGGTTTCGTTATATATCACAAGTGTCCTCGCGATATACAATTAAAAAGTACAGATTTCCTAATGTCAGTTTGAATCGGAAAATCAGAAGTCATGCGGCGCCGTATTATCCAAACTGGAAGACATTTTATTAAAATCTGATTGACTGCTGTTCTGCCTGTTTCAATTCTTTTGTAAACAGTCCATAAAAAAATTCCTGCCGAGACAGAAGTTTTAATAAACTCGAGTCAATAAAACTAAACATTTTTGTCTCTGTGGTGGCTGTTTTGAAGACTTGGTGGGAGAATAACATTCACGATTTGCTACCTGTCGGCTGTGTTTCATTGTATTTTTACCTTAATTTCCCTCTGTTAGCCTTAAATTGACTTTATTTACGAGTTTATCCATGCGTAAAGAGACGATTGAATTTTAAAGTTGATTTTACACGGTTAATTTTAAGAACAATACACTCGTTGCTTATGTATCTCATTGGTAAGAGTGAATTCCTTTGGAGTTAAAATGCACTGAAGATCATTCAAATTTCTACAGAACCTGGATTGTTCCATTATTAAAATAAACAGACCGTGTTTTGAGGGTTTTTACAACTTTATTAACTTTCGTTGTCAGTGAAGATGAATGCTGGAACGTGATTGGTTGCTAAGCCTGTCCCCCGTGTGTCACTGCTAATTATTTTGCACAATAAATTTAGTCGTTTCTAATGAGCTTTCTTTGTTGATGAGCTTTTACCAAGCCGACGTATTTAGCCGCTTTGAAGGACATCCTGTCGCGGTTCATCTTTTAAAACACCATATTCACGCTTTTACTGGTATTTCCGCTGCATTCTTGCCGCATCTGTAGACGAACATTTACACTGTTTTTTGGTCTTAATGGCCTTGTTGTCGACAAAACATTTTCGCATGCTACTGTAAACGTTGTAATCGAAAAAGATTGGTTGGACAAACAAACAAACGAACGCTTTCAAGTTCAAACTGCTGGCATCTTGCGAAAATGTTCAAAGAAAGGTAAACTAACCCGCACGGATTTGTCAGTTTCTGGCAAATACCAAACGCTTTTCGCCATTTAGAAGAGAGCAAATTGACACTTGGAAAGTTCGTTGGTGGATTGGCGTGTGTTTGGAAAACAAGAACTACCCTAGCTGAACTGTTGAATTGCAAATATTCTTGCCAACGATGTTCACTGCAGCCAGTCTTGAAGCAAAATAATTAACTGGAGAAGTGTGAGACCCAAAAGGACACAGAACAGTTTTGCCCCTACCCTTTTCTCAACTTTGGACATCGTACTGCTAGTCGTGATACTGCGATGGTTTCGACTAATTTAGGAACACTTTTGGAAGATATCAACACATCTCTAGTTGATTTTTACGTTGCATTTTTGCTCATGATAGTTTTCCTATCATTGGTTGGCAATATTATTGTTCTGACAGCCTTATACACCCAGCATTCAAATCAGCGTAACAGCATGGATCTCTTTATCGGTAACATGGCGGTGTCTGATATCATTTCATCGTTTTCTGCGACATTCACCTTGAACAACGCCAAGCTACACTGGAACAGTGGAGCGGGAACCTGTAAAATGTGCTATTATCTTGGCTTTGTGTCTTATGCAGTTATTATACTAACACTGTGTTTGGCAAGCGTGGATCGCTTCTACGGCATTTGTCTTCCAACTAAACACAGGCAAACTTTTCTTCTCAAGAAACAAATGATTTATATTTCTTTGATGTGGATTGTATCATGCCTGTTGTTTACACCATATATTTACGCTTACGACGTTGAAGAATTCAAGCTTTTCAACGGAAAAACAATGCAAATATGTACGCAAACTTGGGGCTCTGACAGTGAGCAAATATACTTTACATTAGTTGTGTTCTTTCTTTTATTTCTGTCGCCCATCGCTTTGTTTGTCTTCATGTTCATCAAGGTTTTTCAGAAATTACGAGAACCACGGAGCACGACATCGGGTGGCAGTGCCATTCTCCATAAAAAGCGAAAACGAATGACATCTATGTTTTTATTCATGATAACTTTACAGTACGTTTGCTGGAGTCCAGCCATTTTAGCCAACGTTGCGCATGTTTTTGGACAAACACCTCGCAGATATTTTAACATGTGGTTGGTTTTTGAGCTTTTACACTTCCTTCGTTCAGTAATTTATCCTTTGATTTACCTCACAATGTATCAGAACTTCCGTGCTAGTTTGAAAGCGTTGTTTTCCTCTTGCTGTTCAACGCGATCAAACCCAGTGAACACCACTTCTGTTGCAGCCAACGATCTTTCGCAACCATCTTCCGTCCCAGTGTCCTCTGCGGCCTCTGACCGTTCAGTATCCTACGTTCCAGAAGATGATATGTACACAAACATGTAGACACAACCTAGATTTCGGAACCATGACGACGATATTTTTTGTTTATTTCTTATGCAATGTTTTATTGACATTTAGTTGGCTATTTTATGTTCACAATAAACAATTTTTAAAGGCTGCTTTTACCAGTATGGTCTCAGCTTTTTAAGCTGCCTTTTATAAGGATCTAAGGAATAGGGTAATGTGACCTTCGAAAAAGACAATCACCCTTGTAAGTAGACATGCCCTCGCTGCTGGAGAGAATTTAGTGTAGTTCCTAATGTACGTACCGTCCCCATAAAAGATCGAGGTTAGGCTGTTTACCGTGCACCACAATGTTTAAGCACGGTAGAAAACGGATGCAAACAAAATTTCAGTAGTTAACACTTGTTGGCCTTAGCTCTGTCGTTGAAAGAAAACAGCACTTATAAAGGATCTGACAAACTTCCAGGTTTCGAATGCAAGTTTGGCTACCTTAATAAAAGGAACAGTAAAGGTTGGTGAGAAGAGAGTTGTAAGTTTGCGAACATGTTTGCCAACTTCAGTTAATTTATTAGACTTGTTTAGTGGTGAGCACACCTTCCATACACGAACTAACTGCAATCACACAAGGAAGTATGTAAGGTAATATACACACGAGATTCATCAATTCAACCACTTTTTACCTTTATTGGTTCTCCAGAGTGGCACTTGTTTAATTATCAATTAAGTGTATAATGAACAGATGCTCCTTATCTGACTATTTTGTTAAATGAGATACAGTCCTTCAACGTATGACTACAGTACTTTGAAACAATATTAGTCATTAAGTTATAATCTAAGTTAATTATTACGTTATTAAGCCTTGAGGGCGAGCTTAGTGCTGCTCATCTGATGCTTATCAGACCGTCACAGTGCTCTTGTTTGTTGTAAGAAATCTGGATTGAAATTTCCCCAGGCAATTGTGATTGGTTCATATCCATCCACTCTCAGATCCCCTGTGCAGCCACTGAAGTTGGGTTCCACGTTCAGTTTTGCCGGTGCACCCAGGAAATAGGCCATGGACGACTTCAAATCAAGAGCCTCGTTGTTCCTAGACTTGCTCCAAGTCGACCTCTCATAAGTCCCTCGATCATCGATCGAGTAGCTCTCATAAGTCCCTCGATCACCGATCGAGTAGTGTCTAAGGCAAAACTCTCACTCTCCTATTGGCCAATTGTCATGACGTCACCGGTGGAATTTTCAACCGGTGAATTTGGCGCCAAACAGGTATGAAAAGTCCTTTGAAATGGCCCAACCAACCACAAAAAAAATTTTAAAGGACTTTCAGAAAGTCTACGTTGTTCCCAGGGGTTTTAAAAGCTAATAAACAAGTATGCATAGTATAAAAACCGTTGATTAGTTGTTAAGAAAAGCTCAGTTGTCATCATTAAGCAGAGGAATGACGACAGACGAATGATCACAAATTTTTAAAAAAGATTTATTAGCCGAAGGGTTTAGTTCTTGTAGTAATTTCAGCCGGACTACTCTTCTGGGAGCTCTTGTCAAAAATGTTGACTCTAGTTTAAAGGGGCCCTGGAGTAATGCGACTGGACCTTGGAGGTCACATTTTTCTGCCTTGGAGACCTTATTCGAAGCCCAGCACTTCTTAGCTCGGCGTCCTGGAGCCCCAAACCCCTTTGCGAACCTGAAAAATGCCCCTTAAAAATCGTAATCGTACCGAATTCGGGTCTAATCGCTTGAATAAAAAGTTAAATAAATAATAAAAATCAGACAATTTGTATGTTATAATTTTAAAGATAGAGCTGTTACGCGTTACTGTGAAATGTTTTCCATTTTTCCAAACTTGTGCTTGGGCTGGGACTTTCATCCATAATTTTTTGCTAATTACTTAAACCTTACACTTTAATTCGTTTCTATACAAAAAAGTTAGCTGTGGGGTACTTACAGCCGGAAAATTGGTGATCAAAGAAGATTGGTGCATCCCTGTAATGGCGAGTCAAACGAAGCTGGTGCCTATTGTTGTCGTCCAATTTCACTTCGGTTTCTTGTTGAGCCTTTGCCTCTCCTGAAACGACGAAAAGATAGTTATAAAGACATTAAAGGGGAAGAAACCTATAAATGTTATCTTTGAATAAAGGTTTTCCTGAAGCTGAAGGCCTTCTCATGCTGACAGAAAAAAACACTTTCTTTGACGGTTTAATAACGTAAAAAGGTAGAAACAACATAGAAAGTGTATCTCAAATAACGTTTGGCCTAGTAAGGTCTTAAAACTTGAAAGGGAGCTTAGGCAAGGCTGCTCTCTCTCCCGATCTTTTCATTCTATGCGTAGAGGTACTAGCAGAGGCAACCGGGAAAAACAAAAATATTACGAGCAAGAAATTAAATCAGTCAATACACAGTCGATACCACTCTTATTTTGGAGGGACTCCTTCGCAACTTTCATTAGAGGTCTTGGACCTGTTCAGCCAAGTCTTAGGCTTACGATTGAATAACAAAAACCATAGGTGCTGTAAATTGGTGCCCACTCAGATGCCGAAAAAGAAGCAGAATTCAGCCTGGAAAATAGATTTAAATGGGTAAATTAGATAGGGTTAGAGCATTAGGAGTTTGGCTCTCGACTAACCCCAATATCACTTTAGGAAGTAAGAATCAGTCTAAGCTGCTGGAAATTACGTCGTCCATAAAAGGCCTAATTTTATCTCATCTTGCTTATATTTTGTTGCCTTTGCCAACAAATCGCCTTGTTATAGGACAAGTAAATAATTTTTTTTAACCTCTTTTGGAATGGCAAGGGCGACAAAATAAAGCGCGACACAATGATCAGTGACCACGAGAATGGAGGGCTAAAGATGATGGATATAAAACTGTTCAGCAAAGCTTTAAAATCAAGTTTAATGTTCGATTTACAACTACGAGCCTTTGGTGGCGTCAAGCTATTTTTCGAAGTAATCTTTAAATAAACGCAATTATGCAAAATACGTTAAGATATCAGACGGACTGATTTACTTTAGACATATTACAAAGCTGCACAGGCAAATATGAAGATAGTATTTCTTCCATTGAACAGCTCAACACACAAAGCTTGTGGTAAAGCTCTCATAAACGTGTAGGAAACAGGCCAGTATATTATAGATCATGGGTATTCAAAGGGTGTCAAAAATATAGGTCATTTGATGAAAGACACAACCAATTTCTATCTTTCTCTTTAACGTTATATCATCAAAACAGACTTTCTTACTTTCCACGGGTTGATATCAGCCATTAAACCCTTACGGAAAACCTGTGAGGTCAACGCCCAAAATGGTAACACTAATTACGAAAATTGATAAGTTTTAAAGACAAACACGCCTAATAGACTAGCCTACAAAATTCTAGTTGATAAAAACAGAAGACACCAACTGATAGCCACGCAAGGAAAATGGACCACGGATTGCATACTTGAAAGTGATGAAATTATTGATTGGAAGGCAGTTTGCCGAACACCTTTCCTATGAACAAGCATTTCAAAATTTATCAGGAGATTAGCAACTTACAATTTTCTAGCAAAAATAAACCTAAAAGACAATGATCAGTGCACTTTTTGTCAAAACGACAAGGGGACTCTCATTCATCTATTCTGGTCCCGCAACGCAACCACGATTTTTTGGCATGGCTTTAAACAGTGGTTCGATAAACGTGCAGAGCACTCAATTACGATTAATTTTTCATCATCTTTTAGTGTTAGGGTTAAGGCCGGACCTTTTACCTTACTGGCACCTAAACGTCTACTTCTTGGTCGCCAGATTCTTTATTCGGGTATGGAGAGTGTGCAATATTCTTCCCAAAATAGAAAACTTCTCCCCTTTCCTTTCACGTTATAACAAAACAAAAACCAATTCTTAATAAAGATGAAGTTTATAATAATAATAATAATAATAATAATAATAATAATAATAATAAAGATGAAGTTTGATCAAACAGGAAGGGCATTTGATTGGTTTCATCATTTATTGAGTATTGTCAGGAGCCATAATCGGGGACGGAGACCGTAAACGCGGGATCCACGCAGCCCCATCGAAAAAGACAAATGTGCTATTTTTAGAGAAAATTGCGCCACCCTCAACGTCATAAACACGCGTGGGTACACGCAAATTTGTATACAATAGGGCGCGCTGGATATGATAGATAACCAACAAGGCGCATAGCGCCAAAATGGTTATAATTTTTTGATATCCAGCAAACCCGAGTAGAATAATTGTTTTTTTTTTTAATTAAAAGTGCAATCACTAATTGCTATAAAATCAAGAAAGAGAAAAAAAAGAGAGAGAGAGAAAGTCCGAGATAAAAGGGAACAAGAATCGATCGCGATCACATGACTGACCGAAAAAGGCGCCAAAACCTTGCGAAGTGTTGCAGTGTCTCTCTCCTCAGCAGAGGCTCAAAAGGGTTTTTCGTGCGGAGAGATTCCGCTGAAAAAGTGAGCACAGGCGTAAAAGTAGGTGGTAGGCGGCGAGGGGAGCCTCTGCCCGATGGATCTTTCGGCTTACACGCCTGCACTCACTTTGCACAGCGGAAATCTGATAACGCCTCACCGAACCTCTGCGGAGGAGAGTGTTGCAGCGTTTCTTTGCGGGGCTGAATGAATCAGTGAAACTGCTCCGAAGTGAACGTATAAGCACAAGGTTGGGAAAAATCTACCAATTATGGGCTCTGAAATGTGGTACGTGTTTGATTTTTCCCGAAGAATTGTTCTAATCATCGTTCAATGCGGATTAAAGCTGTACGATCTCACCTTTCAGTAAAGTTGCGGGAGTTAAAATGAACGAGTTTGTAATCGCTCCGTTCGCACAACGCTAACAACGGAGCCATCATGTGCTTGTTTGATCGAACTGAAGACAGAATTCAACTATTTTAACTTGAACTATAATTTCTATGCAGCTCACTGAAACAGGGCTACGAAGGTGAGGAACATTAGAATTCACCATCTTCCTTTTTAAACGCAAACCACAAAACGCAGTTGTTCTCAGTTTAGAGCCTACGGAAGTAATGGCAAAAGCAACTCTCAAGCAACTGTGAAAGCGATTCAACGTATTTTACGTGGCATCCGATTTGTATCTGAACATTTGGTGCTACTGGAACACAGATAGAGCTACAACGAGTGCAGGTAAACCAGTGACGAATTTTGTGTGCTATAGTCAAAAATGTCGCCCTTTCTGGTACTGAATTTTTTCAATGGTTGTTGTTCAGACTGCTGCGTGATTTTTGTACTGACTCGCCATAAAAGTGTAACAATTTTTATTAAATGCTTCTCTCCCATTTTACTGTGTTTTATTTTGCCTTGTCTCGATATTTTGGAGACAAAGCCTTCCGTATAAAACCTACTGTTTGTCAAATTTTAAGAACAAGTGATTGACTTGACGATGAAAGAAATTGTAAACACAGCACTAAATGCTGATTTCTATTTACGCTTATACAGTTCCTTTTTGTCCTAAGAAATCCGGCACTCTGACACAACTTAGATTTGTGTCTCAGTGACGTTCAGTTGTAATTTCTCTTTAACAAGAGAGGATAAAGGGGTAAGAGAGCTACTCCCCCATATAGGCCCTATCCCCGTCCTAATCCCTCTCAAGTTATTTTTAGTAACAAATGGTGGGAAATTCAAATTTCAAATAACTTACTGAGTTTTAAAGCAATTACCCCGAATTTTCGCAGCAATATAGAAATCGTCATTCTGTAAAATTTCATGACCTTAATTTTTTCCAATTTTGACATTTTTTGCCGGCAAAATGACGTCACAAAGTTGGCGCCAAATTTTCCTTTTAGTATTATGGGATGTCTTATGTCGGTTTCTGAATGACCTTGCAACACAGATCTCAAAACTGGAAACAATTAATGAAATATGTTTATCCACTCAAAAGATATAACGATTTGGAATTCTAATTTTGTTACTAAAAATAACTTTAGAGGGATTAGGATGAGAATAGGGCCTATATGGGAGATTAACTCTCTTACCCCTTTATCCTCTCTTGTCTTTAATTAAACTTCGATTCAAAGTGACTTTTCTCGCTGGGTTGCTGGCGGAGAAAAAAATAAATAAAAGCCTTCACTGTCGTTGAAACCCTTGCCACGTCCGCTGCGCTATGTATTCCTTCTAGGTTCCTAAATTGCTCAATAAGTAATATTCAGTACTAGGGCAGCATGAAGCTTCACACTTAACTTTCTCTTTCTCATCGACGGAAGTTGTTTTGTTCTTAGTGTTTTTCCAGTTCTCTATTTTGTCGACCAGATTGATAACGCACCGCGAGACCATTTCAGTTGAAAATAAAGTGCACTTTTGCTAGTTTTTGTCTTCATTTCGGCCACTTCGGCGAAAGGCGAAGTTATTTCAGAAAACATACGCTGAGAAATCTCGGCAAACGTTTCCTTTCTCGATTCGGCAGTTTGAATCTGCATTAGTATTTTCTTTTGCAGTGGAAAAAGTGACAATAAATTATCAGTGCGTCACTTTTCTTCACACCGTGCTTGGACATTTAAGCTTATTTTACAGACTTTGCGGCTGCTCTTCAATCTCTGTACGTCCTCAGAGGAAATACATCTTCTGGATGTCTTTTCCCTTTTCCTGCCTGATTCGCCTTCAACTGTTTTTTCGTAGTTCGAGGCCTTTTTTGCCCACAAAACGTTTCATCCGTCCGAACGGGGAAATCCTCGTCCGACATGTCCGACTCATCTTCGCCGCAGCCGGATATTTGTCTAAAGTATTCTCACTGCCATCATCGGAATGACTTGTATAATCCTCGTATTCAGAGTCACTATCCAGAAAGTTCTCCTCAAGGGCTTGCCGCAAATTGGAAGTGACACTGATGACAAAAACTGAATTTCTTCATCTCCAACGAAGGTAATCTCCGACGCCATTTTGTTTGTTTTTCTTTGCGCGGAGTCCTGGCAACATACACGCGCGTGTGTCACGCGCGATGGCGCAATTTTTTGTAAAAATAGTACATTTGTCCTTTTCGATGGGGCCAACGCCACTACTGAAAATGGTACTTAGTTACGGTCTCCGTCCCCGATTATGGCTCCTGGTATTGTCAAGTTTTTTCTCGCGGAACGTACCTCTATCTAAAAAAAAAAAAAAAAAAAAAAACCCTCTCCTCTATCCTTTCTTTGGCAAATAGATTCCATCTGGCCGAGCGTCACTGCAGTGTACTCTGATAACGCACAGAGGACGCCAAAACGTGGTAAGAACAGAGAAATACGCTACGAGCCGCAGGCTGGCGTGTCTTACACCACGCTTTGACGTCCTCTGTGCGTTGTCAGAGAACACAGTCACGGCCAAATGGAATCTATTTGTTTTGTACATTGATTTGATATGGGTTATCCCGCACTCCCGGAAAAAAATTAGAAATGTTTTAAAAAATCTTCGTAGTGATGATTTGCGCGTGAAGAACTTTGAGGCTCACTACGCCTTTTTCATGCGTCTGTACGTTAATCACAAACTGAACTCCCCTAGAAAAAAAAAAAACTCATCCTTCTGTGACTTGAGCTTTGTTGGCTCGTTTTCTGCGACAGCAAAAAGTGAAATTGTACGAATTTCTTCGTCTAAGACACAGTCCTGGGCTATTAATAGTTCGCATTTTCTTTCTTCGACAACAATAGCATGCTTTTTTTTATTGAATTATTATTGCTTTGTAATTTTTAATGATGGCAAAAGAGGGGGTCGATGTTTGTCAACTAAAATAAGGAAGATGAAATTATGAATATGAAATTCATATATTTGAACTGCGGAATGAAGAAATAAATGTAAAGAAGATCCTCGCATTTATTAACGCAACTTATGCAGTTGCGAAAAGAAAGCCTGAAAAAATTAGGCTTGCCGGGATTCGAACCCTGACCTCTGCGATACCGGTGCAGCGCTCTAACCAATTGAGCTAACAAGCCAACTGGGAGCTGGTCACTAAATTGGTTCGTAATACACCCGGGAAAGATGAAGATGAAGTTATGAATATATGAAATTCATATATTTGAATGAAGCTCAATTGGTTAGAGCGCTGCACCGGTATCGCAGAGGTCAGGGTTCGAATCCCGGCAAGCCTAATTTTTTCAGGCTTTCTTTTCGCAACTGCATAAGTTGCGTTAATAACTGCGAGGATCTTCTTCACATTTATTAAAATAAGGAAATTGACAAACTTCATACTTTTTAATCCATCTATCTGTTATCTGTTATCGTAAGATTGTAAGGTGCTTCTCTCCTAACGCAAAGATCAAACAGAAAACTTAACTGAAACTTTCTAGTAATCGAATTGTTATAACTGGTTTTCGCTGAATGAACGTTTTTTTTAAGTTGGCTGAAAAATAATTTACACTCGGCAGCATTGAAGCTAGTGGGTGAGCCACAATAACTAATTTAGCGCTCTCAGGCTGATGATGGTTAGCTCCGGCTTGTGAGAGTGTTTCTCTAACTGTTAACGCTTCCCTCTCTCCTTTAAGCAAAATGTTTAGGACAATTACAACTGAGAGTAGATTCAATGAAAAACATAACAAAACGGTACTACGAAAGCTTCAGTTACCCTAGTACATTAAAGTCATTTAATTACAAATTAAACGCTCGAGACCAGTTTACAATCATAAATGTGGTGACAGCAGATGGTAGAGGTCTAATCATTTCCCATTCTGCACGTTATATAAATTGGCAATAAAAAATTTAATTTATGGACTGCAAGTCTTGTGCGTGATTCTTCGAATATCGCGATAGTTAAACCCATAAACATTCAACTGACCAATTTTGCGTGTTATTCGTGAACTCTACTGAACCTTGAGAAAATAATAGGCGTTACTGTACGATGAAAACTAGACCGAAAAAACTGCAACTTAGCGATGCAAGATGAGGAAAGAAATGTATGCTAATATTTCGACTTTATTACGAAGTCATCATCAGAGCAATGAAACTTGGCAAGGTGAAAGATTTAAAGAACCATAAATTGACAAAGAAAAATTAATCGAGAAAAGAAAGGAATTAGAGAAAACAAATTAATGATAATAAACAAGGGAGTAGAGAAAGCCTGGTGCGGACTTGACAGGGAGAGCGGGGTGTCTTCTTGTTCCCTTCCTCAGTGCGCCGTTTCAGTTTTTGCCCTATCCTCGTTCCCAGTCTCCTCTATCACCAGAGCAGTGGAAACGAAGTTGCAAATCATGCGGTTTGTGCGGAATGTGGGGGAAATGGGAAAGCGAGTGATGAATTCAAAAAATTCCAGAGCGGAAAACGGTCTTTGCTTTGCTGAAAATAAATATCGATAGAGGAACAACAGCTTTCTTTAACAAAAGTCTATATTATAAACAAACTGATTTTGAAGCCCAGGCATGGTTTTTATCCAAGGTATACCGAATAAAGCTGCCCGTAAACCGTGCTCATCTTATATACTTAATTCTTGCGATCTTGGCAATTCTCCTTTAATGACGTTTCGTTGTACAGAGAGAAAAGTAAGAGAAAAAAGAGTGAGAAGAAAGAAGAAAGAAAAAAGGCAAACAAACTTACCAGGTAACAATCAGTACACACTAGAGAGGTTGTTTTTTCACGTTCTTACCTCAGGGAATATCAAACAAAAATTTGTATCCTGTTCACCGCTGGTTTCAACTGTTTCCCTTTTCCTTAAAGGCTGATTCCCAGTGGGCGTATATATTTTTAAGTGCATCTAATAAATGAACGGCTTGTTTAATCATAAAAATGTTAAACGCGCTCAACTATGTTACGTTTACACCAGCCTTTAAAGCGTCGTCTCCCAATTTTATAAGCGTATACAAAGCCCAATATATTTTCTGCCCACAATGGTAAAAATTGCTCAACAGTGGAAACCAACTCAAGATGTATTTGCAGTGTTTCTTAATTGAAGATTTCAATAGAGTAACGCAACAACTGAAGCGAAGAAAGCAAATTGTTTTCATTGAAGCTATTCATATTTTATAATTGATATTCAGGAATTCAATGGAATTGGGCAAGTATAATATCGATGTGTTTCCGGTTTGCAAAATATCGCCTCTTCTCGGAACAGTACCGAACACAAGAAGACATGAAGTCCATTGGTTAGGAGGCAAATGCCTTACTTTCTGTCAACTCTTTCCCATCTCAGCGATTAAACGTCGTTCAGCAAGTACCATGCCCTCATTCGATTATCACCGAAAAAATAACTTTTACTGTGGAATGCAATTTATGGTTTCAAATGAACACTGAGTCTGCTCACAAACTGAATTGAGCCAAAGATGACGGAAAAACCGGATAAAATGCATCGGACGTTAACGCGTCTGA
Source organism: Siderastrea radians (assembly GCA_964017195.1). Classification (NCBI taxonomy): domain Eukaryota; kingdom Metazoa; phylum Cnidaria; class Anthozoa; order Scleractinia; family Rhizangiidae; genus Siderastrea; species Siderastrea radians. Next base: position 24,186,707 of record OZ024895.1, read on the forward strand.
AGATGCCGAGCTGGAGACGAAGTTCTTCAGACCCTGTGCACGAGGAGGGTAGCGAAGGAGATGAGTCAACTAACTCTGAAACAAGCAAAGTACGAAAGGTAAGTCAGAGCGACGAACGAGATTGTATCAGTTAAGTGCAACTGCTTATAAAATTTTCCTTCGTTGTTCGTTAGGTAGCTTGTATGTGGATATGCACACACACTTCGGATCACCTGGAATTAAGCTAAATTTATTGGAAATTAAATGGATCCGTTTGAAAACAAGCTTGTCCGGCAAAATTCTGTTCAACAGCAGTTAAAAGTATTAATACCCGGGTATTAACATAACAAGCTAACTCATTCGAGTCAGGGATAAGCCAATATTAGCCATGTCACTCTTCACGAATTTGCGTAAAACGCTTCATCAAGCTCATCCACGTGCCTCATACCTGTTCTTTTCCAACCAACGACACTGTAAACTAAAGTTACATAAAGAGTCGAACTTTATTTACTATCAGTAAGAAAGTTACGGAAAGAATTTTATTTATAAGTCACTAATCATTTGATACTTATTACCCACATGAACGGCTTGAGATATTATAATCGAATGCCGACGTAATCAAGAAATTAAATGCCACACAAGAATGGCGATAGTTGGTTTTGGCATGACCTTAACCGCGAGTAGGTCGTTCCTTTCTTTATTATTCGTCTTCTTCAGAAGGATAGTAGAGCACGCGCGAAAAATCGGGAGTGGACGGAGCTGCGAAAAACCGAGGGTGCATTCCCGCGCGCGCTTTACTAACCTCGAAGAAAAAGTAACGACTGCTTGTAGTCTCTACCGTTTTATTTGTAATATCCGTGAGTAGTCATAGATATGTATAAAGTCAACACTGTAATTTTTATCAATCAATATTCTCACCACGACACCTTTAAATAACAAATAAAATATTTATTTATCCATGCGTGCAATAAAATATCACTTTAATGTAACACTCAAGCAAATTTAATACTAGGCTAGTAAAGCCTACTTAGGTATAAAAGAATAACTTGCGCAAAACAAACTTTACATTATTATCCTTAACTCATTAAACGTCAATTAAAACCTTAAAAACGAACACCGCTGCCATTTATTATTTGTGCCACCTTGTCGTGCCCCTACTTGCGTCATTTAACCCCACGACTCGCAATGATTAGTATTCGGTTTCTTGACTTTATCCGAGCTCGATGGCGAAACAAGTATGTTTGCAACTTGCGGATATCAAGACGGTACAATAGACAAAATTAAGTGTGGGAGTCGACAATCTTTGAACGACAAAGGTCGATGGTCAACTAATTGCCCTGCGAAATAACCACGACTCAAGGCTGTGGATTAGCATATAGAAAGAGCTGATATCCGGGCAAAGATTATCTTCGTTGCATCTTGTTGAAGTGGCAAGAAATGTCTGCTGCTGGCATTCTGTTTAATGCGTATTGTACTTAGGAACAAAAGTCCTGGTTTCTGTAAGTACTCTCTAGCTAAAGAAGAGTTAATAGATCTGATCTGCGTGACACACATTCAGATTATTATACATGTAATTTATACTGCGGCTTCGTGGTTTAAGCCAAATTTCCGGAATTGTAAGGTATGCTGCATTTGATTGCTTTCCACTCAGGAATAAAGGCGGGCTCACAAATGAACACTTTAAACACTTGAGCGTTTTTGCATCTTCAGAGAGCTGTTGCGTATAGACAGTCATTTATTTATGCTACGTGTTGTGCCTGTTCCAGTATTGACTGACAAATATGTGGTAACAAAATATGTCTTAAGATGCTTCACATGTGTATTTTACATTTTAACATCGCTTTAGCGTGTCTTCTTTGTGTTATATTTCATTTGCGATCCAATTGAGGATGTTGTGTGGACGTTTGCTGGCGTGTAATACGTGATTATCATCTCACAGTGGAATAATGATTATAATGAAGGTTTTACTTTTAAACTGCATGTACGTATCAGTCTGCCAAATGTTGCATTAGATAATTTGGCCATCTTGGTGAGCATGTTGGGCTAAAGATAATTCATATGCAGGCCACAAAAATCACATCAATGTGTGATTTTGTGTAACATGCATGCCTCTCCATCAATCACTTCGAGAACAATCAAGTGAGTATAAAGTAAAGACGTCATCTTAAAACTACAGTTGACTCTCGATAACGAACCTTCAAGGGAAAACAGAAAAGTTCCGAGTTATTGGGATTTCGAGTTATCGAGGGGAAAATTAGAAAGAAAATGAAGGGAAAAATCATTTACTTCGAGTTAAGGGGAGGCTGAGTCAACTCTACACATGATCTTTAATGATTATCATAATTATGTCTTTCAAAAGCGGAAAAAGCTTTTGTTTCGATTTGTAAGTAACGTGAGAACGAAAACAATACTTGTAGTATTTGTTTTTCTTTTGGCTTGACGACTGACCAATGCCCTGTTGAGAATCTTCGTGCTCACCCCAAAATGGCTTTTGTCTTTTTTGTTGTGATCTTCGCTGAACTAATTGATTGGTATTTAAACATTAACGCCTTTTTTTATCTCCATGGAGACTCGCATTGTTGTTGTATGGAATATGAAAGGTAGGCTTTTTCTGCCTGTCGGATTAGTAAAAATCACCCCGGGAATACAACTGCATCACCAAACTCTAAGCCGTATTTCCAGGTTAAGCAAATATACGATTTTGACGACATTTCCTGAAGGTGGCTTCGTTCCCCACTAAGAAGCCTGTTCAGTTATCTTTCGGAAGTTTTCCAACTCTTATGCGAGTTAAGCATGAAGAATATATGCTGTCGCCCGAACTCAAGATATTTCAGGAGAAAGCACAAAACGACCCAATTCAGGAAGGAAAAAATTTAACGCTTTTTTGACGAGAAAACAGTGACCAATCTTCTCCAGATTCTGTCAGCTTAATATCACAGTCGGTGGTCGGAGCTTTCCTCACTACCTTCCCTCATTTGTTTCTCGGCCATTCCTCTGACATAGGCAACCCATCAACTGATCGCATGACTGGTTTTTCCAGCCAGCCAGTGATCCGCAAAAATCTTTGGCAATCCTCGGGCTTTAAAACCCATTTCTCAAGCAGGTGCTTTATCCGCCATTTGCAACAACGTTTTTTAAGGCTCACACGCTCTCGCCTTTTCGACTTTCCGGCCGATATTGGAAAGGCAACACGACGCCATATGAGCGCGAAGATGAGCCATGATTGGCTTAGTCTCAAAAGCAGCTGAGCTATTTTATAATATAACCTGGTAAAAGAATTTCTCAGACGTCAGTTTCTATTTTGATTCTTTTCCTAACCAGGCTGGATAAAATTCTTGAGAGAGTTTTTACGGCAAATGGTAAACGTCAACTACCTTTGCTGTCTGCCGTTTTGAAATGGTTTCTTCTTAACCTTCGCGTAAACTCATTAAACGGGTGAATACAAAACAAAAACAAAAACCTAAAAAAAAAAATGAAAAACAAAACAAACAAACATCAACTTTCTAATTATTAACAAAAGTATTAGATACCGGTTGAATGCAGTTTCCAGGGGCACCCAACGAGAAACTTGAAATATCATTTTCTGCTTTCTTAGATTGTTTAAGAGCTTTGAAAGGCATATTTGTGTAAGCTAATACAGGTTGTTCTGTTCGGCGATGTTAGCTGAAAACTTAGGCTGCAAAACATTTTAGGAATCCTATCCGCCGAATTTCCGAGCTGCTGGTGGATCTCCGAAAGTGCCAGCTGTCCTTATTTTACACTCTAAACGACATATTTGTCCCGGCAAAAACAATAGGAATTCATACGTCCTCTCGTCCTCAAAAAGCGAAAAATGCTTCAAATGTGCGGAAAACCTACGGAAACGCTTGCTACTCAGCCTATCGTTTTCATAAAAGAATCTACACTGCCGCCGTAACAGTGAAAACCAAACATCAACCCGTTGTTACGTACTTTTTTTTCTTGCCGCTGACAGCTAACCTGTTGCTTTGCATAATACTAATAATTAAGACATCACTGGGCTTGAAACACAGGCTGGGAATTGTAGCAGAAGGCTTCTAAAACTTCAACCTTGTTGACGAACGCGGAAACAGGCTTTTTTGCGCGAAAACAGCAAACCGCATACGGCAGAGGTGAAAAAATGGCTGGAAAATCATGATCGCTGGTTATTTCAGTCAACTCCTGTTTCAGCCGTTCGCGTTTGCTAGCTAAATTTCTCAACTACTACTCGTCATGTCTTGGTTAGGCGGGTTGAATAATGTTCAATCCCGGCCAGTTTTTCTCCCAGCCTGCTAAAATGAACGGCAGCTTTGCTCTAGAAGAGCTCTGTTTTGTCTTCCTAAAAGCACGATTGATCACGTATTCAACTTGCTCTCGTTGAATATGTCTGCATAAAGCCCAAGGACGGGAGGGCGAATGTAGTCAATGCCAAGAGTTTACCAATCGTGTTTGCAAACCAGACATCACAAAAAGGGGGGCAGGGGTTCTTTTTACAACACTGATGGATTTGTACTAAAGTGCTAAGAGTATGGTACTTTTAAGAATTAACTTTGAGCTAACTTAGAAAAGAAAACGGTGGGTGTGCTTTATCCATAACCTGACGCAAACCCTCGAGGGAGTTTGAAAAAATTCAAAAGTTTGTGTGACGAGGGTTTACTTCAGCTTCGGTAATTTCGAATTCTAACACTCCCTCAATTTTGCGTCCGCTTATGCAAGAACAAGGCAGACATTTTCTATTTCTTTTATAAAATAAACCAAAGAAATGTTATTTAACGTGAAGACCGCGTTAACATGACCTCCTCTGAGACAACGGCGTAACCAATCAGAGCCCGCGTTATATGAGCAAAATGTTATCAACTAAACAAGTGAATAGTACTTTTCGCAAGCTCTCGTTGGCTACTTTAAATTCACCCCCGCCGCGGACTCTTCCTGCGAGTTTTTTTTTCCGTTTCTCAGAAAATAAAAGCTTTTGGAGCTTGCTGTTCACTTTGGTGATACATGCTAACACAATTACTCACTCCACGCAGTGTCCGGTGAACAGTGGCGGATATTACCCTGCCGGGCCGCGAATATGTTTGTTTAAAAAGGCACTAAATACCAACATCCTTCTAGAGTCCTTCTAGAGTTGATAATTATGTAGGATACATCAAAATATCGTATGACTAAAATCTACGTATTTACCTCCACTTTGTGAATAATAAAATTTATTGTACGCGCGCTATAACAGACAATGTTATTTACAGCTGTAATGGTTTTTATCTTTCTCAATAGGAGGATACAATTATGGAGAGGAATGGGTTATCAGAAGTCTCCCCAAGCCCCAAACCCAGCAAGAAAAGTCAAAGGCACAAGGTATATGTTCACATACGCTGATTCTCTGTTTGATCCAATATCTTTACAGGGGGATTTTTTTTGTCTTGACCGCTGATTTCTTCACTCAAATTTCTCTTAGTGAAGCCGCACTCTAGCCGTTCCAATTAAGCATCTTTTTTTAACGAAAACGGAATTAGAGTAGAGGCGGGGCCTAAATGTGGTGAATTTTAAATTTTTAAACGACATCTCCAATGGATTTCGCACAGGAGCCATATTCGCACCATAAGTTTTTGTACCATTCCGAAAGACAGACTAAGAAGGCAAAAAGTTGAAAAGTTCCTGCGACAATGTAAACTAATAACATCCGAAAAACGGATTTGAATAGATCCCGAAAGCTCTGAAGAACTCTTCGTTCTTTTTGTTGGTGTTCAAGAATAGTTTTTCTTTTTAAGGACGGTGCCTCCTAATAGAGATGTATTTTTGCAAGGGTTATGACTACGCACAAAAAGTAGATGTTAGCAAGGGTTATTGGAATCCAAAAAGAGAAATGTGGGTAACCACGCATTTTTCAGAGATAATTAAGCAGCAATAATTCTAAAAAAAGCGTTAAAATACAAAGAATGTATGGCAATTTCTTTCCAAATTTAAGCTCAATTATCTCTGAAAAATGCGCGGTTACCCCCAATTTTCTTTTTGGATTCTGATAGCCCTTGCTAAGATCTGCTTTTTCCACGTACTCATAAACCGCGCAAAACTATTGTTGTATTAGTAGGCAAATTCCTTAGGAAACCCGAATATCCCGAGATGCGCAGAACGTATGCGCAATAACAAAAGGAGGCACCGTCCTTAATGTAAACTAGATCTGAACCTTCATGTTATATCGTCGACAAAGTTAGCTATTCCTCATAATATATTTTCCCTTTCTCAGCATTCTACATTTGAGTGCCCCCCACCCCCCTCAGGAGAACATACTCAATAACGTTCCGATGATGTACGTTATATCTATAAGAATCTATATCAAATTATTTTGTTCCTTGATTTAGATTTTTCTGTTTTTGCTTGTTATAGTAAGTCAGGATAATAAAGACTCGGCAAAACAAATTATAAAACAGTTCAGAATGGATGCATGGACAGGGCTAGAAAGCACTTATCCTGATGAAAACCAGTAGTACAAATTAAAATATAGGCCACTAAATCTGCCCTTGTATCTTAATATTAATGTTAACTTTACAATCAGTTTGTTTAAGGATCAATCAGGCATCCCTTATTTGGCATTCAGTTCTTAAGTCAGCAAGGTATTGTTATCGAATAGAAATGTAGCATATTAAACCAAAGATACACACGCCATGAATCAATTATAAAATATGATTTCACGCAGGATCAACTTGACCCAGCTGATACTGAAAGTTCCATGAGCCCGCGGCAGGAGAAGAAAAGTCCATTCTCGCTCCCCAAATTTGGCGGTAGTAGTAAAACGGTAAGTATGGACTGTTCGAAGCCCTTGTTTCTATTTGGCAACAACAAAGCTGGTTAGAATAGTTGTTTTCCAATTCTCAAATATCACGGAAAAGCGCGATTCACTGCTTCAGACGCTCATAGCGAAACTAAGGCAAAAGGAACAGGGGTTGTAGAAGCGGTTGAATATTCCCGCCAATAAATCCGGCGCGGACACCTACTCTCCCCGGGCATCCTCTAGATTTGTATGAACCAATCAAAAGTGGAAACTAAACCACGTGATCGGTGACAAATCAGACACTGTAGAAATTCGGCTTTGTGCCATAGCGGTTAGTTTTGCATCATACATGAACGCCAAGAAATACTGAAGATCTTTTCCCCGTAAATTGATTAAAACACGTTTCGTTTCTTAATTTGCGTAAAGGAGCCTATCACGGCGCCGCCGCGTGCTGCGCTGCAACTTGAAAACTTCCTTCAATTGAGTTAATTCGTCAACTTTCTGACGTGTTTCCAAAAACTACAAGAAATGTTAAAGGCGAAGTTAGTTGTTGGAAAGAAAATTAAATTCACTTGACACATCCTCCTCCCATACTTCTTGCATTTTGCCGGATTAGCCGCCATTTGAAATGGAAGCTTTCAAAACGTTGTCAGAAAGATGCCGAAAAATGTTTGAAATAAAATGAAGCACATTTTGTTATGTGCAGGACAGGGCACTGTTTATTTGTTTGTTTGGACGTATCGAGAAGGCGAAAAAATTAATTTGCATGATACAACCTAACCCCCTAGCTTTAGGTTTAATAATAAGTGAAATAAAACTTTTTTTGTCTTTTGAACTTCCCAAGGCGGATGCTGAAGGCTATTCAGATAAACCTCAGGACACTCCGAAATCAGAGAAGAAGAAAATGCAGAGATTGAAGTCCTCAGACCCTTCTCGGACGACGGTAAGGATTGACTATGAGTTCTGGAAAACATCTCCAAGCATCTTAAAAATTCACTCTGCTGTTTCAACCATAATTCTTAGGTTGTTCGTTGACTGAATGTGATTATTTTCCATACTTTTCGCTTTTGACCGTATGAAGCTTGTTCCTTCTCTGTTAGTTGCTACTCGCTTATCTGCACATGCGCAAGTCAATATAATCACGATATCGATATCATGATTCAGCGGTCGCATGTTTTAGAGCATATAGTGATACCACCATATCGCTCGACTACAGCCAGACTAAAGTGAAGTTTTAAAGTTCTTTGTTTTGTTTGTTTGTTTGTTTGTTTGTTTGTCTTTCTATGACATCTGTCCAAACAATTCTATATATGGAGCGTCGCAAACATTCGTTGTTTTAAATTGGAGATTTTTGCTCCGACCTTTGCAATCAGAAAATGTAATCTGCATTACTAATTTTAAACTTTTAAATCAGAGAACAATATAAGATATAATTCATTTGACGCCAGTATGTCTGAGTAGGATTTTGACAGCTAACAGTGTGGGAGAGAAAAAAAAATTAAAAACCTTTTTTGTCATCTCTCTGCTAAATAGGTTTTTTCAAACTTAGGTGTAAAATGAATCGAGAATGTTTATAAGGCCACTTTGACAAGTCATAGCAGAAGGATAATATTAGCTAAAAAAATATTCCTCCTTCGAGACCAAACATTTTAAATTTTAAATTTATTTCGAGAAAAAAGGATTGAATACTATCGTTTAAACAATATTTGCTTGTATGAAATGTCCGTGTGCTGAAGCTTCCGGTAATTTGTTTCATGGCAATCGCAACGTATGCTGATTTTGTGGTTTTCTTGTCAAGGAAACAACAGACCGGTGTATTTGTAATGGTCTTTCACAATATCGGGAGATTTGTTTACGTGTTGGCGAGAATTTGTAACTTTGCCATTTCACGAGGCGAAGTATGGTTTCACAGCAGATAAGATAAGCTGGAAGCAATCACACTGTAAACTAAAAACACGGAACTCGGACCGACTTTCTTAACGCCTTGTTTGTTTTTTGAAGATCAGTTCCGCTTATTGGTTACAGCGATATTTAATCCTTCGGCAATGATATCTATTGACAAACTTTGAAGTGTTTGAAGACCACCATAAATCACAACGTTGGACGCGTTATCTCTATTCGTAACCATTCATAATTTTGCATTCGTTCATGTGAAATTCTGGTGACGCTTGAGTCAGCTATGGAGGAATGCACAAGAGTCAGCTATGGGGAACCCGCGTTGCTGGCTATCCCTTGCCCGGGTGTCGGAATAAAGGCACGTTCGTTCTCCGATACTTCAATCTTCCAAGTTATCCCGGAAAAAAATCGCACTTTTTCGCAAACTGAAGACAACAGTTGCCGAGTATCGCCTCCATTGAAAATGACAGCCGCGAATAGCGTCGAAGCACCGATCGAGACATCAACTTTGAAAACAAAACGGAAGATTTCAAGGCCACGTTCGCCTTTTACCAGCGAAAAGGCATTTGAACTTCTATCCAAGTTCACCAAGAATGACTTGGTGGCAAAAGTGACAGCGAGCAGTCCAAAGATGCTTGCTAGGAGAACAAGATCAAAAGGAAAAGAGTACGAAAGTCGCGAGTCGGTTAGTGGGGCTATTTTTTTTCTATTCGACTTAAATAACGTACAATTTTTTTGATCGTTTATAAAAGCTAAAAAGAATGTTTTCGTAATTTATTCCTGACGGTTGAGCTAAGTGATAAAAGTATTCGCAGAATTGCGTGACTTCACTAAACAGCTCGCTTCAGATCAGCGGTCCCCCATATTAGAACCCCCACTACGATTGATTAGAACACTTATGGTCGGCTAGAGGAGTTCATTTACAACTTGTTAGCCATTGTTTCGGCTCAAAGAGTATAATATAACGACACATTGATAGGAGGTTTGTTGACCTTGTTATCGCAAAAAATTCATTCACACTAAAAAGATGAATAATTAGTTCCGGTGCGTTGAACTCATGATCAGCGGTTGTGCTGATCAAATCGACTTCCCCACCCCGAGCAACCCTCTGGAAACTAAAACAGTTCCCATTGCGGGCAACCAAGACGTTCAATGTAAACACCAAAGCCGTTTTCTGACGAATACATCTTGAGGAAATCAGATAACGAGGCGATGAATGAGTTTGCCTTTTACCATCCGATTTATGGGAACAGGGAGGCCGGACGTCCAAAGACCCTGTTTGTCCATCTCATCTCTCGAGGAGATCTGCAGAGTCGCCCAAAACGGGGACAGAGACGTCGTCGCGTCGCATACACTTATAGTTGGCTTGTTGGTTGCAGATGGTTGTTTGTTTTTCAGTACACCGGTGTTAGGTGGTTGGTTGAATGTTTTGAGTTTTTTCTTTGTTCTATTTTTGCCATTATTTAGCCGCATAGACGACCAATCAGACGGCAAATGACGCAGTTAGTCAGACGTTCAGTTTACTCCATCTCAGTCAGAACCCGGCAATCTCCCGGCTCATTTCCTCGGACTGACAGCTAGACGAATGAGTTTCTTATCCGAGATCGTGGACTAAATCTATCATGTTTCTTAATTTCTCATCGATCGCGATGAAGACTGACAACTCCACTATTCTAGCAGTCCGAGTCTAGATAGCATGGCAATTCTTTTCGTGATTGCTAAGAGTGAAAGAGTAGTTCGACGGTTCCAATTTGTCGTGATCATTGCATTAGGTGGAGTAGGTATAAATATAAAAATGCTATATAAAAGGATGGAATGAATTTAATATATCAGACCACGCAAATCTTGATCCATATCCCTACATGACCCTTGCCTGGTAGCAACTAACTGAAAGATGCGGTTTACCTGCGTTTATTTAAGGTTCTCTCGATCCGTGGCGCTGGCCAAAAGGATCGCAGCTCTGGGGACGAGAATGTATACTACGTACATTGAAGGTTATTTAAAGAAGCTAAAAACATTCAATGCATGCAACTCAAATTTTCGGTGATAGTGACCTTCCGATCTTGTGGTCTGTGGGGTACGATGTTCGTTGAAGAGTGCTTAAGCCAGGAATTTCAAGAAGTCAAGCAAAATGTTAGATTTTCCTGGTTTCATGCCACAAAATTGGCATGATGACGTCACAGCGCCTTTAAATCAGTTTGCAATAGTTGATATCAACGAAAAGGTCTTCCAGCTTCTTCTAAAAACGTCAGAATTTATAGATACTTTCTTGAGCAATTCCACCTCAAAAACTAACTCGCTCTCCAATGAATTAAATGATGGCTAGGCTTAAGACCACGTTTCAGATAACTGAATTTCATAATACTTACTCGGTAACAGGAAACAAGCCCAAAACAACATTGACAAATAGTGCACTGGCTTAAACTGTTCATTTGAAAAATAAGCTGGAATTTGAATATTAAGTGTAAAGAAGATCCTAGCAGTTATTAACGCAACTTATGCAGTTGCGAAAAGAAAGCCTAAAAAAATCAGGCTTGCCGGGATTCGAACCCTGACCTCTGCGATACCGGTGCAGCGCTCTAACCAATTGAACTAACAAGCCAACTGGGAGCTGGTCATTAAATTGACCATCAAATTTAATTTCAATTTGAATATTCTAGCTTGATTGTGTGAACATCTAATCTACTCAGTAAAAACGTAGAATTGCCTTCAGTTGGCTTGGTCCCTTAACTCTGGGTGGCGTCATCGACTGAGGCGTCGCACCGTAGAACCGTTCAGAAGTCTACACTAACTTTGCCAGTTGTGTGGCAGATTTTAAGTCTCAGTACAAGTCTTTCCTCAGTACCACTTAAGCTCAAATCCTCATTTTTTTATTAGCAGCCTCATTCTCTTAGGCTTCAGACCTTAAAAGATGTTTCAGTAAAAGTTGAATGACATAATCCATTGGATAAAAAAAATATCCCTATCTATAATGGATCAACATTAATCCGTTGTAAGCGTATGGTTCTTTAATGGATGAGTTATTGTCCAATGAAGAGAGAAGAATCGGGGAGCACGTCTCTTCAGACTGTAAATTGCGAGGAGCACACGAGGTCCTTCTCTCTTTTTTCCACGCGCGAGACTCGCGCGCGCTGCCGACGTAGGCTGGGATAAGAATGGAATTTCCTGTGTGATAGCGCAGACATGGGGCATGGAATCACGTCCTGTGCATGTGATGCATCCGTATCAGTTCATCGTCAAAGCGGAGGAAACCTCTCTAGGAGAATATTTTCTTAAGATAAACCTAAAATAATGTAAACATTAGAATGAATAAACACCAAGAAGGAAATATAATTGAACCAGAGTAGGACTTGGAAAAGTTTAAGACACTTGTTAAAGCTGCTATTTGTCGTTCCCTCGCTCAACTCACGTCCTATAGCTCGGTTCAGTACTGATATATAATATATATATATATATATATATATATATATATATATATATATATATAAAACCACAAAAATACTGGAAATAAGACTTGCCGATATTTCGTCTTTATTAGTAAAAGACTTCGTCAGGGCAACTGATCAAGCGGCTAGAGCCGTTACAATATATACGCTTATAGGTAACGTAAGACGCTCAACAGTAAAAATACGCGAGCACATGTGGGCGGTTACAACCGTTACAATATTCGCACAAAATAAAATAAACGTCAAAAGCTAAATAGCTAAGGCACGCGCGCTCGCAAGCGCGCACCCTTCTGTACAACTAAATATACAGCAAATAAAAATACAATAATTTAAAGCATAGGGATAAAAACTCAATACAATTAAAATTTTAAAACAGATCCCTCCTAGGATTTCTACTGCAGAAAAAGTCATCGCTGTTAAGCCCCGAAGGGTAAATTGTCCTCAGACGATAAGCCCACTGGGCCTCCCTTTCCCTAAGCGATCTTTCATTCGAACCCTTGTCAACTAATTGAATTCTTACATCCTTAAGACCCCTATGATCTGGCTGATCAAAGTGCTTGTATATGATGTCATCCTTAACCCTATTCTCAGCAGTAAGTTTAACGTGACTATTGAGCCTAGATTTATGGTTGTTGAACCTAATTCTAAATTTATTAATAGTGGATCCTACATATTGCATTGCACACCTGGCGCATGATACACCCCATGATACACCCCTGGCACACCCCATGTCAAAATTAATTATGTAACTCTTGCCAGTAACTCCACTAATAAATCTGGTACCTTCAACAAGATAATCACACACCCTGCATCTTTTATCTGTACACTTAACACAACCCTTATCATTAACCGGTGTCTTAAGTTCTGAGTGAACCAAAATGTCCTTAAGACATTTCGGCCTTCTAAAGGCCACCATGGGTACCCCTCCTATAGCTTCCCTACAACGGCTAGAGGACTGCAACATTGGGGAAATATTGCATAGAGTGATTTACCTTATATCATGCGCCAGGTGTGCAATGCAATATGGTTCAACAACCATAAATCTAGGCTCAATAGTCACGTTAAACTTACTGCTGAGAATAGGGTTAAGGATGACATCATATACAAGCACTTTGATCAGCCAGATCATAGGGATCTTAAGGATGTAAGAATTCAATTAGTTGACAAGGGTTCGAATGAAAGATCGCTTAGGGAAAGGGAGGCCCAGTGGGCTTATCGTCTGAGGACAATTTACCCTTCGGGGCTTAACAGCGATGACTTTTTCTGCAGTAGAAATCCTAGGAGGGATCTGTTTTAAAATTTTAATTGTATTGAGTTTTTATCCCTATGCTTTAAATTATTGTATTTTTATTTGCTGTATATTTAGTTGTACAGAAGGGTGCGCGCTTGCGAGCGCGCGTGCCTTAGCTATTTAGCTTTTGACGTTTATTTTATTTTGTGCGAATATTGTAACGGTTGTAACCGCCCACATGTGCTCGCGTATTTTTACTGTTGAGCGTCTTACGTTACCTATAAGCGTATATATTGTAACGGCTCTAGCCGCTTGATCAGTTGCCCTGACGAAGTCTTTTACTAATAAAGACGAAATATCGGCAAGTCTTATTTCCAGTATTTTTGTGGTTTTATATGCTTTTTTCTGGAGAAAAGGTCTAGACAAATGATGTTTTTGATGGACTATATATATATATATATATATATATATATATATACAGGTCAGCGAAGTTGATCTAACGAACCAGATCCGCTTTTAGGCTTGGCTAAATCGATATACTTAGTATTAAATATGCACCAAAAATAAAAATACAAAGTATGCGGCTCGAAATGTGAAACTCTTATAGTTTAACAATTGATGTAATTGTTGGAACCAATAGGTACCGTTTTTTTACCTCCGTGACTTGAAACTTAACTGTCTTTTTTCTTTGACAGGTTTTTGTGGTAGAAAATTTCCAAGGTGGCTTAGAGTCTGCGCTTAAGGTAAATTTTGAAATATTTTTCTTTTCATATGATCACTTGCAAAACCCTCTGTGCTTTACAAGCAACACTTCGTGGTGGTCCCAACACCCAACACATCTATCAGTCCCTCTCTTAAAGGTCCTTTACTTTATCTCCCTCTAAGACGGACACTTATCAATCATTCCCTGTTGCACTTCTTGGCCTTATCTTCCTGTAAGAGATTTCACCTTTCTTGCTTTATCTCTCTTTAAAACACTTGACATGCAGTGTCCGTCCCTGTTGTAATTTAGGCATTAGTGACCTTCAGATCGGACCACGAGTACAAGATTGAATACGACAACGATTTTTCAATTCTTGATCGCAGGCTTAGATTATCATGTATCACACCAATCTCGTTTCTAGATTCTCTACTGATTACCAACATGTCGAAGAGCGAGGACTCTGAGAACGTAGTTGTTTTGAAATTGGAAAGTCGTATTCGTACCCAATCTCGTACTCGAAGTCTGATCTGAAGGTCGCCATACAAAACAGTAGCCTCCCACAGAGACGCTCTCTGGGGGGGGGGGGGGGGGGGAAGTAGCGTGGGAGGCTAGCAAAACACTTGTCTAGGCAGCCACGTAGTATCACTCCTTTCCGTACTTCACTGATTAGTCCATTAATTTGATCTCTTTCTAAAATATACGCTTTCATAAGTACAGTTTTATCTACCCGCTTCTAAGACAAACAGCTCTCTAAATCGTTGCCTTGGAGTCAGTCCCAAAGGTACTTCAAATCGAGCATCCTGCTTCAGTTAGTGTCGGCTGTACTTATTTTTCAGTTTCTTCCTTTTTTTCGTTTTTTTTTTCTTTTTCTTGTGCGGGGTATCATATTAACACTCGTGTCATAAATATTTCGGGTACTGCACTTCATTAGTGTGACTAAGGTTACTGAAAAATACACTTTCCAGACCGGTACAGAGCATCAGAGAAGCTAAGAGCCCAGAATAAAAAATCGAGTAAATCGAATGACGATGGATGGTATTTCTGAAACTTAGGCATTTTCAGGTATTGTGTTACCAAACCAACCGCGGAACATATTTCCTTTTGAATGAGTCACTCGCGCTTACATAATTTGCTGTTCAATTTCCTTTCAAAGTAGTCGAAATATTTTTCGGTGTAGTGGCGTGATATGTTACGTCACTCCAAAGAATGTGTCCTCGACTTCAAACAAACTACCGGTACATGGCTTTAGGCCAATCGGCACGAAAGATATTCATTGATTGTTCTTTTCAAAGCCTTTTATCCTCGGGAACTCAGGTGCAGATATTGGGCGATAAGAAATTGACGGAGAGAAATCGCTATAAAGCCGGATGAGTATGGATTCTCGGCCGTACTAGATAAAACTGTTCAATGTTTTTAATATTTCATATGCAAACCAGATAAGAAGTTGTAAACACAAGAGGTTCAGTTTGTTCTGGTTATTGTCAGTTAGGTAAATATGTTGTCGGAGGGGAGGGTTGTTAGATCTCTGTCTTGACCAATCACGCACGCAAACGAGGCCGAGCAGTGTTTTGTGAATCAAATATGGCCGCCCGATGAGATGTGAGCAAATGTTTTTAATACTTCGTAAAAACCGCCAGATATGTCAGAGCGAAGAATAAGCAAAAGTCATAGAAGGGACCGCGAATCGACTGTCTCTGCTGTGGACATCAAGTCCCTGACCTCTAGTGAAAGCACTTTTTCTTTAAGACCATTGAAGGTGGGATAAACATTACAAATGATTTCATAATTAAGACTTACCTCTGAATCTTTTGACAGACTCTGCACGCACGTTGAATCACGCTATCGAGTTTTTAAGTCTTAAGTATCTCTGCAAGTGAACAGTATACCGTGGAATATTTGCTAAGCTTTTATCTGTTTCAAGAGAGTTTGCTGAGGGTCTCTTGCAGACAAAAACTCAAACCGGAATTTCAATACCATTTGCAGATCGAAAAGGTCTAAGCTTACTTGTTGTTCGCAAAATATAAGTTAGGCTCTCGCGATTCACAGTTTGCTCCAAACCAACCAATTATACACACGAAAGTTAGGATCTTTGTAGGGAAAAGGAGGTGAGGATTATTCTCTAGAAATATTTAGCTGTCTTGTTTTTGTCTTATTGATTACGACCTTCCGCTTCAATTTTGACTCGTGTTACTTGCGGTTATAATTTGCTTTTAACTTAAGCTTAAATTATGAAACAGAAGCAGCTTGAAGCGTACGAAGTGTTGTCTATGTATCGAGCGGTTTTACGCGCAAATTGTTTAGATCTTAGATAAATTACTTCCATCCTTCCGACGTCTTTTGTGCGAAAATCTCTTATTAAATAATACCACAACATTTGTTTTGTTTATAGGAGGTCGTCACTGGAATTCTACCCATCAGTTATGAAGATGAAATTGTGCAGAAGCGAACGCAGATATTGAGAGATCCTTTGCAAGTATTGCTCATCTTCCCTGAGGATGATGTTGTGGTAAGTGATGTTTTTGACTTCTGAGCGTATTTGTGTGAATTTATAAATGAGGCGTTTTGCATTTAAACTTATTAAAACCGCATGAGTGTTCACGACATTATTTTGTACTCATTGGAGTTATGTTTGTTAATGCTGTCTCTTTCTATGAGTTGTGGAATATTGAGAACAAAGCGCACAATATTTCCGTGTCGTGCCAACCAGGTGCAAATTGGCGATTTCAAAAAACACCAAAACAATTGTAAAAGCTTTTTAAAAAATTCGGCCCTATTGTCAGAATGCGTCAAATTCTTAAAAGCATTTTGAACTTTTCTTGTACAAATATATGTTCCAAAACAGGAAGATCAATTTCACAGCCATGAAATGTACATCTGCCCTTCATGTTCGAAGAGGAAGAAAACTTTCATAAATTTTTGTCTTGAAAAAGTACACCGCGGTAATTCTTAATTATGAATGTTTTAAGTTATAGCTTTTCTTTGTTTTTTGAATGTCTAAGCTCTGTCTATGGCCTGGATTACTTTCGGGTCAAACAAATCAATTTCTCAATTCCGTATTTAAAAAATCCTCTTTTTACGGGAATAATTAGCAGTGTTTCATCTCCTTGCGAATATATTTTCATTTTCTATCTCGGAACATATCATGGAATTTTGTTGACCTTAGATTAACAATTAATTATACGTAAGACCAGGTTTTTGTCCCCTGAGAAGTATTTTGTTTTCAAATCAGGCAAATGTAGGATATTAAAATTTCATGACGGCTAGCGCTAAGTCGAATGTCGATCGCTGGGCATGAATGCCTTGTTTCAGTCGCCATTGTAGGATCACAGCAACTTGAAAACTGCTCTCATGTCGACGGAATTTTTCAATCCGGATGAGTCGTTTCAGATCAGAGTAAGTCAGCTTTTCGAGATAAAATATTGTTCGCTTAGCTTTTTTTCTTTTACTTGGATAAAAATGAGATTTTGTAGTAATAATTCAAACTGTACGTAGTCTATTGTCAAAGCTGCATTCGGGAATTTTTTAACACGCATGGGAAAGTTAATGTTTCACAAATTGACTCGCATTTTTTTATATTTTTAAGTGTTCTTCGCTTTATAAATATATATCTTTAATTTTCTGCTGTAAATGTGCTTGACTTTTTCCTTGAGTCAAAAATCAGGTTCATTTGAAAGCCGAATTTGTTTTTGGATTTTACATTGTGTGACATGTTTTATCAATATTTTGTCCTCATATACATCGTGAATTTTTTTACTTAGACTCTTTTGGATAAGTTTAATGTTTCTCTCTCTTACTTCTAAAGTATTTGGTGGGTTTATTATTTGCAGCAAAGTCAATATAAGGTAAAACGTGACATTGAAAGCGCTGAATATTGAAAAGGCTGGTAAACAGAACTCTTGTTTTCATATTTTTATTTTGCACACGGAAATTAATGGCCACTATAAACGAAAATTGTCAGGTGGCTTAGCTCGCTTTTTAATGATATCCCTTGAATAAGAACAAAATAATGCTGTCTTTATTTTTTGTTACTCTTGATTATCATCTTGCACCTAAAAAAGTCATCAATTGTGATTTTTATGGGAAGTTTAAACATTTCAGGAAATTCATAATTATCAGCATTTAATCTTGTGACAATAGGCCTAACATTGAAATGACCACATGCAGGATCAGTGTTGGCCTTGATGTTTAGTTTTTCCAGATTTTCATTCAGTCTGTGTATGGCAAATCAAAATTGCCACAGATGTGCTGAAAACAAAATTTTTTAAGTCCCTGCGTCAAATTATTTTCTGCAATAGTGAATAAATTATATTTTTATGCTAATTTCTCTGTTTTGCTTCTTGAGTGACGGTTATTAGAAGTGATTTTTTTGCTTGCCTGGGGATATGTAGGGTTCTAGCTGGTAATTACTTTCATATTAGGATCATGGATAGAGCACACTTGTAAAAACATACTCAATAAGCAAACAGTCCTGAACATACAGCAATTACATGATTTACACGTACGGGTACTTTTTGAAAGCATAAGTGAAATGTATCTATAGATAGAGTACCCTGTTAAGAAACTACTTGCTTATTGACTGTGCGGGAGGGCTGAGTGGCAAATATATGGCTCAGATCTGTGCCTGACGTGACCAAGAGCCAAATACACTGTATCCTTCCTTCTGGCCTAACCTTACTCAAAATTTCAGTCTAGGGTGGAAGTAAGCTTGGGCACGTAAAATCCCAAGCGGTGTACTGGAGGTCATATTTCATTTCCCGTTGGCCGGGACTATGTTTTTTTTCTGGTTCCCAAAAGGAACAACTGACCGTTGATCTTCCACAAAACAGTTGAATGCTCAAATCACTGACAGAGGTACTGGGAGACCAGGGACTGAGTGTTTGTGCTAGTTTGATTTTTGTCAAACAGCATCAACACAATAAAATTAGGTATAAGTATAACTCACCTTACCATTTTGCTGCTGTTATCATTCTGTTAATTGCCCTTTAGAAACCAAACTTCCTTATTGTTTTTAATTACTGTGAGTTGTTAATGTTTTTGTTTTGATTTGTTTTTAATTACTGTGAGTTGTTATCCATATGTTAATTTGCACCGAATAAGCATTAAATTATTATTATTAATTATTAATACAGCATAGCTTGGCCAGTGTTGTGAGCAATTTTCACTTGTTTGGATCATTGTCATTTTCAGGCCTTTACTATTCCTCGTGAGCTGAGGACTGTTCAGTCTACTGTTCCACATGATGCTCTGTCCAGGGTGTCCAACTTATTCACTCGAGAGGTTTGTTTGACTGGATGCTTATTAAATGATAATGTATAATGGGTAAATTTGTAATATGACTAATGTATGTATCACTATTGATAGCTGCCCCCCCCCTTTCCTACCCCACCAATAAAAGCTCTCTCATCTATAAAACAGTTATTACCAATACCTTATCACAGAGCTGTGATATGGCTGTTACCCTTTATTCCTGTCACAATACAACATTCTTTAGTGAACCAGGATCTTGAACATTAGCGAATCATAAAATAATGTTGTTGTTCATTGTAACGAGATCACAGCCGTAGCCTAAATCAATCCAAGGAAGGGGCGGGGGGGGGGGGTGGGGGGGAGTAAGTAAGGTCAGGACCCAGATTAAATCCTGGGGAGGTGTAAACAAAGCTGCAGGTTTTTTAATGCCACCTAAAACTGGCTACATGCATGTACATGTACATATTGGCTTCATGCCAAATTGGCTATCCATATTTTTCAGAAGCAACTTGCATACATGTACAGTGTAGAATTTGATTCTCGGGTGTTAGAGGAAAGTTTTGCAAAGATAATGTCACCCTCCCAAAATCAAGCCATTTAAGGTGGTACAACTGGCTAAAAGTCCCCCAAAAAATTTTTTTGTTATTTCGCTTATTGTGTAGTTCATGTACTGTCATGTTGATATTTACAAAATAGCGGCTCAGTGTTCCCTAGTTTCCGAGAAAGAGAGGTTTGAAATTCGTTGTCATGCGGCCATTTTGAGCCGCCATCTTGGAATTTTGCGTGTAGACTCCCTTCCGGTCTCGCGCACGGCTGGATGTCTTTGAATCTACAGCGGCAAAGCTAAAGGTATTGAGAGTAAATGAAAACATAACGACAAGCTATATCAACCTGAATTCTAAAAAACTTTTTGGCGATATTCAATTGATATTCCACGCATAAGAAAAAAGCAAGCTCAGTTTATCATAAATACCCGGGCATATTTATACATAACAAGGCGAAAAGCCGACCGCGCATTCATGCAGCAAGGTAAAGTTGACAAATCAAAAGAGCAATATTACAATTGCCGGCTACAACTACCTCATACTAGAAATATTACCCAGGAACACAAACTGACCTCTTTCATCAAAGTATCTCCATAATTATTAAAACCGGTAAGATCTTCAATCTTTGCCGGGTTCAAAAGTATGCATCCTCACGCGGTCCACAGCTGAATGTTTCCGCGATAAACTTGCAATATTTACCCGACATCGACATATAACTGCCCTGTAAACAGATTTATATCAGATAGAAATACATCTACCGCATCTTTGAAAGTTTTAGAATCTCTTTCAGACGAATGTACATAAGCTGCCTACTTCTTGCACGCTTACGAGCCAGCCAAAATATCATCACGTCTTCGTACTTGATCGTAGGAAAATACGAAAAATCAAACTTCTTGACGCGCGAGAAGGCCCACAATATCACAGAACATTTCGCTTCCCCTTTCACAGTCCTTTCAACAAGAAAAAATGCGCACGATAAATGAAAGAAACACTGTTCCGATCGAATCTGTTTCGCCGAGGAAACCAAACATCCACGTGAATACTCGATAGCTTCCTCGAACACGCGACATGTGCGTAATGACTTGTGCGCATTGTCACCGCTGACAAAAAGACCGCATCGTCATTGTTTATCGTGGTTGCTAGGGACTCTGCGAGTGTTTGACTCTAGGACGTGTTACACGCTCGAAATACGCCATTTCCGCGTTTCTTCCACGAAATGAGTGTCCCAGAAGGCAATGCAACTTGTAACACAGAAAACAAACATGGCGGACTCGAGTTGAGTGAACAATAGCGTAAAGACGTGCAAAATTCGACGGATTATCAGCGCGTGTGAGATGAAAATAGGAATATTTTCCACGCAATTTAATTAATTCTGCTGAAAGTTGCCAGAGTTAACAAACACAAATGGAGCTATTTTGCCTGACTTAGCCGCAACTTCCCGTTGCATCGGATCGATGTTGTGGCATGTCACGTGCCTGGTTTAGAGGTCTTCGATTTTTTTCCGTAGGATTTCCACCTGGATTGCAGCTAAGTCACACAAGAATCCTTTTTACATAGGTGTTTGATAGTGCAAAGAAGAAAGCTTTCAAACAAAAAGAAACGAAGAAAAGAAAATGTTTATGAATTTGAGTGACATTTTTAGGTGTCAATTTTCTGACAGTAAATTCAAAATTTTGACTTGAAATTCGGATTCTACGGGAAAAAATACTTAAGAATGATTATGTTTGAAATTAAAACAAAGTGGTTAAAGTATTTTAGAAGACTCCGTTTAGAAAGCATTTTAGCCAATTGTACCACCTTAATAGCCCTTTTCACAGTTACCTTTTCTCATTTGTATTACAATGTTTTTGAACGTGGATGTGAGGCAATTTCGGGCAATTTGTAGTTTCTGCCCGAAATTGCCTCCCATCCACGTTCAAAAACATTCTAATGCAAATGAGAAAAGGTAACTGTGAAAAGGGCTATTGTCACAATTTCTTGTACACTGTGCCGTATCTGTACTTGAATGTTGCAGGGGAGTTCTTCAGCTGCTGTTTCCTCCCTCTATATCTGCCACTCAGGTTTACCACCCATTGGGATAAAACAAATTCCCTGTCTTTTCCCTGACATTTCATGCACCCTAAACCAATCCTCACTGACCATGCGTGATGAATCCTTCGGCAGTAAAGCCGCCAAATAAGTTGTTTCAAAAACATTTTTTGTTTGTTTTTGAAACAAATACTTCAAAATTCCCTGACCTTTCCCCTACATGTACCTTGAGAACAAATTGTATTTCCCTGTCTTTTCCGTGACTTTGGCAACCATGCACTGCCTTCAGTAACAAAATAAACTGAGATGAATGATTGTTGTCCTAATCTATGTTTTATATCATTTTTAGTGTATCAGATTTTACACTGCCAACTGGAGCTGTATTGAAAACAAATACACCAGCTATGGTGGCAGCTATCTCAAACTTCCCAGGTTTGTTGCTCTTTTACTTTGACATTGTTTACTTCACTGTTGTGCAGTTTGATATCATGTTGTCAATTGAAATTTTATTTATTTCTCTTCCTGAGTTGATGGGATATTCCTTACCAACTTTAATATATATGTAGATGTACAGTGTAGATGTACACTGAATATAACTTGTATATGACATAAGCTCTGTTTAATGGTGGAAATATTAATAAGTTTTTCTTTCCTGGAGCCTCAATATCAGTCATTTAATGCGGTTGTTAAGCTATAAAAAATGCGAGGTTCCAGAAACGATTCATGCCCACCCCATGGCCATGTCAGCTTTACTGCAAAGGGAGACGGGGAGGGGGGGGATTTTTAAAGGAAAATATGAAGTTAAACTGGAATTTACAGAGGGGTGGGGGCAACAAACCAAACCTTCTGTGGATGGCAGGGGGAGGGGGGTGGAGATGGAAAATTGTCTGGAACAACACAGACAACATAATTATGATGTTCTGTACATTTACATGTACCAACAAAGGAGATGCTATCAAGTGGTGCCTTTTTCCTTGTGTCCAAAACGATAAGAAGATTACACAAACTTAGTATTTATTTATAACACTTTGGCACTGTTAGCGAGGGCGTTTAGTCCTGTTTCTTCTAAAATAAATGTGTACATGTATTTATTGTGAATCAGAGCAGCTCCTGGGGAGGGACTGGGACAGCAAGTGTTTGAGATAGATGCTGAAGATGAGGTGGAATGTGGAAATCAGGTACATAGAATTCTTTATAATTAGTAATTAATTAATACTGTCATTGAATTGTAGTTAGATAATAATAGGAAAGTAATAATCCGTTATGCAGTAACAGTACTGCACAGGAAACCCTCAAAAAACTTTCCAGAATATTTTGAGAGCTGTTCAGAAGGCAAATAAAGAGTACACAGTATACTGTAGGTGGATGTTGCAGTTTCCTCAATATATTTAATTTTTTGGGACGAGCGGGCTTATCCCTCTGCCATCGAACCCACATTGTCAGTTCCTATGTTTAATTATTTGTTTGGATACAGGTTTGCCACATTTGTCATGCATGAGGTAAGTACATGTAGTGACAAGACCTGCAGAAATGTACAAGTCATACAACAACTTTAAAGTTTTGTGTAATGAAAGAACTTTAAGAAACGTCAGTGAAACTATCCAGCTCTGCTACCACAAGTCTTACCAGTGATTGTTAAAGGCCAAAATGAGGACATAATTTAACGCCATGCGTATTTACCTGAAAATGCCAAAGTATTTTTTGTTTTGACACTTTGGTACGTGACGTACATGAAGCTTGTTACGCAAGTGGGGAAGAAGTGTTCAAGTCACACAAGACGTGGCTTGTTTTTCAGCAACCACGCTATCATTTAATTTGTATCCAAAATGATCAGATCTTATCTAAAACCGCTCTTATAAGTTTTAGTACGTTCATCCCATGTCTGCCTGCATGCAAAGCATTTGTTTGGTTGGTTGTTGGTATTGAAAAATCTCCCCAAACCCAGGGTTAAAACTTGGCGGTTGCACGGTCGCCCGTGGCGACTAAAAGTTTAGGTTTGATCGCTCGAATGGCGACTATGATTTGAGAAGTACGAAAAGGATTACAATAACAATAAAATAAAATGTTCTTTCCTTGGAGTACCTTTCTTTTCTTTCCTTTCTTTCCTCAACTCTAAGTTCATCAATTATAGCAAAAGTATATTTCTAAAGTGCAAAATTCGTGATCGAGTTTTTAGATCACTCCAGTATGTAGACGCCATTTTGATTTTATTGACACGTGTCTCCAGACTTACCCAGAGATCTATGCGGTACGTTTTCAAACATGAATATCGGCGATGATTTTGCACTCACTGCTTGATACAAGACTTACTTTTCATCTGGGTTTGAATAATTAATCCATTTCTGGGGCATTAGTTAAGAGCTGTGGGGCGTTTATTCAAGAAAAATGGTTATAATTTTGTTTGTGTCACGAGAGGAAATTTGAGGGTTACTTTATTTTGGTCTGGGCCACTAAGAATTCAGGGATACTGGCCCGAGTGGCGACCAAGCACTGAAGTTAATTTTTAGCCCTGCAAACCTATCTTTGAGGTAGATTACTTTGGGAAAGTCAATGTCATCTCAAACAGTCCTTCTCAGGACTACACTCACCTGGACAATCATACTTTACTGACTTGTGACATGACTCATGGGCTCAAACCACTAATGAAATAGAATAGATCATCAACAGGAATAAATATGATCACCATCACCTTGCCATGGTGATGATGGTGATGATGGTGATGATGACGATGACAATGTTGATGGTAATGATGATGATGGCTAGAGTGGCTCCTCAACCACTGTCTCTGCTGTCATGGACAGAATCAAGTACAGTGTGTTTTTGTGGATGGAAGAAAGCCAGAATCTAGCCCTAGAAAAAAAAACCTTGGGCAAGCACGAGAACCATTGAATAAAAGATTAAACCCATCTGTGATGTATCTAGGGAAGTTAAACACATGACACATTGGTTGGGGGGGGGGGGGGGAGGTTGGGGCAAGTACTCTCACCACTCAGTGTGATACCCTTCCTCTCCCTAAATGGTTGGACAAATACTGCCAACTGAGTTTGCTTACTTGTGCAGTGGAGAACAACTGCTATACACTGCTATTCTCTTTCAGTGGGAGTGCAGTATAGCAGCACTGCAACATAGTTTACTGATGAGATGCCTACACACATAAACATCAACAGACGTTAACCACTGTACATGTACAGTGTATGTAGGGCTCTGAAGCAGGTAGACTAATCTGTTATTGTGCATTTTAATTTGCAGGCTGTGGTGATGAGCCCTTTGCGGGAGAAGGGCATTTCCAAACAGGGCTACCTTACAAAGGCTCCATTTCATGGTGAAAACAATGGCACTCCTGGAGCAAAGGTCAGATTCTAAACACTTCATCTGAATTTCTTCCCATTGGAGCAGGTGTTCCCTTTCTGGGGTCTATAATGTACCAGTATGTCATACATGTACATGTGTCTCAGGCCCAGACTGAGTGAATCCTAATACAAGAGTTGTCTGATATGTACTTACAGTCAATGTGGCCCAGCACCAGGCAATGTGATCTCTCTCTAAGGGACACACACACAAAATCAGATGAGCTTGCAACAGTAAAAGGGGCTGCAACTGCATGCTAAATATAGTGTCGGAGACAATTGCCCCATTTTAAATAAGTGTTTTTTGTTTCTTACACCTTTCAGAATTTTAAACGCAGATGGTTTCATCTGAAACAGATATCAAGTGATGGCTCCTATGTCCTGGAGTACAAAAAGGTACTCTACCGTAATTCCATATTTTATCACTTAAATTAAAGTTCAAAGTCAAGCATGGCATTTGCCCTACGTACATATCAGATCTTTTTAACCAACAAAGGAACCAGTACAGCCTGACGGAGGAATTCTGATTTTGCTATACCCCGCTTCAATACGGTGACATAATTATGGAATTCACTCTATTAAGTATCTTGGACTGACACTATGGTGCCGCCTACCAAGAGATATAAGAAATGTAACAAACTTGAATCATTTTAAGAAGCTAATAAGGCAAGAGGATCTCTCAACCTTAGTAACGAATGTGGATCTGACTGTTTTCTCTGAAGATCATAGACATAGTATTTTAACAGAATATTATTAACAATTTCAGTAGAGTATTATTAGAATATTATTATTATATTGACAATTTTCTGATATTATTATATTATTGGATACACACTTATGTTTTGTATTTAATTATTTTAGTTACTTTTAATTATTTACTTTAATTATTTTGTGTCACCAATTAGCATGCATGCTAAAGTTTCTTGACACATTAATAAAGTTATTATTATTGTTATTATTATTATGTTATTTGAGATTAAATTTACTATACACACGTAATAGGGCCAATTATAACACGTGCAACCAATAATCAATTTAAGTAATTTAAACTCACTGGTTTTCTTGTAAGAAAAAATGTTCATGCAAGTTATTAAGTTTTCCTGTAGCAGGACACAGTTGCTGCCAAGTTCGTGGGTCACAAATCTGGGATATTTTCTGATGGACCTGCTTAATGTGTTTCTAGGATGATGTAAACACCAGTATGGCCAGAGGAGTGCTTTACCTAGATGCATGCACACACATCTCCAAGGTATGTTGTTGCTATGAACTTGTGCCGTACATATACCTGACATAGTATGTATACATGGCAAAGGAACCTTTTTTCAAGTTCATACAATACAATGATTTGTGAACAGTCATTTTTTCAATGCTTTTTTTGCTGTCACGGATAACACTTATTTTACAATAACATGTACAAGTAAACTGTACTTATTTTGTGTCACAAGTATGTGGACTGTCCACGCTCGAGTTGAATGCTGTAATGACTGAGGTGCAAGGCGACAGGGGCTGCATATTTAGCTACGTCACTTTTACTTAAATGATGAAACTTCTGCAATCAGTTTGCATGTCGTTATACTCTGACCGATAAATCATAGCTCGTCATTCCACTGCCGAGATGACGTAGAGAGAACCAGAGCCGTAGACGAAGGAGCAGAGTGGCGTGCTAATCTTTTTCCTTGTGTAACCACATCATAATGCTGAAGTTTGATTCCATTTATTTCTAGCCTTTGTTCTCTTATAAAGACATAGGATCTCTGTTTCTGCGCCCACCTTTTTCTATAAGAAAGGCACTTGCGAGAATCTCAGCTATTTTGTAATAAGTTCATAATTATGTAGCACGTTTCCTCCCTATTGCTAGGATAGGTAATGGAATGGAAGTGTCAATTGTAGGGTAAAGAGGAAGAAAAATGTGCATGTAGTTACAATACTTGATGTAAAACTTTGCAACCTTAATCCTACCTTTTTAATATTATTATTTCAGGGCGTAAAAGGACGAATGTATGGTTTTGAGCTTCACATCCAAGACAAATTGTACAGTTTGATTGCGGACAGTCAGTCAGATATGGACTCTTGGATATCTGCTTTGTGTAAAGTTACTGGAATTGATATGGACGCGGGCGGCAAAAGCAGTTCTTTCAACATGATGAGCAAAATAAAAGCACCAAAACTTCACCAGTCTTTGCGAGAAAGCCTAAAGAGCAGTAAACATCCAGAACTTCTTGAATTCGCTAAGGAAACAGAGGTGTTAAACGCGAAGAGAAGGAAGGATGGAAGAAAGAAACTGTTTTCGCTCGTCCACGACTTGGAGAACAATGGCACTTGTGTAAATTACGATGATGCAAGAATAGATGCTGAGGTGTTCCAAGAACATTTTGGATTGCGTGTGGTGTTAGAATGCGAGGAACTGAAGTTTCGTTTGCTAAGAACCTTACCCAGTGGCAATGAAGTTAACATTGAACCCTTTTTTCTCTCTATTTCGTTGTTTGATGCTAAAAAAGGAGCGAAGATCTCGGAGGATTTTCACTGTGATCTTAATGATGCATCTACAATTGATATGCTCAGAGGCTCAGAACTGATTGAAAATGGCCAGGCAAATGGAAATGGTGTTGATCACATGGGGCTTGATAGCCAGGAGGTTGAATACAGCTGTCCAAGAAAGGTACAGATACACTTTAGACGGAACTGCTAAAACTTTCATCGCACAATATTCCACCAAGTTTCCAAAATGTCCGGCTACAGTTGACTGTCCTTGTGCGATAGCCTGTTCCACAGTTATTTTTGCGTCCTGTTTCTATACTTCGCCGTTCCAACGGCCGTTTCTACTATTCTGCCAAACGGGTTCAACATTTCACGCCATTCAACGCCGTGAAGAGAGGATAAAGGTTTAAGAGAGCTGCATGTACTCCCCATATATAGGCCCTATCCCCATCCTAATCCCTCTCAAGTTATTTTTAGTAACAAATGGTGGGAAATTCAAATTTCAAATAACTTATTGAGTTTTAAAGCAATTACCCTGAATTTTCGCAGTAGTTTAGAACTCGTCATTCTGTAGATTTTATGAATTTAATTTTGTCCAATTTTGACATTTTTCACCGGTAAAATGACGTCACAAAGTTGGCGCCAAATTTTGCTTTTAGTATTATTGGATATCGTATGTCGGTTTCTGAATGACCTTGTTACACAGATCTCAGAACTGAAAAACTTAATGAAATGTGTTTATCCACTCTAAAAATTTAACGTTTTGAAATTTGAATTTTGTTACTAAAAATAACTTAAGAGGGATTAAAGTGAGAATAAGGCCTGGCCTATATGGGAGATTAACTCTCTTGCCCCTTCATCCTCTCTTGACGCCGTTCAACACTGTTGGGTACCGGCCCTGTTGAATGATGTTACATGTTTGTGAAGGACGATGAATGATTATTGAATGGTGTTTAACAAAGTTTGATTGCCATCAAACATTTTGCTAACAAAGTTTTTTCAACAATGTTTGATGATACTGAATGCGTTTGACCGAGCTCTAGTATGTTTGATATTGTGTTTTCAATAAATTCTTCTAATTTGCACAGGCTTTAGCTAAACAGTTTCGACATTTTCATTCAACACTGTTCAACATATTTCGAATTCAATATGTCGAACGCTTTCGTCCACCCTGTTGAATGAAGTTGAACGAAGTACCCGTGTGCACTAAATTTTTGCGGGCTCTAATTTTTGCGATTTTTCCTTTTTTTTTTTCATGATCTGCCAAAAAAAAAAAAAGTTAACGCGAAAAAAAATTACGGCAAAAATTTTATCGGCCAAAATTTCAGTACTCCATTGTCGAAATTATATACAAACGTCGCCTTTTACACTTAACTTAAACCGTCTCTTTCCTTCACAATCAAAACTAAGTTAGAAACAAAACATTCAGAAATAAAACGATGAAGTTGCAGTCGGTACACTACAAGTATTTAGCTGTTAAAAACTTTAAAGAAAAGGATCGTTTGAAGGTACTCCATTGATTAACTGATTAACGTGTTATACGTCTGCATGTTGTTCACCTGTATTCGATTCAGTTATTTGTACTCAAAAATCGAGAATGTTGTAATTACAAATAGAGGGCAACGTCCTGAAAATCGCAAAAATTAATTTCCAGCAAGATAAAACAGTTTTTAGTTCCCGCAAAACACACTGAAAACCGCCCATTCACAAAATTAAACTCCCCCCCCCCCCGACAAAATTTAGTGCTACACGGTATTTACCGTTACACAATTCAACAACGTTTAACATTATTGACAGATGTTGAATTAGTTTACCCACCTCGTTCAGCGTCGAAAACAAAGGTATATTCAACTATTTTAACACACTCGTTCTGTTCACGATCCCATTTTCAGGCAATATTCTCCATAACTGACCCCAATCCAGAGGTGTATTTGGTGGTCAGAATAGAGAAAGTCCTACAAGGAAGTATCGGTTCGTGCGTTGAACCTTACCTCAAGTCTGGGGACACCAAGAAAGCTGCACAGAAGGCACACAAACTGGCTGAGATCTGCTGTAAAAGCCTGGGACAGTACGTCATGCCATTTGGTTGGACAGCAAAGTGAGTTGTTCAACAAGTGTTATCCGACACACTTTAAGAGGGGGGAGGAACGGACTAGGGAGGAGGGAGAAATGGCCAAAAATAGAAGGGAGGATGGAGAAGTCGGGGGGGGGAATTTAGGGAGAAGGGAGAAAATGAAATGTTGGGAGTAGGGAGAGATGGATGAGGGAGTGATTTTATGGAATTTTTTTTAACTTGCGTGATGGCAAGGGGTGGGGGACGGGGAATTTGACGTCGACGACGGTCCCCTTGGGTCCCTTGAGACTCCCTTGGTTGGACTTGACCGTTTTAACAGGTGTTGACGGGCCAACACGACTCCTGTACAGTTCGTACGTGGTATTTTCCAAGCCTTTATAGCTTAGCTCCAGCTAACATGTTTTTTGAGAGATTCCCCTCTTCTGTACGATAAGAGAGGAGGCTCCTTGAAAATTTCTTTTAACCTTGGGTGGTTTTGTATAAGGTGCCATTTCTCGCTTAGTATGTTTTTGAGACTAGGTAGTGCTGGCAGTATTGCGTTACAAACAGTTATATTTCTTTCGTGCGGTTTGATTTTTCTACGTGAGAACAGAGTGCCTGTCACTGAATTGAACTTCGCCAAGATGTTTTTTAACCAGGCTAACTGGATATCCTCTAGATATCAAGTGAGACATAAGCTCCGTTATGTTCGCCTCAAACGTAGTTTTTGAAGAGTTTGTTCTAAGAAGCCTGAGTGCTTCCCCGTTGATAAAACCTTTTCTAACACCTGGTGGGTGACACGAATAAAAATTCGTGCACTGAAAAGTCTCCGTAGGCTTGCAATGCTTTCGCACGTCTAGCAGTGATTCTTTATAAAACCTCGCCCCTTTGTACACGTTCGTGTCAAGGAATGTGATTTCTTTCTCTGAGATTTCAACCGTAAATTTGATAGTGGGATGAAACTTATTCGCCTGCTCAATAAAGTCATCCACTCCATCTTTTGTTATGTTCCACAGTGAAAACACGTCATCGATGAATCTTTTCCGCACTAGCGGTTTTTAGGTACTCTGTCTAAGGATCTTTTCTCAATGTTGGCGGTGAAAATGTTAGCAAAAGCTAGTACGGCCATTTTCGTTCGTTTGTAAGTAATCTTTTCCATTGAATTGGAAAGCGTTTTCCTTAAGAATAAGACTAAGCATTTCTCTGAAGTACTTGACTGGAATGGGGGGGCTTGTTATCCTAAAAATCTTGGTTTGCTTGGCATACGGTGTTTATGCCCTCTTCTTGTGGTATGTTTGTGTAGAGGCTAGTGACGTCCATTGAGACTAAGATAACGTCGGCAGGCACTTTAGTCTTTTCCACAAAGTTTATTAAGTCTGTTGTATCTTTGTGATACGAGTCTTGCGATTGTGCTATAGGCTGAACGAGTCTATCAACAAATGATGAAATGCATTCTGTTGGGCCGTCACACCCATGATATGATAGGTCTACCAACTAGAGTCGGTTTGTGAATCTTTGTAAGTGTGTAAAAACCTGGAGTTCTCGGCGGATTAGGTGTGAGGGAAAGCCACTTTTCCGTCATTGAGTCAATATGTCCCTCTTGGCTGAGGGATTTTACTAGCTGTTGAACCTTTTTGGGATGTGGATTCTACTATTGGCTCAACTATGGGCGGGTAGTTATTTCTGTCGTCAAGTAGACTCTGGCCCTCCTTAATTTTGTCTTCTCTGTTCACTATGACGGTTGCGGTTCCCTTACCTGCTTTTTTGAGTACGATGTGTTTGTTGCGTGTTAAATCTTTTAGCGCGCGTCGCTCTCTGTGTGGCAGATTATCTTTGGTCTGCGCACTTGACTATTCGCAAGGCTGATCTTAACCTCTTCTAAAGTAACTTTCTAGCGTCACTGATGGCTGGATATGTAGTATCCAGTCCGATTTGACGTAAAAAGGGTGGGGATTGCTATTTTCCACGCGAAATATATACTGTAGGCGCATACGTCTTGCGAACTACTCGAAATCCCTCATAAGTTGGCGCCTAATATTGTAGAAAAAAATAGCCCGCTGCAATTTACCTGGACGCTCGCGCTCCAACAGAATTATAAAAACACCGGCTAGAATTTATGACTACTTTTAATGAGAAAAAACGCTGGGCAATGATTAGCTTTTGAGCCCTCCACTTTTGGTCACTTAAACGCTGCGGTTACTCCGAGGAAGTACTTTGCTTAGGTTTTTTAAACATTGGTTTCTTGAACGGTCAAAACATCTATTTGTTTAGAGGGATTTTTAGGGCATTGCTTGGATTTGTCCAATATTACAAATCGCGACCTAGAACTCGACTCAGTAACAGAGTTGTGAGTAATGATCAAACGTGGGCGAAGCAAGTGAATTTTACAGCTTATTTAAGGCCTAGAATACCGTAATTTTCCTTCTTAAGTATAATTCGTCTATTTCTTGCCCCGACGCTGGAAGGCGAAAGTTTAGGGAGGAGGGAGAAATTGCCCAAAAAGTAGGGAGGAGGGAGAAATGGGCTGAAAAAGTAGGGAGGAGGGAGATTTACCCTCCTGTCCCTCCCCCTCCTTTAAGTTACGATGGGAGGAAGGGGCTATATCTGCTTGATAGTTTGGTCTGTCCTATTTATAATTTAAAAGGGCAATGTTGTTGCAATATTGTCCAAGTATTGTTTTCTTTAAGACCTCCAAGCTGGGACAAACACCAGTCAACATTTAAAGAAAGAGCGAGCCACAACCAGTCTCTAACAATTTTATCTCAGACAGAAAGGCGGCCCGATTTTTCGAAGTTGTAATCAACATGTATTTCCATTCTGGTCATCCGTTGTCAACTGAATAAACTTGTTTAAAGTTTCCATGCACTAGAATAATATTTAACAATTATTCACCGAAGTGGAGGCGACACTGAGGTGAATAATTGTTTTAGTATATACCACACAAGCTGAATAACTAGCAGACCAAAAATTACTTTATTTTTGACAATATACAAATGGTCGGAAATTTAAAATTTCGCGCGCCGCGCGATGCACATTCGCGCTTACAAAGAACTAAGAATATGGTTGGAAAGATTAAATAACTTACTATTTAATACTGTCAAACCAAAGTTTGGTGCCATTTTTGTGTTTTTGGGTACAACCTCCTCGTTTATAAAATAATTTCCTCTTCGGAAACCGACGCGAAACGGGAAGCCATTTTGTTTCTGTTCGGCTGCTTGGAGGTGAATAGTACTTTGCTAATCACCTCCGAGTTAACCAATCAGAACGCACGAAAAGCACTATTCACTTGTGTGTTATATACTAATTTACAATTATTCACTGAAGTGGAGGTGAATAGTGGTGAATATTTGCCGACCCGCCAAGCGGTGAGGTAAATTCTACGACTATTCACCAACACTGAGGTGAATAATTGTTTTAGCATATACCAAACCAGTAGCTAGCCGGCTCCAAATAGTTCCTTTTTTCTGAGAAATGACGGAAAACTCGCGCGCGAGATGCAGAAAAATGCCGGGAGTTGAATAACAGATACCATTCCGAGTTTGAGGGGCCATTCAATCAAAGCGCGCGAAAAACACTATCCACTGGTTTGCTTTATACTAAATATACATATTTTTAACGAAACTGGACCATACAGTAAATTTTGAGGTGTCCATCGATGCAAATGTGTCATTTCTTTTTTCACTTTCTAGACCATTATTCAATAATGACGTTGAACTTGACAGTAGCGAGATGTCGCCAGTCTACAAACAGGTTTGGCAAATTTCAGGGTTATTTCTTTGCAGTTGAACATTCTTGAAATCGTTAGAGGGCATTAACTCATTAACTTTGAACGAACCTTTTGTTGTTTTTCAGGACAGAGAAAAACTTAGTGATGATGAAATGATTAAACTCTTGTCCAACTACAGTGTCACGTAAGTCACATTAATTCTAGACCAAGAGAATTGGAATACAAACACGTGAGAATTAGCTGAATTTTCTATTCATTTTTGCAAGCTTTTCACACGTGTAGGTATATAAGGTATATACACTTAGTTGAAAAAACGTTGTCGGGTGAAAATCATAAACCATGAACTATACGACCCAATGGTTTTCTGGGAAGCGGAAAAACCTGCTTTGATTCTCAGACACCGTGCACATCATAATGGTACGGAAAGAATAAATCTGACAGATATACTCCAAAATCTCTCCATGAATAAAAAATACCTTGAATATCAATAAACGGAACGAGTAACAAGCTTGCCGTGCTGTTTTCCCATAGTCCATTCTGTCGCATCGTTCATGGTTTGTACTTTTTTACCAGACAACGTTTTTTCAATCAGGTGTATATAAAGGCTCAATTCTTGGCTTTCTTTTTAATTACAGAAAAGAGAAGTTCAAACAGCAGATCATTCCAGCAACTTTACAGATTTCTATCAAGACATACACCGAAGGAATTACAAGTAAGTGATAATAAGTGTTTTTGCCATAATGTCATTTCCGCAAACGGATGTGGCTCTAGTGAAGTGGCCGCTGTTTATATAACGTGACTAACTTAACCTTAGATTTTCTTCTGTGCCTTTCATGCCTTTACTTCAAAACCTAACATGCAAAGTTCACTTTCATTTTTCCAAACAAATCATTAACGATCTTGTGTTTTTTTCACTTATAGATTGTCTGACGTCTTCCCTGGTTCCCGTGAGGCCTTGGGATGACTCATCTGGTGTCATTCGTCCAACAGTAGAGGTGGAGGAATTCTGTCAATCATGTCCTGAGGCTGCGCACCCACACACATCTTACGTCAACAATCTCTACGTTTACCCTCTTTCACTCAACTACAGCAACCAGAAAGTTTTCTCTAAGGTAAAATACTTCAGTTGCTACCAGGTGTGTCATGCTATTTTCGCCAATTTTTTCTTGCTTTCGTAATTTACGAGCGCCAAAATTAGCAAGAATTGCAGTTGCGTAACATCACTTAGTGGACTTTGCATTAGTCCACGTTTGCATTGAGATTT
Organism: Siderastrea radians; assembly: GCA_964017195.1. NCBI lineage: Eukaryota > Metazoa > Cnidaria > Anthozoa > Scleractinia > Rhizangiidae > Siderastrea > Siderastrea radians. The sequence goes on from OZ024895.1 coordinate 24,221,414, forward strand.
CTTTAGGTTTAAAGTGTGTTTCAACGGAACTAAGTTTTGAGCACGTCATGTGTATCTTTGCTCATGTTAACACTGATGAACGAAAGGCACCTTACTGAACACTATTTAGGCTAAGTGACTGTTTTATGTTATCATTCCTTTCCAGGCAAGAAACATTTCCGTGAAGATTGAATTTAGGGATTCCGATGATGAAAATGCGCGGCCTCTGAAGGTATTAATGTTAAGGCAGTACTGAAATTTATTTGAAATACCTTTTCTGAAATTTCTTTTAATGAAAAATGATTCCACAAGATGGAATCGCATACAAATGCGTAGGCAACGGAACGTGCTGATTTTGAGAAGCAAGAAAAAAGACAACGAGCATAAGCGTACTATGATAATGAATTTGTCTGTTTGGGAAAGTTTTTTTTGTTTTGCTACCAATCAAATATAGACTCAGCAATCCTAGAAAATGTGTGTTTTTTGTAGTTTGAAATTCTGCCGTTTCTTCTTTCTTGGTAACCGTACTATTGCAAGCACCTACTTTGTGCTAAACAACGAAGCTGTTTTGATGTCTCAGTTGCTTTGATTAGTGTATTTGTTGTTGCATTTGTAGTGTATTTACAACAAGAAAGGAAGCCCTGGTTTCACAACACACGCAGTCGCCGCTGTTGTTCATCACTGCACAAATCCCACGTTTTACGAAGAGGTTAGTCAGAGATGACTGAAGATACAGGGCTTATACCTGAGGCTTTTTCATGCTTAGTTGTTTTTTTCTTAAGTTGAAGGCAACCTGCTTCTCCTTAACAGTACTAAATGGGCCAAAGTGTCGAACTTTGTTATAAAAACAACAACAACAAAACAAACAAAAAAAGGTTTGAGAACCACCACAAAGTACTGCTCAATAGCTTTCATTTGAACGGTCATACTTTAGGATTTCTTCCACAAGCTCGATAGTAGAACCACCTTGTACAACATAAAAAAGTTCCCCAGGAAAGGAGTACTCATTCAGTTAAGATGGTTTGATTTGGTCGTACTTTAGGATTTTATCCACGGACTCAGAATTTAGAAACACAGTGACTGATTGTACGTTTATTCCAACATATCATGGCTGGATGTATTCTTCTGGGATAAGTATTTGTTTAGCAAAAGACATGACTGGCTAAAACTTACTTTTGCACTTTCCGTACTCTATCAATAGTTGTGCACGAGTTTGTAACTCGCGTGTTTGTGTGCTTTCAGATAAAAATCAACCTACCGACTCAACTCACAGAGAAGCATCACGTGTTTTTCACATTCCAACACATCGCGTGTGAACAGACCAAGAGTAGTGGTACGGGGTCTGTCAAGGGGAAACCCGCGCCGATAGAAACACCAGGTTAGTTGCCATGACTGCCAGACAAATTCCGCTCCCACAGCTCCAATGGTGTTCAAGTTCAGATGCAAAAAATGCATGTCTTTTTTAATTTACACAATGTTAAAAGGCAGGCAAGACCACAGGAAAGTGTTTCCCAATAGCCTTTAGTTTAATGATCATAGCTAAGAATCTTTACGAGGCTCAAAAGTTAGCATGACGTTGGACAGCATAATTAAATGCGCTACGAGAAAGTTTTGCTCAGGAACTTTAATTTGTATGATTACACCTTCAAGTGTCATCCACAGACTCACAAATCACAACCACCTTGTACAGCATAATAAACCATACCACAGGAAAATACTGTTCAGTAGCTTTCATTTGAATGGTCACACTTTAGAGTTTCATTTATAGAGTCGAACGTTAGAGCCAACTTGTACGTCATAATGAACAGCACCACATGGAAATACTGCTCAATAGCTTGTATTTAAATGGTGCACTCAAGGATTTCGTCTCGTTACTCACAAGTTACGTGAATTTCCTGGTACATCGTAATTAAAACACTGTAAATGGTTTGAACCCAGGAACCATCTTCTATCGGTAGAGTATGATCGTCCGGGTGGGTGTAGTCCTAAGAAGGACTATTTGTGGTGACGTTGACTGATGTTTCGACAACCTAAGGGGAAGTCATCATCAGAGTCAAGCGAAGTACCACAGGAACTTGTTGCTCAGTAGCTTTCGTTTCAATGGTCACACTTCACGATTTTTGTCTACAAACTCAAAAGTTAGAACGATCTTGTACATCATAGTAAACAGTACCACAGGTATTGGTCAGTCGCTTTTCTTTGAAAGTACATACTGGGGAACTTCTCGGTATATTACATAAGCTCAAAACGGTAACATCTTCTTTGCTTCCTTGTTTCTTTTTAGTCGGGTATGCCTGGATGCCTGTCCTACAGGGAGCACTGTAAGTTATCAATAGTTCTTACCAGATGTAGGGAAACATGGCAAGCATTTTTTCGCTCTTTCTATGTGGTGTTCTGTAAAGGCTGGTTTCCGTATGATCGCTACGATCGCTACGATCGCTGCGATCGCTCGAAAAAACGTTCAGCAATTGTTGCGTCAGCGATCATGCGGAAACCATCTTTAGCGATCGTAGCGATCACAGCTATCTTATGGAAACCAGCCTGTATGGAAACCGCTTGGCGATCAAAGTCGCAACGATCGCTCAAGGTTTTTTTGTAGCGATCGTAGCGATATTGGCGATCATATAGAAACCAGTCCAACACTAACGCATAGCTACTCCGAGCTAACGGTGTAGTGAAATAGAATCCTTCCACGTAAAAGCTCGTCTGTTTTCAGCTGTGTTTTCGCCGTTCTCACCTCTTTGTCCACCTTTTAGAATTTCTAGAGGGTTATTTTACCATGTTTTGTACACAGTGCAAGTTTGTCCTGGACATCAACAAACTCGGTATGGAGTAACTCACATTAGAGCGTGATGTCCTCCGATTGGTCACTGAAAATGCTGCATTACTACATCATTGACTGATGAAATGTGTTGTTCAGTTTTGGGGCGTCTCGGCAATGGTTGAGAGCACAGTTGGCCCAGCAATAATAAAACAGCTGCTTGTAGATTGCTGCTACATTCCTGTGTTGTACTGTCTCATGTAACCTTGTTGATTTTCTCGTAGAATAAAAACAGAGGAAAGTAATCTCCTTGTAGGTCAACATGCGCCTCGCGGTTATTTGTCTGGTTACTATGGTGGAATGAAGAAGGTAAGATCTTAGTAATGTTAGCTTTGCCAGATACTTGATGCATCCTCTTTGCGATGCTGGAGAATATGCTTTGTGGGTAAGGAAGGAGTGGTCCAGTAGTGTAATTTGCAATCGATGGATCTTTTCAATTGGGGAGGGGAGGGGAGGGGAGGGGGAAATGCTTCCCTTCCTAGTGCCATGGAAGAAAAGTGGGTGATATTTGCTTATGATTAATCACTCTTTTCGAGGCCCCCAAATTGACCCATGAAATGCAGAAAAAAGTGATTAAAAAATATTAAAATCAAAGTTTAACGTAGTTAAAAGGCACTCTTCTTAGATGCAAAAGTAGATTCCAGTAAATTGGTTATTTCCAAAAACTTGAAGCAAAGTCCCGTCATTTTGGAATGGAAAATACATGCTTCGTTTATAGGCTTGTATATAGACATTTATGCTTTTCGGATAGGGGCACTTCAGGTTCATTTGAGAAGTTTAGCCTCTAAATAAACGAGTTTTGAGGGGAATGAGGGCGTTTTTTGACGTGCTTCAAAGCTTTGCAACAGTGTACTACTTTCGACCTTGTTTGAGGACGGTGCTTCCTTTTGTTACTGCGCATACGTTCTGCGCATCTCAGGATATTCTGGTTTCTTAAGGAATTTGCCCCCTAATACAACAATATTTTTGCCCAGTTATCACTATGTGGAAAAAGCATATCTTAGCAAGGGCTATCAGAATCCAAAAAGAAAATTGAGGGTAACCAAGCATTTTTCAGAGATGATTGAGCTTAAATTTGTAAAGAAATTGCCATATATTCTTTGTATTTTAACGCGTTTTTAGAATTATGGTTGCTTAATTGTCTCTGCGGAAAGCGCGGTTACGCCCATTTTTCTTTTTGGATTCCAATAACCCTTGCTAAGACCTGCTTTACCCCCATAGTCATAACCTTTGCAAAAATACATGTCTATTAGGAGGCACCGTTCTTAATAAACAAGTCTGCGAACTGGTACAAGTATCAGCAATAAGTGTTGTTTTTCTTTCTTTAGACCACCGGTCCTGATATGAAATGGGTGGATAAAGAGAAGCCTCTGTTTAAAGTGTGCAGCAAACTGGTTTCCACAGTCAACACGGAGGTTAGTTATGTCTTCGCACTGTTAGCATGTTTTGAGAAGCAGATCGTAGGCATCTAACTGGCGAATGGTGACTGAACGTACCTTTGAAGGAAGAGACAAGCCGCTTAATGCTTTAAAAGCCATTAACAGATTATTATTGTTCATTACGGAGAAACAAATCATTAATTGAGACTAAATGCTTCAATAAATTATGTCCCAAAGTGATGCTTTGTTGGCACACATTGCTCGTTATTGACCCTAAACCACTACTTCATGCCTCACTCATATTTTTATTTACATTAGGATCCTGAGGTGGATAATTTCTTCCGCCATTGTCAGAAATTTGATGGTTCCCCATCTGCCGACATTGAAATGGTTAAACTGTTAAAGGTGAGTAGAGCATGAAATTTGACAAATTGAAGGTATTTACAGATCAAAGCCTAATCAAATGCAGCTGGTTATCATTATTGTGCCGGCTGTTAATCCAGTCAAATCGGAATTTTCAAACTTTTTTTTTTCTGGGAAGGAAAGAAAACCGGAGATCCCGTGGCTTATGAGAAAGACGAGAACCAATGAGAAAATCAATCCAATGCGGGTAGCTTAATATGTGATCAATATGTGTTTCCGCCTTTAGCTTACGGGGATAGTCAGACAAGTGCAGAGCCTAACGTTTGTTGGTGGTAAAGAAAGGATAAGGCCAAATCGGAAATAGCCTCTTGTTTTTTTTTCATTGGTGGTGTTCTGTAAAGGCTGAAAGCATCAGCCGGTTGTATTCGGAATGACTGGAATTTTTACGAGCAACGTAACAGTTTGGACAACATGTTGTCTGCTGTTTGAACACGATAGAGGGTGTTTCATCAGGTACCCAACCATCGAGAAGACTGTTGGAAAAAAGGGAGGTGTTAGATATCCTAATAAAACACACCCTCGAATATTTGATATTCAATTAAATTTTTCTGTAGATACTAAATTTCATACGAACGAGAAAGCGAAGAAATTTATATTATTGCCAAAATTCCCTGATTTCCAAACCGTCGTCACGCTTATGATTGTTTTTGTGCACACTTGATGACTTGGAAAATATTTTTCTTTTTAGCATTGGGCAATGGACTGCCAAATTGCTCCCCCAGAATAAATCTTTTTTTTTTTCATGCCTAGGTCCTGAATGCTGTGAACGTTGTGACAGTAGCGAGATTCCTGCCTGTTATATTTAATCAACTCTTTCATATTCTTGTTGTCACTGAGAACGAAGATGTCTTACTCAACGCTGTCAGGTATGGAAGTGTAAATCCTTCAAAAGACATCTGTAGTAATCTTATTTATTTGTCTGTCAAACGCACATCAAAAATCTCCGGATCGTATAAAATAAAGGTCCGTTGTCATATATCGGAGAAGGTAGCACAAACTGTAGCTCAAGCAAGTGAGATCCTGTTTAATTTTGCGGAAAGGAAGGCCAGGCCAAATGAAAACCTTTATGATTATCTCTATTTCGAGAAGCTTGTTCCGGCATTTTTTCCCGGTATTTTATTCAGCTCCTTTCAACAGAACGCTGTTACGGTTGCCACATTGGAGATATCCTGTCTTGTGTTTAGCAAAAAAGTACGTTACATCCTCGGAATATTTGCCAGCACTGTACAAAAATCGCGAATTGTTTGATTTTTTCTTAAGACATCGGCTGGCTTTTGAAGTCTTTGGTTCATCCTCGAAGTCATGAAATTAACACTATAAAGTTTATAAAGTTTATAATTTGCAATCTTTGATTGGTAAGCACGAACTGAAAACTCCGCCTTTTTGTGTGACGTGATCTTTATGATGTTTAAACTCCTTTTTTCTGCCTTTTTTTCTTCTCATACAGGGTGTTAATTCGTATTGCGGCGCAACTACATGGTGCCAACCGACTGGAAGCTCTGAAATCTTATGTTAAGGTTTGGATCTTTCTCTTTTCCAAATATTGGCGCGTTTTAATAATGTTATTACTAGGAATTGACTTAACGATCACAGCAAAAATCTTCAACAGCGAATTTAGAGCCTCTTGGATCATCGAAATGTATCTTGAATTTTGAATGTTTGTTGGTACGTTATCAGATAAAACAATTCAAACATGTCTTAAGATTGTTATCTCAAGACTATTTTGTTTGTTATGTTTTCCTGTACGAGCAATCGAATGTACCCGAAATTTGAAATATGGAGGCGTGAGCTCATTATCAAACTAAACGGGAAATAAATTTGGATTGCGAAGAAGTGCTTGGATTCTCATTTGATGTTGATTTTGCCGTTATTTTCCAGTACGTGTTTGTAACTGAACTGGCGCATGACAACAAAAAGACGATTCACGAACAGTTGTCCAAGTATCTGATGACGACCCTGAAGCCTGGGGCTGACCCAGTAGTGGTCAATGATCTCATGAAGGTAACAAGACTCTTTATATGGAAGCTATCAATTTAGTCCAGCCATTAAGCAATGCCTAGTCAAGTGGTTAAGCATAGACTAAGTAATTAAACAGCATGATCTTTTTGGTCTAAGATGTTAACTCAGATGCCGTTTCAAGCCCCCTTCCCCCCCTTCTACCGTGTTTACGCATAGGGATTTGCCCCAAGTTCATAGACGCAACAAGGCCCTGAAACCAGTAGCCTCGCGTGGACACTATAGGGAACTTGTCCCCGAGACTAGACCTTTCGTGTGTGCCGACATGAAGGGAAGACTACAAAACCTACAAAACGACCATACCGATACACATAGAGAGAGTTACCAGGCCTGCGTAGCCCCTCAGATTAGCTTCTAGTGTATTGTAATTTTACTTAAACAAATTGTTGCACATCCTGTGACACACTGTCACCTGTTACCGATCAGTAATTTCTATTATGTGAAATGCAGAGCAATCACGAAGGACAGAGAGAAAAAAAGATCTCGAAGCTAAAGAGCCTAGAAAGTTAACTTCAAAGGACGGGGAGAAAAATTGAAACAGTTCTGTTTTTTCAGCTGTCGTGGTTTTTCTTCGAGATCATAGTGAAAAGCATGGCGCAGACGCTTGTTCAGTCGGACAAGTTGAAGGTGAGTAATGACCTGTTCACAGACTTTCCTTGTGATTTGCTCATAAGATGATGGAACGTACGGGCCAAAAAAAAAAAAAACACGGCAGATTTATCTAACAAGGATACAAGGGCTTGTACAGGATACAAATGAAACGGCAACAATGAACTTGATCTCGCCAACGCTCAATCGCTCCAGTTCGTAAACAAAAAAGGAAAAAAAAGGATTTGATTAACAAAAACTCGAAATCAAAACAAAAGGCAACACACACAAAACAACAGCAACAACAAATAAAAACAAAGAAACAAGCAAATAAAAACAGACTTGGTTATTTATGCTTGAATTAGTTTTTTCCGAATTGCATCTTGCCTGATGAAATTGCAGTGATTTTGAATCGTTTTTTAAATTGTTTTATTGTTTTGACCCAATGTGTTCCCCCCGCCCCCTTCCTTTTTAACCCATGAATCGTCTTGTGCCCTGATGGCGTAGGAGCGGGAAATTGCTTCAGTACCCACCCCACCCATGGGACATGTAATTTTAACGCACAAGCCATTGTATATGATTTCTGACTTAAAAGTTTTGTTCTTCTTAATCTGTAGCGAATGAACCGGGAAAGCTGGTTTCCTGACAGCTATAATCGATGTTTGGAAAATTTCCTTCAAGCATTTGTTCCACAGATCATCAGCCGACTGAAGGATCAGCCTCAGATAGCCAAGGTTTGCTGGAAAAAAAAAATTACTCTTTCACAACGTTTACGCCCTAAAGATTATCAGAGTTAACACTGTTCTTGTTAACACTGAGAGAGTTAACACTGTTCTTGTTCTTTTCAGGAAGCGAATTTTCACTTGGCCTGTTTTACTAAGGTATGTATGTTTAGACACTTCAATAACAGCAGCAAGCCCAGTAGTATTTATGGGCCAAGATTTAGTTATATTTAAAACTCCCCTTTCTTCTTACCTCCCTCTTCCCTCTTTTCCCCATCTACCCCCCCCCCCCGAACCAAGCTCTCTCCTCACTTTTCCTACATATGTAGCGTTTGTCTTTTCCCTTTGGAAATTTCGTTTGTTAGAAACAAATGTTATAGTGCTTTCCTTTTTCCCCTGGCTTTTCCTTTCTGTTTTTTTTTTGTTCATCTACGTACTGCGTACATCCTTCCACTCAAACCTTCAATTTTTGTAACCCGCGTAGCAAGCGTTCCCGAGGCTATACCGCGTAGTTAAAGCATTTTTTGCTTTTTTGGTCCAATTTCCCCGCAGTAAAAATGCGAGAAGTGCTTCAAACGTGCGGAATAGCCTACGGAAACGCTTGCTACGTAGGCTACAATTTTCTGGTGAAACCTTTAGGGCCAATTTAAGTCTAACATTGACCATTGTTTAAGGCAAGTAGTGAACCACAACATATGTTTATAATTGAGTTATTTAAAGGAGTTTCTTCAGTATGTGCCTGCGCGACAGAAGCTACAATGAAGAACACTTTCACGTTCGGGTTGACCTGACTGAAATCGATTTTCTCTGCGGTTTTGTTAAACTTCGTCCAAACTTTGTTTAAATAACCAACCCTTAAACCTTTGTATTTAAGAACGCTAGTCGAGTGTGCTACAAAGGACAGTCAGTGATAGCCTGTGGCTTTGCGTAAGACTGTGCTGTAGGCGGAAATGTACGTACAAACTATCATGGTTTTACCGGTTTTCCAAAAGAGGGAGTTAAATTGTTTCTATTGCATTGACGTCATGACTTGTCTCGTTTGCGTAGCGTCGATACAAAACCTATTCCTCCGATGAGCGCATGCTTTACATTCCCTGCACTTTTATAAAGTTCAATTCCTCACTTAGCCGATTTTGAACCTCTTTCAGGACTGTTTCACGTACTTGGATCGTGGATTTGTGTTTCAAATGATCAGTTACTATTCAGAGCAGTTCAAGGATTCCGACACACAGGTAATGGCACCTTACTTCGTTAATCAAGGTGTCTGAAATTAACGCGACTTAAATGAAGGCAAATTTATTTGAAAAATAATGAACAGTAAAGGAAATTAACGTGAATGACGAGGTCAAATTTTCAAATGAAGGACATTAGCTCTAGTGTGGAGGTCTCGCATTCTATGGCGGAAGAGTGTATCAATCCTTCCAACGGCATTTTGTGTGAACTACACTGAGCTGTGCGTTTAGAGGCAATTCTAAAGGCGAGAATGAACTCGAATCATTGAACACAATGTATAAGAAGATTGGAATATGACAACAAAGAAAGTTGTCGTTTAAGTGTCAAACTGGTTATAGCCAAGGACAGGATTCGGAATTGTGGTCAAACTAATAAAAATTAACCCTCGACTTTATTATGGCCGCGGAGAATAACGCTCCTAGAAATTATCGCGACTTAAATTGTTAACGAGAATTTCAAAAATTCCATGGAGCATTAATTTCCTATAATAAGGTACATTATTTCACTAAGGTATTTGATTCACTTTTTAATACGTTGTAATTGTGCGTTGGTTTTGCCTTCTTCGTGATTTCCCGCATACAAAGCACAGAACGTTTGTACGATTTCATCTCTTTACGTTTCAGATGTTAGAATTCAAATTCGAGTTTCTTCAAGTTGTCTGTAATCACGAGCATTACATTCCACTCAATCTACCATTGGACGTCCGAGGTATTTTAACTTGCTTTAATTATTATTTTACTTATAACTAACAAAAATGATTAGACGTAAGCAACAGGAACCAAAGTCATAGTTTTTAGCGGAAGTAACGCCAGTGTTTAAAGGTAATTTATAATGGCTGTTAAACGAAACTGAACTCATCTAAATTGGCAAGAATCCCAGCGAGATGGAAATCGCCAGTTTTAACTGTGAATTGTGAAGGTGGGGTGCTGTAATGGTTAGCGTGTGGTATTTTCCATCGAAGTTTCTTTTGGAACGTTGGAATGTCGGTGGGTTTCGAGGTTGGTTTCTACATCATCTTGTTTTCTTGGACGGTAAAGTTACTCCGCATTTTCCCCCTGGGAACCATCAAACCGCTAGGAAAACGCACCCCCCCCCCATCGAGGGGGGGGTGCGTGAGGTCGGGTGCCTAGTAATTCAACTAGTGGCTTCGAGCTACAGGAAGCGGGCCTTTAATAGCTTAATAGCCACCTTGCTATGACTGGGCAGGGACAAGAACAGGAATCGGTTACGTTTCACTGTAAATTGTCTCTAAAAAAAATTAACATAGCTGTGGACTGAATAAATCTTAACATATCTGCAGGTTTATAATGGTAATAAAACTTAGAAGAGTTCCAGTTCGGTCTGTATCATATGAGTAATTATACAAAATCGGACGTCCACTATGCGGTGGTCTTATTCGTTTAATCATGAGTATGATTACAGACAGTAATGGACGACACGAAGTCCTGTTACTAATCATGCCTATAACAAAATTCGAGGAAAAAACGTAGCAGTAGGGTCAACGTTTTGCTGAAAAGAAGACAGCATATTTTTGTCCAGAACCAGGGCTGCTAATCGCCAATACGATTCGAGCAATTTTTTTATAGTTGTGTTTGTGACATTTGGACATACATAGAGGATATTACACGGCAGCTTGGATATATGAATTTTATTTCCGAGTGGTAAAATATTGTTTTTTTACCACGAGCAAATAAAATTCACATCTTCAAGCCGCCGTGTAAGTTTCTTTTTATTTCATAGACAAGAGTATTTTTGCACAATCAACATTGTAAAAGCGGGAAATGACGTCATCGATGTCCTCACTAGTGAAGATATGGAAAATACGCCACTCGAGTCCCGGATGTAGATTCGTATGAACTTAACGAGTGGTCTGTTTACCACTAAACACTCTTGTCTATATAATAAATCGTGTTATGGTGTATGATTGTACGATAAACGCCTTTATATCTTAATCGACGTAATTTTCTTTTCTGTCAGCTCTGGGTGGTATACACGACTCTGAGCTGTCTGATGATTACTGTAAGAGATATTTCCTGGTGGGACTGCTACTGAGAGAGGTACGTGCTTTGTCAGGTATTATTGGACGATTTTGAGACGCACCGAAACATACCTACAGAACATTGCAGCCTGCAGTGGTTAATGAAATAATATGACAGATTTTCACAAAACGAGGATCACGAAAAATGGGAGATTCATGTTGTTGAATTTGCTCTGAAATCTGTAAAAACGTATTCGTGGTAAGGTTTTGTCGAAATAAACGATTCCAAGTAATTGATAATCCTGGCACCGAAGTGAACTTGTGGAAACTTTCCTGTTTTGGTATTCTGTTGCATCTATTGATTTACTCGAATTAGAATGAGTGTTGCATTACATAGAATCATTTTCTTTTTCGTTAGAACCATGGATAATTGGTAGAACTTATGACAAGATTTAAGAATGTTAAGCAGATGTATTAACTGCGTTCTAAACAAGTCTATTTGCCTTCCAGGTCTCCTCGGCCCTTACACAGGGGCGGCACATAAGGAAGTTGGCTATCAGAGTTTTGAGGAACATGTTAGTGAAACATGAACTAGATGATCGCTATGAAGGGGAGGTAAGATGTAACAGAAACAAACACGCTGACAAACGAAAGATCACATAGGGAACTGTTTTTTTTTGTCATGCATCTCTTTGAGGGTAAAGTAAAAGATAATGGAAACACAAGTAAACAACAATCGCACACGTAGACGACGGGTCTTAGCGCAGTTGCATAATTTCGCCGAAAAAAAAATAGTAGTCTGGTTTTTGTTTCTTTTTGTTTTGTTTTTGTTTTTTATTTCTTTATTTTTTAATTTTTTTTACCTTGAGATGTTGTATTAATATCTGAAACCTGTAAGGGTTTCAAAATTTCATAGCCTCGCATTGCGGGCTGGTTACACTTTGGAGTTAGTAGATGTAATAGATGTACATACTGTCCAGTTTGGGAAATGATGACATTGGATTCAATTGAATCGGGTTAACGGTGATGGTTAAGGTTGATGATGATGATGATGATGATGTTGATGTTGATCATCATCATCATCATCATCGTCGTCGTCGTCGTCGTCGTCGTCGTCGTCATCATCATCATCATCATCATCATCATCATCATCATCATCATCAATCATAAAATTGAGCTTATCTTTTGACTGTCTCCTTTTTTGTTAACAGCAAAAGCAAGCCCGCATTTGCACCCTTTACCTGCCCCTTCTCTCAGTCCTTTTGGATCACGCACCTCGTTTCCATGGCAGCAAGTACGATCTGTCGAACCAAGTCCTCGCGCACACGTCCCAGACTTCCTCAATCATGACTGTCCCTAACAGTGAGTTCGGCCAAGACTCCAACCGCAGCTCGAGTTACTCGGCTGTTATGAAACAGAGTCCCAGTGACTCGCTTACGCCGCAAACGGCCACGTCCCTCAGGGAGGCTACCCAGATTGCTTTGCAGGTACCACTGGATGAAGACGAGACCAAAGAATTGCTCTTGTGCGCCCTTTACATCTTCAAGAATTTGGAGCAAGGTACGAATTCAGTTGTTTATTGCGAGGACTTCTACGTGGAGGACATGCAGTAATGATCAATAAAACTTGATGTTTTGTTTACTACGAGGATGTCTTTATGTATGTTTTCTATACGGACTTGAAAATATCTGCGGACACAACGGTGCGGATGTATATCTACTTGTACTAGTTGTTAAGTGTCGTTAGTCATCGTATGCCAATATTGCCGTCGACATATCTTTTCTCAAGAGAAAAAAAGCCCTAGTGGAAAGTTTCAAGTACAGCTGGGTAGATAGTTAAGTAACTATGTCATTTTATTCTCTTGATGATTCCTGCCCATCTCTTTTGATCGCGTTGTTGACTTTTAAAACTAGCGATAAAATGACTAAAATGTTAACATTCAACTACTGAATTTTCATTCTGTTTCCTAACATACCATGAAACGACTCGTGCGCGACGTCGGGCGAGTTACTTTTTTACCCACTTGCCCAACGGGCACGCCATCTGCCAAATTACTCTAAACGAAGAATAAAACAAACAAACAAAAAAGGCTAATCGCCTGGCCTAGCTAGAGAATGTATGCTTAACGGTAGTGCTAGCGGTGGTTCGAGACCTTCATGTGCTCATAGAAATTGATTTCCGTCTAGAAGGGAAACAGCATGCTATGGTTAAAATTGTTGCAGCGAAATAATAACTTGTGTGTGTTTTCCCCCAAGGTGTGATCCTGGACTGGTGGAGGCAGATCTTGTCCTCCTCGCTAAAGCGTCCTCACTGGCACCCTACAGTGCTGCACCTTATTCAGCAAGATAAAAATTACGCCAAGTTTGCCGCCATTATCGATGTGTTTGATTTGCTTGAGTAAGTTGCAGCGAGCGCTCGGCTGATTGTCTCTTGATTTCGTCATTAAGAGCTCCATGTACTCTTCTGTTAACTGTTTTTTTTCCCTTTGTGTTATTGTTTTGTTTTCCGTTTAATTTGTGTGTTTGTTTGTTTGTGTCCCGTGTCTATTATTTATTTATTTATTTATTTATTTATTTTATTGTAGCTTTCTATTAGCTTTCTATTAACGTTTTGGTGGTTTGCGTTGCATCGAGTCTTGGACTCTTTTGCAAACTATCCATATGGCTTCGTATTTGCTTTTACTTTCTTTTAGCCATTAAATTGTAATAACTTAAATCATTATTACTATTATTTCTCTGGCTCTCATATTTGAACACTGGCACATTTATTTCTTCAAAAACCGATGTGTGCAATTTCACTTTTTGCGAAACTTTTTTTTACAACCAAGCTCAAATGTAACTCAAGTACACAAGTGATGTCTATTTTGAAGTAAAAACCAAACTGGGACGACAAAAAGTTGGAACCCTGCATATTATTTGAACATAGTATAACTAAGAGAGGTTCGGAGAAGTCACTGTGTCGTATTACTAATTTCGTTCGTTTGCTTTTTAGACTTGCGTTGAAGCACTTTCAATATGTGGGAAAAGAAAAAATTACCGCCCAAAGGTAAGAGGTTTATGATTACTAAGCCATTTCGTTTTGCAACAGGGTGAGTTAAAGGAGACGTGTGATCAGCGAAGAGACATACAGCCTGTACGGGTACATTTTATCAATATGGCATTGACTTGTGGTTGCACCCGTGATGGGTCAAAGCTCTTCACGATGGCAGTATGATTTGCTCGGGAGAAACATTGTTTCCTAGTGTGACTATGACGAAAAACAAAAGGAACAAAAGACAAAACATTACAACTCCACAATTCAGATCCAAAACACAGTGCCTCACGTACAAAAGAAAGACAGCGTGCTCCGGTAACTGCAGAAAGAATCGAAACAATGCTCATTATGCCTCTTTATTCTGTTAGTGAAATTAAATGTTGCCCGAGCGATGTAATAGTTCACACTTGGAGCAGAAGCAAAAGCTTCTAGTGACAGCTAACGCTTGCTTGTGCGCGGATGCTGACTTCATTGCAGTCGAAATATCATTAGTGCCCTAGGAACTTTGTTTTTCGGGAAATTAACCATTTTTTGGAGACATCCTTTCGCTGTTTGGCGTCAGGGCGTTGCTACTCAACAGAGCAGCATAGAGTAATATAATTTTGTCCACATCGGAGACTTTAACGCCAGGTTGACGTCACAAGGATACTGCATGTTGCACAGCAACCTTACTAATTACTGACTGAAATCGCTGCCGGGCACAGTGAAATTCCGGCGACCGGAATTAGGTACGAATGAATGAAAAGGCATTTGCTCCACGGCGTGTTCTTTATTTCTTGGTACTTTGTTTGTTATTCTATTTCAAAAGACTGCAAACATTATCGTGTGCTTCTCTCTCTTACTTGTTCTTACCTAATCTTTCATTCTCCTATCTAGGAACTTTCATCTTTACAGACTTAACCCCATTAACGCCAATCGGGTAATAAAAGTCCGGGTAAAAATTAACCGAGGACAAAATCTTTTTATTAATAATAATATTGTTAAATTTGGGTTCATTTTGGAAAAAAGTGAATAAAAGAAACTCAAGAATTTGTAATTAAATTAAAAACCTAGAATACAGTGAAACTTCGTCTTACGACTACCTCGTTAACACGACCGTCACTTTGTTGTGTCCACCTTTTTGGGGCCCAAACAAATACTCGGTCATTTTCTTATTTGAAGACCTCGTCAACTCGACCCTCCTTTTTAAAGCGACTGACAGTGACCGTTAAGAGTCCCAAGCCGTCATTTTCGTTATATATTTACCTCTTTGGGACGACCACTCGGAAATGCTTGGCGGCTTAAATGGCAAAAGCAAACTTCTTCTAGCTTTAAATTCAACCTTCTATAAATAAATTTGCTCTACTTTTTTTACGACCAAAATTTCATGGCCATTCGGTGGTTGTATAACGGGGTTTCACTGGAATTCATCGCTTTAAACTGAATCATAAGGAACCCCCAGCTTCCTGCTAGGCCTTCTTTCAGCAATGGAAAAACCCAAACCAGTATTGACGTTGCTCGCAATGGCATTAATAACTTAAAACACTTTAAATAACCTTCGTGGGTTTAACCTTGCACAAACGTACTTATACCGTGTAATAAATTTGCTATTAACCTCATACACTTTGTACTTTAACAGGGAATTTGAATATCTCAAAGCGTTATGGCGGCCGTTACACACCGCAAAGTATGAATATATAATTATCGTACATTCGTTTTTATTCAACATATAATGTTTGCTCTTGAAAACTGAAGATAACTTTAACTTCTAAACTGTTTTTTTTATTATAGTTACAATAAAGCTAAATATCCCATTTAATACTGATGTAGAACCGAAAATTGATCTGCAACGTGTTTTCATGTTACTTTTAATAGCGGAGCCAGCGCGCTAGCGCGTCAGCGGAGCTCCATTGCTAAGGAAATTTGGTAATCTATCAAGCCAAAAAATGTTGGTAGTGACGTAGTAGTCACGTGACCGTCCGTCCGTACATCCGTCCGTCCGCACCACAGGGCTACCAATACACTTCCTACACTGGATAGAATCCTGTGCTGAATCCCGTGTGTTTTCGGCGCGAAATCGCATGTTGACCCGCGTTGTAGCAAAACAAGCAAAGACACCAAAAGTCAAAAACAAATTTGTTAGTGGAAAAAAAAAGTTCAAAAGAACACTCGGTTGTCTTTTTGGTGGAAGGGGAAAAGTTCAATCTAGGCGAAAGAAATTCGGCGATAAAGTTCAGGCAAAAAGTTCAAATTTGCCTCGTCGGTTCTGTTCAAACTCGGTCGGCACACCGCTTGAGTTCGCAGCTTTTCGCAGCGGTTTCGACGCCAAATATAGCAGAGCTAGTGCTTTTTGGTTTTTTCTGTCCACAACCATGGTTTTTACGGCGTTTCGAACACATTTTGCCAGGAAAAACACCAGCATTTTCATGCTGATAGGCAGCTTGTCACGAAGAAAGAAATAAGTATTAAAATTAACTACGAAAACGATGTCAAACGCCCATGGCCTAGTGGACTAGTTACCGGCATCTCACGCCGACGAGCCGGGTTCGACACTCAGCGGGAGCAAGAACTTTTTCCTTTTTTTTTTTCTTTGTTTTTTTTTAATAAAACGACTTGGATGAGAGTATTTTCAGAAACTAATAACTGTCAGCAAAAACAAAACAAAAAAAACAAAACAAAAACCAAAAGCAAAAAACAAAAGCAAAAAACAGACAAAACAAAAAGGGGGGCTCCGCTTTTAGGCTTGGCTAAATCTATATATTAACCGTAGCTGATATTTAATGACATATTTATAAGGAAGAGCAAATCGTGTTATTGTTTTTACTTCCAGTTAAGACTAAGATCTCCGACATTCTACGAGCCAAAATTTCGTTTAACCGTTAATTTAATTGTCGCTTGGTTCCCGATGCGCTTAATAACTCACAACATAACTCAAACCATCACTGTTTCTCACTCTTCCTTTCTCATATCATCACATCTCTAGTATTTAAAATCCAAATCATATGCACTGCGCAACACCGCGACCTCTCTGTTCTTTTTACTTACAACTTATAAACTCGTTTGTTTCCACTCGCTTTTGTTCAGCACGAACAGTGAAACAACCAAACAGTTTCTTGAACAGAAGTACCAAGGAGGGGTCTCTAATCACGGCAAGAGCCGTCACTCAAGAGCGGCAAGCAGTGGAGGTAAAGAGAAACCTCTTAATTTACGATGATAATACATTTATAGAGGCTTGGGTAAATTTAGGAACTTAGATGTCATGGACTACATTCTTGTCTGAATTCTCTCGGCGGTTCTTCTCTTAAGGGACCGTTTATTTTTTATGAGGTAGGGGGGGGGGCTGGTGGGATTTGAGGGGGGTCCATGTGAAAAAATTTGGCTTCAAAGGGGGGGCCAGCCGAAAAAATATGGTGTGTAAAGGGGGGTCACCAAAAGAAAATGCCTTTAAGTTTAGTAGTGACAGCATCTGTAATAATGCAAACATCAGTGCCTGAAGGCCAAAAATAGCGTTTCTAAGGTTCTGAAAATTCAAATTTTCCCGGGGGAGAATGCCCCCGGACCCCCTACTTTATTATACACCCAACGGCAACTCTACCCCACCAACTGTTTCATTACAAAATACAGCCAAGGGAATGTCAACTCTTTTTTGGCCTCTGCTGGTCTGATTCTTAAACAGCTAATAATAGTGTCCAAAATAATGCTTTCAACCGGCATGAATTGTCTGTTTATGTACTTCAGAATAAGCATTTACTTCTGCAGGACTTGAGTGTTAACTGATTGACTGTTTAATTTAAGCTTCATAAGTTTTAGATTTACTTTATCACTTTTTCTTGTTTTCTCTTTTTTTGGGGGGGGGGTAGGGGAAAAATTTCTAATGTAGGGGGGTCATTATATTTTAAAGGTACTACCCATCAAATCCCACCAGCCCCCCCCCCCTACCCCACAAAAAATGAACGGTCCCTAATTCAACGCCAAATTCTTGAATGTGGCAGTGTTGTGACATACAAACGTCTTATACATGGCCTGTCAGGAGGGACCTCTATTGTATAAGGTCATAACATTGAAGATTACCTTATTCTCACTTAATTTCGCGAGTACTAAATATTGCGAAAAAGTAAGAGCCATATTTCGCGAGTACTAAATTTCGCGATTTTGAGAGGAAATTAGAATTGGATTGTATTAAATTTCGCGATTTTTTCTATTCTTCAGTATGTAGCTTTGACCTCAGAACTGTAACAACATAATTAATATGATCGTCATCGTAAACAATAGCAAACAAAACAAGCTAAACATAGCAAAGCATAAGGTATTCCACAGTATAAATACCCGATAGGTACATATTTACACTCTGATAAACTTCGTTCTTATCATGTTCTGTCAGACATGATTTAGAGGTCCATATTATACTTCTAAGTCGCTGGGGGAGCTTAATAATTAGTAATAACAGTAATAAAGCAACAGCTTGAATTTCATTATTTTATTGATATTATATAGTATTAAATTTCGTGATTTTAATCTTCGCGAGTCCTATATTTCGCGAGTATTAAATTTCGCGATTTTGAATCACGAAATTTAGTACTCGCGAAATTAAGTGAGAATAAGGTATGTAAGGCCCCGGACAAACACGCTCAACAGCATCCAACTTTGTTGTACCATGTTGAAAAAAGTGGCCAAACGATTTAAACGTGTCGATCCAACATCGTTCAACATTGTTAAATTCAACCATGTTAGACATGTTTGGCTATCTTGTTGAATATCTTATATGTTAAAATTATGTAATGTTGGTGTTTCCTGCACGTGCATGTGCTCAACACTGTTGCACGTGCCAGCCTAAAAGAACATAATGTACTTTAAGCCAGCGACACTCTAGACGCGATTTGATACGCCCGTCGTGGCGAATTTGGATCTCCAGCGAAAATCGCGAAGTGTACCCGTTCCCACAACGGCGATTTTGATCGCCGCGACGAGCAATCGAAAATCGCCGGTGTCTGCCAGTCATCTCCTGCTGTGACAATTGCTTGCGATCGCTGCCGATCAATTTCGCCGCGACGAGCGTATGAAATCGCCCACTGCGTCGCTGGCTTTATGCGGCGCCGTCGATCCAGACAATAGGGGCACGTGCTGGTCAGGCCCAGCGTATCGGTTAACTTGTTATAAAAGCAATCACTTGCTCAATTCCGATCTCTTCCACTAGAGCTTCCCAGATTATATAGAAATTTTCCCTCTCCTACTTCAGGTATAAACATGGATGTTCGGACGCGAGTCTTGTTGGAAGGAAATCTCGCCAATGAAGTTGGCCTGATTGTGTTGGACACCATAGAACTATTTTGTGGTCATTTTAAGGTGAGCATAGTTTCAGTGTGCCACCAGACTTTTGTCGGAAAGTGAAGTTGAATTTGATCAGGTTTCATGTCATTTGTTATTTGTTTTCCGAAACTCCTGATAACTTGCAAGCCCCGAGAAGTATTTCATGTGCATAATATTCTTCAACAGGGGCTTAATTTTTATTTTATTGACTTTTAGAGCTAAAATTTAGAATCTTTATAATGTTGTGGAACACACTGCAAAGTTTCCGGGTACATTAGTAAACATCATATGTCAGCGAACGCTTTTCTTCATCGGGGGGGGTGGGGGGTGGGTAGGGTACTTCAAAAACATTATGGTATATAAAAGAATTGTGGTACTAGTCTCCATCCTCGTCGTCTCTCCCAATTCTCTTTCTGCTTTATTTGTCATTAGGCACTCGCTATGATGTCGATGTCATCCGATGTTATCGAAACGTCGTATTTCGTTCGCTTGTTTTCATCCTTAAACCCCTGCTTAAACTTACTTTTTATAATTGTCTGTTTGTCTTCTCAAGTTTCACCTGGAGCAAGATGACGGCGACAATCTCCTGATGAAGAAGGTATGTCGTGCCACACCCATTCTCTTCATTTCTGACATTTTTCGTTATGAACAACCCGTGACTAATTCGTGCGCTACATTTTAAGTCTTCCGTCCGGGTCCAGCTTTCTCGTGCAAAATGGCGGTGAAATTGACTCGATAGCGGTGGCGTTCTTCCTATTGAATCTCTTATTGTTCTTTCTTTGCCAGTCGCCACCTTATATGCTGTGCTATTACATTACCTTAGTCTCAATTAATCTCATGATTTCCTTGTGAGCGTTAGTCTAGTAAGCAAATAAAAATATGTCCTCCAACCTCTTAAGCAGATTATTCGTTGCTTTACAGCATCCTTTTTGGTGGAAAATCAGAATGGAAGGGTTATTGCCGTGGAGTTGTTGTTTTTGTTGTGTTTTGTTTTTGTTTTTTTGGAGGGGGGAGTGGAGAGAAATAAAATATCTGATCTCAGGGCGGGAACTCAGCAATCGGAATAGAGATCGCAAAAGTCAGCTTAATCGACTAGTCGCAGTCAGTGAACAAAAACTACTTGCCCGATCGGGCAAGTTGTGCCGGAATTTTACTTGCCCAACGCGTTATTTTTGTTGCCCTGGGCAAGTGGGCAAGCGTTAGTGTCGAACACTTTGGACAGTCAGTCAGACAGTCGAGTGTAGACCAAACTAAAAAAAATAGAAATAAAAATAAATAAGGGGTAAGGCGATTTCTATCGCTAAGATTTCCCTACCGCTTTAAAAATCAGAAAATGTAACGTACCCTTTAGACGCCACATTTGTTGCAAACCAGGCTCTAACGGTGAACATTGCATTGCGGTACAACTTCTTCTCTTCTTGGTTATGGTTCCGTATGTCGAAAATTCTCAAAATTCTTTCCAAATGGCAGGCGTTCCATGACTACTGACTTGGTTGAACCCACGTGTGGCGTATCTCTCGTTTACAGAAAGTGACTTTTCGTTTGTGTTTTATTCCTGTTTAGGTGTTCAGCGTTCTGTTAAGCTTCCTTCAGATACCTCAGTCAGAATTTATGATGAGACACGTGTTTGCGAGCCTCAGATCCTACATCAACAAGGTAAACTGAAATCACTGAAACCACTTCTCTTTACAATCAAAGAATACAAAGTATGTTAACCACTATTTATAAATGTTTACACTTTGCCAATTATCCTAAGTATTTAAAAAAACTATTAACTCTACGACCGTCTATCTACAATCTTAAAGGCGCTGACATACTATCATTACCAAAACCAGCAACTACCACGTACGGCCTGCACTCTTTCAAATATTATGCGGTGAAATTATGGAACTCACTACCAGATAATATCAGAAGAGAATGTTCCTTAACTAGTTTTAGACATTTTTTGGAAACAGTTTCTTTTCAATGAACAATGCAATATTTTAGATAATTATTTTAGATATTTGTAAAGTAAATAAGTTTCTTTTTTCTCGCTCTCTCTTTGTTTTCACGTTTTTTGTTGCAAGGAGATATTAGCCTTTCTGGCTACTCAAAATTCGTCTCTAAATAAAGTTTTTTGTTGTGTTATGTTATGTTATGTTATGTTATGTTATGTTATGTTATGTTATGTTAAACTGCTCCCAGCCATTTTCATGACATCTCTTAGATGTCTGCATATACTGTTTCTTGATGCTGCTGCACAAACGAACAAACAAACAAACAAACAAAAAAACAAACGAAGAAATACCCATAATATTGTAACTAGCTCAGCCAAGGCGTTCGAGATGAGTGTGAGCGAATCTTGGTCCCGTGTTCGTCTGCCGCGGGCCTTGCTTCTTGTGGTCCGTACATCAACTAGTGACCATGGCTCATCACTTACTTGGTCTTTGGTCTCTCGTGATTGCATGTTATGTGATACATTCTTACCATTTGTATCTTATTTCTTACTTCCTCTAGTTCCCAGCGGCATTGTACAAGGGAAGTGCGAGTTACTGTGGTGATCTTTGTCGTGAGGTAAATAATAATAATAATAATAATAATAATAATAATAATAACTATAATAAAATGGTTTGAAGGGTAGAAGGGAGAAGGGTAAACTTCTTACAGCTCGAACCAGATAAAGTTTCTGGAATGCTATTGGCTGTTTCCATTTACACTAGCAGGAAACCGGTTGGTTCGTAGTAAATGTTGATGGAACGCAAAATCCCTACTGAAATATAATAGGGATTCCCGTTTGAGGCATGTCGTATTCCATTTACCGTAGTTGACAAGGGAGGCCAGTTACCAGACTGAGTGGTCATTTGTACGGCCAAGGCCTGGGAACTGTGCGATAAACAAATGGTTTGCAATAGGCCATTTCCGAATTGCTTTTGTGCCTCTATTTCAAAGCGAGGCCTCGTGCAAAACCCGTCATATGAAAATGAGTTTTATCTCTATCTGAATGAAAACTCATTTTCATATGAAAGGCTATGCACCAAGACTCGCTTTGAAAAAGAGGTACAAGACAACTCGGAAATGCCTATTTTCCATTCGGATATTCCTTCGGGGAATTTTGGACAACCATTCTAAAGATTCTGTTTGTTTTAGGTAAACCAACTTATTCCTCCATTTACATTCCATTTGAAACTTTTGTCTTCAATTTTTGGGTAAACTTGGGGTAAATGGTAAACAACCGTTGCGAGAGAAAACAAATAAGGTACACGATGCATGAAGTGCAATCCATTGCCGTCTGATTGTTCGCGATTTTATTTTTTACACTGTATGACCAAGAGCAGCAGGAGTAATTATGATGTTTTTGTAAAGAGGAAACGAAATTATTGTTATATGTTTTTAATGGCTATGGCAAAGTGACCACGCGTTTTTGAAACTATGTTCTTGCAAATTAAATAGTATCTTGTTTTAATCGAGTACAGATGCGTATCAACTTGGTTTAAAGCCTTGTATTTTAAAGATTGGGTCTGCGTTCGTTGCATTGTTTCTATTTTTTTCATTGTCACATCTATTTTTTATATTCTGTTTTTATTTCCCTAATTATATCCTTTTAGCATCTTTCCAGTGCTTAAAAGGCAATTAAGTGTTTGGAATTTAATGGTGCAACCAGAAATCAATGTCGATAACATCTGCGATAAAGTAATTTGCCTTTTCAATTCCCTGATCAAAACATCAATTTCCTTTATTGGTTTTCATACCTTGCTTTTCATTTTAGTTAAGAGAATCTTTTGGTCTATTTTGGTAGGCCAATAGGTGATCCCTTGGGTAATGATTTAATATCGTCGTTCTTTTATTGTGATGAGAAGTAAGTTCTTTATCCTTTCGTTTCCAGAGCGGACAAAACCGCAATTTGCATGTTTTCCTAACTTTTGAGTTTCTAGTTGAAATCCTCAATTGTGACCATTCACGTGAAAGGTACTGAGCAAGACTCTCTAGTGGTGACTCCTGTACAACAGTCTTTCTCAAAACGAAGTTTGGTGATTTCTCTCGTTTCGATTTTGGTCACTTTTAGTAATGTAAACAACTGAGATGTTTGTGCTAGTAATAAAATGAGAACCGAGACAAACAGAAATGCATGAAAAACGTATACAACACACGTTTAAAGTATTCAGCTTAAATTCTCAAACTGACAGGTGCATAACTTGGATGTTGTTGTACTGAAACTCTCTCTCTTGTTTTGCTGAAACTTACTTTCATGTATGTGTTTGTTCGCAGATACTCAGCTGCTGTAACTCAAAATTGGAAAGTCTTCGCAACCAGGTGCGTTCGGAAATGATCACTTGTCACTTGTCACTGTTTGTCCTAGCCGAACCAAAACAAAGTCTGTAGAGGAAGCTTTCATTTTGCTAATAGCTAAAATCTTTGCTGTCAAATATGCAAAAACATTCGGCAGACGTTACGAATGAAGTGCGCAATATGTCGCCTTCTCCCCGATGTCTTGTCCTAAGAACAGAATGTAATACAAGATTAGATCGCGATTATTCGCACATTTTGCGTTTGACTAAGACCACCGGCATTGCAAGCGACGGAAATTTAATGTAGGTGTTCTTAAAACCTTTCGTTTTTGCGTTCGTCTTTGAGTTTGCTTAATCTTTTAGCAGTCATTAGGAAATGCCTCAAGAATTACATAAAGTTTGCTTCTCTGTGGAGTTAGATAGCCATCATAAGCATAGAGGCTTTGGAAGTGTCTTGCTGTGAATTTAAGCTTTTCTTCCTACGTTTGCTTGGGAATGCACGATCATCGACAGATCAGTTCCTGTTAGTTTGTATTTTTCTAGACGAGATAGCCTATTAAAGGATTTCAGGCCGCGGAGTGCAGAAGAAAACTTGCGCATAAAAACCGAAGAGTCTATCAGGACAAAAATGAAGTTTCGTTTGTCTCTTTCGCGCAGTTATTTTGCCTGTTATACGGCAATCTATTCCTGGAGCAGTCTATTCACTTGAATATTCCAATCGTGGCGTAAAAACTGGAATATCAGTGTCGTAAGTTTTTTCACATGTCCTGCCCTTGATAATTACCGCGTCTGTGTTGTTCTGTTTTTAGGCCTGTTCCTTTCTGTATCTGTTGATGAGAAGTAATTTTGAATTCAGTGGGGCACAAGGCTGTGATCGAGTTCACTGGCAGGTAAGGCTCCGTTGCTACATCACTTTTTATACAATGTTTTTATCAGTGTTGAAATGTTTTTGATTTCCCTGTTTTAAATAAGCGACAAATGGTATTGCAATATAGGTTATTTAAAGCCACTTAGCAATTTTTGATGCAGGACATTTTTCTCCAACCGGCAGTTTTGGACATACATTATACACGTTCAGTAGGTGTCAGCACGTCTACTTTTAAAACGGCTCAACTTAACCGACGTTGAGACATTGAGACCGCGCTCAAATGTTAGCCTTGCTGAAATCAAGAGCATTCTCAGGGAATGTTTGCCGTTTGTGAATGAACTCTTTTCTATCATATTTGGAAAAAAAATAATTTCACTACCCTTAGATTGAATCGAACTTTTGCGTTCCGATCCTTAAATTCTCTCCACTTCTTTTTTTTTTTGCATTTTTTTTCCCGAGAATTTATTGACACATGAAGAGAATATTCTGTACTTCTCATTATCTACTTATATTATTAATAATTCTCCGCACTTGTCTGCTTGAACTGTATTTTTATAGTAAGGAGATGATCAGTCTTGATCACCAGTTGATGCCAGTGTTAAATAGACATGCCGTCAGCTTTAGAATACCTCTTTTATCAGAACAGGTTTCTTTTAACGATCAGTTGCAGCATATAAACGTGAAGTTATTTTCTACTGTGTTAGCTGTTTTCGAGGTAGTTAACGATTAGAACTCATCATGCATGTATTGTCTCTCCAAACCAAATAATATCGTTAGGGGAAAAAGTGGCTGATTGTGGAAATAAAGTTTGTGGTTTTTGTATACAATATACATGAGATAAATATTACTGTACAACTGTATTTCGAATATTTCTGCTTGTTCACAGGACAGAAAGTCGAATGTGTTAACTATACTCTATCGTTTAGCTGACATCGTGTAGAATGTTGTTTTAAATTTTTGGATTTGCAAAGAAAGCCATCAAAAACATCTATAATTTTGTTTTTTACATTTTCTTGTCTTGAACATTTGTTGTTGTTTTCATCATGCATTTCAAGACTTTCTTAGGAAAAGAACAAAACAACAGCTTATGAATATTATCGTTGTGTTTTGATTTCATACTTCAAGCCGATAAGAATTGAAAAGTAAAAATTCCTTCAAAGACGACACTGAAGCGCGCTGGCTTCGTAGAGTGGATTATTCACAAGCTGAAGAAAAATAACTGCTATAGCATTTTCCTTTTTTGAAAGCTTTCATTTATCCGTCAACTGAAATGAAATATGCAAATCGGAAATATAGTGCTTAAGTAAATGAATTGTGGATCCGAGTCTTAAATGAAGTTCCGACGGAATTAACTTTGACATTGAAAGACTACATTTTATTGGTTTTTCTTCTTTTCCTTGTCGTGGGCAAGCTCTTGTACACCAGTCTTTCAGCTTGAAAGTGAAAAAAAAATTACTTTCACCACTAAACACACTTCACTATTATCTCAACAAAGATATTTATTTTGCTTACATCTCGAAATTGTCGTTCCACTTTATACTGACCCCGCGCAGGTGTTTATCCAAGACTATTTGTTATCTGACATTTGTCTATCGCCCCGATCGTCTAATTACAATTTCTCCTTCTCCCGAGTATTGCAGTTCATATACTCTAATATAAATACAAAACAGGGTGCAACGATCAGAGTCCAAATTCACATCACACACACCAAGTTCACTTTCGCCAATTTGTATTTGTCAACACCAATTTGCAAACTCAAGCTTGTTGTACACCAGAAGGTTTTCTTGTACATTTTTTATTTAGCAAGTTTTGTTTTCTCGTGTTTGTCCCCTTGTTCTGGCAAAAGGCGTATTTGAATAAGGAACGTTTTCTAGGAAAAACGCGACAGATTTTGTACACACTAGAAAATAAAGCTTTGTAAAATGAGAACTTGTTTAGGAAAGCTTAGTTAACTCCCCGGGAACGCGGGGAGTTAGCTAACTTTTTGCTTCAAAAATTGTAAAGTGGCTTTAAATACCATTTGTTTTTTACTCAAACACTTGTGAGAGACGCATGTCGAGGGAAAATTGCTCTTGTGCAAAAGGCTGTGCTCCTTAACCAAGGAAACGTGAAGTTGTCATGGAAGCCTGTCAGTCGTTTGTTCACCACATGTCCACAAACAAACAAACCTTTCGAGTTGATCAAAGTTGATCGCGTGCAAGTGCTTTGAGCTGTTTTTGGGAGGTGCCTTAACACTCCTTGAAAATTTGAAATGTTTTCCGATAACGTTTTCTTTTTTTATCGTTTTATTCCCGTTAGGTCATTGTGGCGGTCTCCAAACTCATGGCGAATGGTTTGAACCGCACAGCTGTGAACAACTCTCTGCAGGCGCTAAAGAATTATGCTGTCGAAGACAAAGGAATGAAGGTAGAAAATCGCCAACTGGTTAAGGTAGACCAGTTAGCTACTTAGTACATGCGTCGCTGAGGAGTTAAACCCGCAAGTTCAGTTTCCTAGGAGTTAAACTCGGGAGTTCGAATTCCGAGAAGCTGAACTCGGAAGTACAACTTCCGAGGGGTTGAATTAGGGTCTACAGAGAAACAACTCCAACTAGCGGTCCGGTGAGAGCGGGACCTCCGACGCCCTGACCAGTGGCTTGGTTGGATGGCCTGATATTGAGAGACTGAAATTTAGAAGTGCCAGTTTAAATGGTAGAAAATATTGGGAATATTACTGGCAGGGGATTTTAGTTGAAGAGATTTTTTTTTTGCCGAGGGGGAAAAAACGATGTACGCAAAGTTCAAGTCCCCGTTCAGATTTTGGGCCCCGGGAATTGTGCCGGGACACGAGTACGCTTTTGAAGGTTTTGTCTGTACCCGTCGATAAAATACTCCTGCACTGTTCCTCGGAAGGTCACTTGTATGCACAAAATTTGATGGTGGCTCGGGCTCTGGATTAACAAGACAAGTAAAGTAAATCGCTGATTGGGCAGAAAAAAATTTTCTGGCCAATCAGAAGGCGGGATTTCAAACGCTTCTGGAACTCGTTCGGTAAGAGTAAATGCCCAGGGCTCTCCCGTTCTTGTTGTAAACTTTCGCCCGTGAAAATCCCGTCGCTCCAACTAGCTGCCCCTGGGTCTCCGAGGATGATCACCCCCCATCTCGAACTGAAACTTAAGGTTACTCCGGACCTTCGCGGGCGTCCTCGGGGAAAAAATTCGTATGCGCGCCATTTTAAAGGAAAACACGGCAAATTATATATCGTTGGAAAGCTTAATAAATGTAGATTTCGGAAAAAAATATAAATTGCCGGTTTCTTCAATTCCGCAAAAGAAAATCGCAATCAACCGCAAAAATGACCATGTGTCATTCAATTGAATTAATAGGGTATCAAATCCAAGCGCATTGGCAAAATAACTGCACAGTGTTAATCCCAAAGGATCAATCCTCAAAAGTGTGTCAGCATTTTTCCATATTCTGACTGGTTATTTTTTAAATAATCTGTCAAGGTCGAGAAGCAAAGAATGCGCGATGGGCATTACATTGAAGATCACCACGGGTGAAATATTATAAATTTCAAAAATCCCCGACACACTTTTGTTTCACAACATCTTAGGAACGTTTAGGCCAAATTTCACAGAAATCTGCCGCATTTTGGTACCCTATTAATTCATTTGTTTGCCAGAATGACGCATGGTCATTTTCGCTGTCATTTTTGCAATTTTCTTTTGTGGAATTAAAAAAACTGGCAATTCATATTTTTTTCTGAAATCTACATTTATTAAGCTTTCCAACGATATATAGTTTGCCATGCTTTCCTTTAAAATGGCGCGCATACGAATTTTTTTCGCGGAGGAGACGGGAGGACACCCGCGAAGGTCCGGAGTAACCTTAACCCTTTAATAAAAACAGTGTCAGCATATCAATTCTCCTTTCTGGTTGCCATACATTTGTCGTAGTGCTAGTTGGGAGAAGTTGTTCAGATATCAAAAGAGTTCATCCCTGTGATCATTTCCTTAGTTCTCGACACCTGTGCACTTAATTGTGCATAGATATTATAAGGAGAAATTTGATGCCGATCACTACTGGGGCTTAAAGAGTTAGTTTCCCTTGATGAAGTCCTGCAGTTACTATTGGGCATCCCGAACAATTTTTTCTCTTGCTTGTTCGAGATTGCGGGATTCCACTGTAATCACGCTTCTCGATGCTTATGCCAAGAAATAAAAGTTTCCACAGTGTCTAAGTCGATTTAAGTGCTCGGGCGCTGTCTCAAAGCACCGGCGTTTGCATTTCAGTTTTTATGTTTTATCCTTCTTTCTTGTTTTCCTCTCAAGCACACTGCATTTCCCTCTGAAGCAAAAGACCTGACGAAGAAGATTCACACTGTTTTGCAGGCGACTGCGCAGATGAAGGTACGTTATAATAGCGTAGTGTTTGCTGTTTCCTTGTGATGGTTTGTGAGACATAGTACGCATCATTCTTATTACTGAATCCCTATAACTATGAGTAAAATTTAAATTTTTTTTATGAAATGGCTGGGTTTATTTGTACTGTTCAGCATTTCAAGGACACCTGTACAACGTGGATGCGCTATTTCGTGCAAGCGTCGAACATTCTTTCGTTCACTGTTGTCTTGTTATTTCCTGAAGTGTAAATGGGTACCAGCTAACCGTTAGAGAAAACTAGTAAAATTCCTGGGATAACCCTGCGACGGGAGCCGCCTGTGGGCCGAGTGCCACTTTACCTGCCCTTAGCTAGCGCTATTTTGCTTCTACGGAGATTACCACTTGTTTCCATGTTTCTACAAAACTCTGAACTGTTTCCTCGCAAAACAAAAACAACGAACGTTGTCGCCCATTTAATCTGCATTTATAAGTATATTTTTTAGATCTCCCCGTGAAACAAAAATTGTTACCATATGATCCCGTATTTTTCCGTACATTTGATGAACAACCCATACACTTTTATTCATCGTGGTAGCTCATCTCCAAACAAACGGCGTGTGCAGCCGTGTATTTGGTATCGTACCTTATCTTGAGCGGGGACAATTGAATTCAGCAAACCTAGTCACTTTTGTTTTGCTCTGTTTTTTTTTCCTTGCAAGCTAATATCCAATTATTTAACTAACAGATCCCACCTAGCCGCTCTTCGGTCCTTTTATAAATACTCATATTACGTCGTCAAAAATGGTGAGAATAAACAAGTACGCTACGAGCTGAAGGCGTTTGACAAGTATCTACGTCTTCTGTGCTTTATCCAAGGCCAAATGGAATCAATTTTTTTAGACGATCAGATAAAGAAAACTGAAAAAAAAAAAATCGCGTCAGGACTTTCAGTTAAACGTGAGCTAGTTTTTCAGGTATCAGTATATTTATGTATCCAGTTTGCATGAACTTAAGAAATTGCTTAAAAAAGAAAAGAAACTAAGGTAACTAATGGTGCGTTGTTTTGACAAAGCTCAAGGTCTCGAAACTAAGATTGATTCCATCCTGAAATGTGACGAATACAAAAAATAGCCCTCGGTTTCAAGTCGCTTCACGACGAACAATTTGTTTTGTTTTTTGGTTTTGTTTTCTTTTTTTGTTTGTTTGTTTGTTTGTTTGTTTTTGTTTGTTTATTTCGCTGCGAGGTAACGATTTGCAGTATATAATGAAGTTTGTCTTGGTTTTGTGTGCCGACGGCGTGGAATAGTTTCGCACATTTTCGCCTGGCGAAGGCGAGCGTGATTTCCTGCCATTCCTACAACTGTACCTTGTATCAAACTGACCAATCACGAAGCGTGTTTCAGACAGCTTATTGTATGAATATCTACGATTACTTCTTTTCAGATTGTGAAAGTTTATGATAAGTTTACGGAGTTGCGTGGTTAACTGTGGTTTTGTCTAAACTGACTAGCCGAACGGAATGAGTTTACGGTTTACGTTATTTGTATCTAGGTTTCACGATAAACGAAATGTCTCACGGCCCTTTAGGCATAGCCTCCAGGCAAATTGATTAAATTGAATTCATCAAATTCATTGAGAAAAAAGGTGGTTTGTCATCGAATTCAAAGCCTGTGTTTTTCCTCTTACGGTCATGCAATAATTTTTTTTTTCTTCCCGAAACTGACTATGACAGACAGTTGACAGTTCGAGACACAAGGTTGCGCGATTTCGTTCAGGGACACACACAAACCGAACACTGTTGTCGTTGACTGAAATAAAACCCTCAAAGAATAGAACGAAACGACAGAGAAATAAATTGTCAAACTTGAACGAACTGTTGGGAACGCTTTACTGGATAACTCTCGGCTCAGTAGTCACCAGGACACGTGCATGAAAAGGTGCTCTATATTCCTCGGTATAAATTACGTTTTCAATTACAAGTTGTATAATAACAGTTCTTCAGATTTTACAACATATACCAAACTTCTGTACGGACTCGGGTGTTTCAATCGCAATTTGCCAGCTATTATTTGATTCAACCAAGAAGAGCGATGACATCGGCTGTAACCTAAGTATCCTTACTGTTAGAGGGTGCAAATTAGTGCTTTCATACAAATAAAGTATTTAACTTCCATTTAATAATAAAATACGTGCACAGAGGAGCGCTTGGCTACTTCCGCGAATCATAGAAGTCGAATCGTGTTAAAAATTCCGATTTACACACACACACAGCAATGAAATCGGTTTTACGTTTGTATCTTTGGGTATTGTTGATGTAATTTGAATAAGAGGGAAGCAGGCAGCTAAACTAGCGTGAGTTTTCAGTGCCGTGCCTTGGCCCAGAGGTCAGTAGTGTTGGCGGCTTCCCTTGAACACGCTTATTTTGCAAATCTTCCATATTAAAAAGGGTAAAAAGAGTTTCCTGAAAAGGTTATAACGTGACAGTACTTTATCAAGCGTTAGCCCAGCGGGCAAAATCGCTCATTGGCTTCCGTGACCTGCATTTGTTTGTAGTGTCTTAACGTTTTACCTGCAGCAAAATTGGCGCAGATTGAAGTTTCACTTTGTTTGTCGGAGGGGTAAATTATGCCATTAGCGAGTTGTAAACGTGTTGTATTTATCGCGTGAAGCCACTGATATGAAGTGATTTATCCAAAGAAATCTCATGATAAGAATCAGGAAATTAAAAGCTGCTTTCAGTTTTATTGGTCTACGTGACAGAACAGCGTTTATATGAAGAACTTTGTTAAACAGCTTAAAGACAAGTACAGTTCACGCGATTGAAGAGTTTGCAGCTCAGCAACTGATTGCTCTTCGGAGAACCCGAAGCGAACGGCGATTGTCCTCTCTATTAGCAAAGAGCGAAATGTGATCAAGGGATGTATCAAACGTGAGCATCGTTCTGGAATTGCATCGTTCTTAACACACTTTGCGGTCCAAATCTTCCATTCATCTTAAGAATAAAGATGTCTTTGCAAACTCTTTCCTACGAGGAAATAATTCACGAAGCCTGCACAAAACAAGGGACGTTGCGAGGGAAGAAAAATATGAGACTTCACGTGATTGAAGAATTTGCAGCTCAACAACTGATTGTTCTGCCAATTGTAACCTCTCCTTCGCCTCTCAGTCCCGCAAAGACGAACAAACCTTTGTTTTTGGTACGTTTTCATTTCTTTCTTACTTCCTGTGTGAACTGCTATTTTGAGGAGAAACGAGATGCTTTTGCGCTTTGTACAGATAGGATTTAGCATTTTCACTTCCTCAGACAAACCTGCCTCCTGTTATATATGTGATTGTTTCTTTTTTGTTTGTGGATGAAATCCTAAATAGTAACATATATATTAAATGAATGTTACTGTGCAGTAATTTCGTTTGGTGCTGTTTGTCGTGCTGTGCAAGGTTCTACCTTTTGAGTCGGAAGATGAAATTTTAAAGAAGGACCATTCCGATGAAAGCTATTGAACAGCACTTTCTAATTATGCTCATTGTATTTCATTGCTTCATAAATTAATTGAAATTCTTCTTGAATTTTTATTTTCGGCGCTTTTAGGAGCTAGTGGTCGTTTAGCATTTTACTCGGCTACGGAAGAAGCTTTCAGATACAACAAATGTAAACAATTGTCTGCGTTTGTATGAATGGCTTATATTTTGCTATGTTAGATCATTTAAACTAACCTAAACACTTGTCATGAAGTGCAACGTGCGTTCAATGTCGATGTCGCCTTCGCGAAAGATTTAAAAAAATTTGAACATTTTTAGTGTCATTCGCGAATTTTGTTTCTTTGAGACATTTATCTTATCAAAAAAGGTGGTTGTTGTGACTTTATTTTGATCACTCTAAGATTTAACATGTCGTTTGCTAATATGTTTTACTCTGCAGGAGCATGATGATGTCCCAGAAGTCTTAGTGGACCTGCAGTATAGTCTGGCTAAGTCCTACTCGAGCACGCCAGAGTTGAGAGAGACCTGGTTAGAGCACATGGCTGCTGTACATGAGAGTCACGAAAATTACTCCGAGGTATGTCAACTGTGCGCACGTGACTCGGGACTGGTCATGTCACGTGCAACTTTTTTGTAGGAAAGATGATTTACTTATTTGTTTGTTTGTCTGTGTAAGAGTTTATTTGAACCTGAGGGAGCAGTGCGTTTATGTTTCTGACATTTAATGCTGTTTTCCATTGATAACATAAGCATAAGCATTAGCTAGTGTAGCCTGCGTGCAGACGTCTCCTATTTCCTTCCACCCGCGGAAAAGGGACGTCTGCGAAACGGCGTTGCTAGTGAGGATAGAACGACATATTTGTTTTCTTGGTCAATTGTGCTTGTGCTTTCGGTTATGCTGCTAGTGAAAACCAACCTTTAAATTTGATGGTAATAGCACAATTGTGAGGCACCATTGACGTTCCCATCACTTTGTTATTTTTGTCCACTTACCGCCGTGTAAATCAAGACTGAGTTCAAATTCTTAACCCTTTAACCCTTATAGGATCGACTTCATAATTGATTCGCTTTCATGCATTTATCACCTATGGGTCCAATATCAACTCACAGTTGATCAGCTCCCAGGTGACGTCACGTCATAACTCTGTTGGTAGGTCATTGGTCCAAGCCCCGTTCAATCCTGAAGGGTTTTTCAAGCTTTCAAAAGTTGAAAGCTGCTGATTGTTATTATGAATGCAAGGATCTGTTACTTAAAAAATTATCATTTTCCCCCTCAGATTTTTCTTAATTGTTTTCATTTAGCTGATCTAAAAGGAACGTATAATAAATATGATTTTTTTTTAGCTTCTGTAGTTGAAGCACTAGCTCTCATTGTAACCTAAGTGCATCTAATGGGACCACACGGTCTTATCGCGATTAAGTTGATCCATTGGTTTTCGAGCACAGCCGTCAGGGCGTTGGCGATTCTTGCGCCTCAACACGATTTGTCTTGTTTTTCTTCCTTAGACTGCTCACTGTTATATTCACGCGGCAGCACTGGTAGCGGAATATTTGAAAAGACAAGGTAATGGATCTGTCTTCAGCAAAAAACTATTCTTAAGTGTTGACTCATACGAGAATCACTTTCCTGTTATTCTGTTTACTATGCTTTACAACGTGGTTCTAACTTGAGAGACTGGGAATGAAATTCGTATTGACGTTCAGGACGTCAATTTCGTGATGCAAATCGTTTCACTGAAAGAGAACGTTAAAGAAAATCTGGCATATGTTTGATAATATCTTTGATTCTGCATAGTTTATTTTAGTTAATTCATAGTCTTATTATAAAGAAAG
The DNA here is from genome assembly GCA_964017195.1 of Siderastrea radians. NCBI lineage: Eukaryota > Metazoa > Cnidaria > Anthozoa > Scleractinia > Rhizangiidae > Siderastrea > Siderastrea radians. Next base: position 24,255,681 of record OZ024895.1, read on the forward strand.
TTTCTCTAAAAGTTGATGTATTTTGGTTTTGGTTGTTTTAGGCGCATATCCTCCAGGTTGCGCAGCGTTTGCCAAAGTGTCACCAAATGTTGTTGCGGATGAGAGCGTGATGAAGACTGATGAAGGAATGACCATGGAACAAAGATATACAGTGGTGAGTGTCTACCCTTCACCGTAAATTGAAGTGCATGCGTGTCCAGATTTAAGTATTTCGCGGGTATGCCTCAAAGGTAAAAAAACAGTTGTCACTTGAACCGTGCGGCGTATTAACGGCAAAACGTGTGCAGACGCGGTGATGCAAGTGTGCGCCTGATATTCGTTCGGAATGTTGAAGGTTGGAGTGTCTCTCGATTTCGTGTTGTTTTCTGAGGCTAGAACTTGCTGCACTATCCCTCTCTACCCAGGTGTATAAATAAATGGGTTACATTAAAACGTTTGGAATACCTATCAAAGGCTAGCGTTCCATCGGAGGGGGTGGGGGGGGGGGGCTTAGTGATGCTTCCAGTCGCTTAAACTGTTACAGGTGCTGTTTAACAATGTGAAGGAAAAAACAACAGAGATTTCAGACAAGAATGCTTACAAAAGGTTATATTGCTCCTGTATCTGGTAAACGTTTTGACTATTTGTCAATAAGGTTTTTGTGGTGAATAACACCTTTCATAGGCTTTCAGAGATGCTGAATTATGTGCGTGGAATGTGTTATGTTAGTGTAATCATAGGCGAAAACTGGTAATGGGTTTTCCTCGTACGTTTTTATTATAAACTAAATTCGATTTTGAGACGACATTACGGCTTTATAATGACGGCTAGTTGGGAGAAAATATATTCCGAAGCGAACGAAGCGACGGAGCCCAATACGGAATATATTTTCTCCCAACGCCGTCATTATAGAGCCGTAATGTCGTCTCAAAATATAATTTAGTTTTTTATCGCGATCCATGTCCCTTTTTTCGCGAAAAAACTGTAAGGCAGAACAATAATTTCTGTTGATCAAAATAGAAATTCTTACTTGTCATGACGATTTGCACGCGCGATACTAGCTTACGAAAACAGTTGTGGTTTAGCAGCAAAATGTTTGAATTTTTCGCTTTTTCAAACCAAAATTGCCTTATGAAACAAACTTAACTCTTTCAGTGCATTTACATAATTTTATTCAAACGACAGATATCGACAAAACAGTAGAATAACGTGTCAATTAGCTTCTTTTCCAGGCTAAAACTGGAACACAAATGATAACGCAATTACAGCGCGCGCATCGCGAAATAAACACTGAAAAACAAACTGTTTTAAAGAAACAAACACAGTTTTAAAGCTTTAGCACTCACATTTTCGGCAATCTGTCACGGTAAGTTGCTTGTAGGGATGAATCACATTTCAATAAAGGTTTTTCCAACTATATATTACTGAGCAAAAGTAAAATTTTGCCAGCGTTTTTGTGAAGAAAAGTTTTGAAGTTTGACCTTGGCCACGTTGTCAAGACAGTTTTTAAACCAATCACAAGCCAGCATTCCGAGACGACATTATCACAAAATAACGCCGTCTCAAACGCAATCAAAAGAGACCACTGGATCGCGATAATCGCTATTAAATTCCTGTCCTGCCCTGTTTAATCTCCTATTTGTCTAGCGGCATTTGGTGGATCTGTTGGAGCAATGTGCCAAGTTTCTTGAGCGTGCTGAGCGGTATGAAGTCATGGGAGAAGTTTTTAAATTGGCAATTCCCATCTACGAACAAGAGAGGGACTTTAAGGTAAGACAAGGGAATCTGGATTAAGCAGGCTTGATACACTTACTAGCGCTTCTTCAGTACTGGCAGTGTTGTGATATTAATAAACGAAATTTGTTTGACCTGCAGCGCCTTTCCAATGCATACGACAGCCTGGCGCAGGCGTACAAGAAAGTTGTTGATGTGATGGGAACAGGAAAAAGACTTCTTGGCAAGTACTTCAGGGTTGCTTTCTTTGGACAGGTAATTGCCCCTTTATATCACGTACAGATGGAATTAAATCTTTTGTCGGGAAAAAGGTTAATTATGTTCAACTATGTTGATTATGGTGGTGGCGCTGTGGTATGGTGGTAAGCGTATTGGACATCGGTGGTTCGACGCCCAGTCCCTGCCGTTAGACAAGAAACTTTACCCCACTCTCTCCACTCAGGTGTATAAATGGGTACCAATTCAATTCAATTTTATTTAAACACGGTAAAATTCATCAGTAATACATTCAATTAATAATAACAAAGGGGAGTAGCAATACTCTCAGTTCCTTCATGCTACAGAAACCGGGTTAAGCTCTGGCTCATGTGGGCCACCTTGGATCGTGAGCGACTTTATGGCAATTATGTAAAAGGTTAAGTAGTCGTCGAATCAGAGCGCAGATTTGTACTTAACTGTTGAACCTATTTCTCTGTTTTCAGATGTTTGGTGATGATGATGGAAAGGAGTTTATCTACAAAGAACCAAAGATCACAGGTCTAGCGGAAATTTCGCACAGACTGGAAGAAATCTACTCCAAAAAACACGGCAGAGAAAGTGTCAAGCTCATTATGGAGTCCGCTAAGGTGCTGGCGCGAATTAACATAATCTTTAACTTGAGGCGCCTGGCAACTTTCAAAACTCATGTCACGTAATATTTTTTTCTTTAAGGTGCATCCTGAAACATTGGATTCAAAGATTGGTTACATTCAGGTATCTTTGATCGTCCCAATTTAGTTTATTTGTAGGAATAGGATTGATTAAGTCGTTCCTTTTTTCACTGGCTTGTCCACTAGTGTTGTTGTTAGGGGTGGCTGCGTAGCGGAGAATGTGGGGGGGGGGGGGGGAATCAGCGTCGCTCTTCCTTAGCTTTTCGGACAGTTAGTAATTGGCAGGGTTCTTTCGATGTATTCCCCCAGAAGTCGTTTCAGGTTTGGAATATGACAGTGACAAATCACGCCTGCATTCTCATGACAAACATCGCTTGACGAAAGAAAGTGTTTTCCTCCTGTTCTAACTCCTTGAGTGTGTTCGTTTTTTTGTTTGTTTGCCGAGTATCATAACTTTATCATCTTTCTCTTTATCACCACGCTAGATACGTTTGATGTCACTTGTTGCCAGATTGTTTTGGTCTAGTTTTATGCGCGTGATAAACTGAAAACATTTTACTTATTGTCCTGGGCCCGGTTGTTCAAAGCAGGATTAAGCATTCCTGTAAATAATTTCTGCCCTACATTTTGACTTTGGTTGCTTTCAAAGCGCCACTTGGAATTTGCTGTGAAAACTTTTTTGAAGAAGAGAAACGGGAACCTTGGTTGAGTTATAAGTAGAATTTTTAAGTAGAACTTACGTGTTTAATTCCTCTTAATTCTTTTGTAATATTTCAATATCAGCATTTTAGTATTTTTAGTTAAATTTTGTCTTGTTATATTTTCACAGTGCCCTATTGAAAACCACCTTGCGTGATATAGGCCATCTGTATAAAGAATTGCATTATTATTATTATTATTATTATTATTATTATTATTATTATTATTATTATTATTATTATTATTGTCATTATCATTATTATTACTATTATTATTATTGCGTTCGACGATAGGAGAACGCAACCCTAATCCCGGCCGGAGTGAATTCGAGATTTTCTCTGTAGAGGACGGACACCAATTTAGCCCCCCCCCCCCCCCCCCAACCAAGATTTTTGCAGGGGCATATCCTCGGCCGGGAACTGGTGCATACTTTGACTCGCTTTCATGGAACCAAATGACCTCGCTTTCACACCCAAAGGCGTCTTTGTTGCGAAGAAGCTAGTTTCGAATGAGGGAAAATCCAGGCTTAAAAAAGCAACCTTTCCCCCAAGTAGTTATTGTAAATCCTTCACCGAAGTCTCCGAGAAGTATGTACGACTCCTTGGTACATATGTCAACCTGCAGTTCGCCGTTCAGTTGGCATTCTAACCTTCTCGCCTTCGATGAAGAACCACTCGGCATACAACATTCAAATTTATAGGTCCGTGAAAGAAACACGCTATTTAAATTTACTTGATACTTAAATGGTTCTCTCTCGAACAATGCCTTGCCTAAATTTAGAAATCGCGTTTTCTGCTTATTTTGGAAATCGACGACCAAAAGACTTTATCAACGAAGCCACTAACTGAAAGAGGTTGAGAGAACCATTGCACGAATATTTTTGGAGGTTATCAAAGGTAAAGAGTTCAACGGTAGTTGTAACATTTCAGTTTATATAATTCTGTATTTACATGTGAAACTTTCGATGAGTACTTACAAGCGGTTATGTAACTAAATATGTCCGCCTGAAAAAAAACATATGTCACTCAACTTTGTTATTTTAAGATTTACATGTATTTCATATCTGACAATGTTTGATTTTCTATTGAAAATATGTCAACCGATAACAACCCGGGGGAAGGGTTGAAAAAGATCAGAAAGCTGAGGAGACTCTTTCTTTCCCTAATTTCGGTGTCGACAAGGGTTGCAGTCGAACGCACTCCTCTAATCTGCGATTACTACTAGTTGTTATTATTATTATTATTATTATTATTATTATTATTATTATTATTGTTGTTATATTCCAGGTTAGCGTTAACAAGCGTTTGAACAACCGGGCCCTGGTAGTTTCAGTGTATAACAATACAGACACCCCAGGCTTGCCTATCCAGTTTTCTCTTAACGACAAACTTTGTCTTGCATTCACAAGGTTTTCATGTAATTGATAGATAACGTACGTGCAGCCTTATTTTGATGACGAGGAGCTGGAAGCCAGACCAACTTTATTTGAACAAAGCAACAACGTCAGACGGTTTATCTACGAAACGCCGTTCACGGTCAGCGGTAAAGCGCATGGAAGCTTAACAGAGCAATGCAAGAGAAAAACCATCTTAACAAGTGAGTTGATGTGGATTGAAAAATTATTCCTTTGTTCTTGGGCTCTGCGTCGCTATTATTATCACGGGGGTCACTTCCATTGGAGGGTATATTATAGGATGTAGCTACTGCCCGGAGGGAGTGGTCGCTTGATTTAGAGGGAGCGTTCGCTCATATCGCGGAGTTGCCACTCTCTAGAAGACTCTACTATCGGCGAGGGTTCCTTGCTAACGGACGGTGCCACTATCCGGGGAATCCCTACCATCGGGAATACCTACTATCCAGGCAGTCGCTAAGATCTGGGAGTCGCTGTTATCGGGTAGCTATAGCATGTACAGTATCCAGGCCGTGCAATTTCATTGAAGTCGTGCTTCGTTTTCTACCCCACTCGTCTGTCTAAAACAATAATCCTCGGGAATGACAAACGAAAAAGTTGCTATCTCGTTTATCTCTGTCTATTTCTGCGTCGATAATCTACTGTTTGCATCTTAGTAATAATAATTTTGTGCCTGCCATTCCAGCATCCAATACTTTCCCTTACATCAAGAAGCGAATTCTTGTTGTACAAGAGGAGCAGTACGAGTTGACTCCAGTTGAGGTAAGTCAATATTGATTTACGTACTACAACCACTCTCCTTGCTACGCTAAGCCTTGTAATAGACCTCAGTCGTATTTCTTGAATTAGCAAGATTGGATTTAAAAAAAAACTGCCAGAGTACAGTAAGGTGACTTATTTACCTTCTATGTTTATTGGAAATGCCTAATATGGTTTGCTGTTGTGACGATATGGGAAAAGCACGACCCTTTTAGATTAAAATTGCTATTAAAAATTAGTGTTTGTATAATTTGCATTGTGTTGTATCTTCAGGTTGCTTTTGACGAAATGCAAAATAAAGTCAAGGAACTGAACAATGTTATCACACAGAATCCTCCAGACATGAAGAAACTTCAGCTTGTTTTACAAGGCAGTGTCAGTGTGCAGGTATGTGAGTCTCTTCAGCATATTTTTCACTCTTGATAGGTGTCACAGTTTAAAACTTATTGTGCTTTGTGTACTGTCAAGGGCAAAAATGCTGAAATAGTCATGTAACAAAGGCGTTTCTTTGGCAGGCCTCAGTACTATCGCCCTTTATTGTCTATAAACTCTCTTAGTAAGGATAGATTCTAACCGATTTTAAGATACTTATAGGAAAGTTGCACTGCGGACTGAATTAAGCAAACTTTCTCCCATCAAACACTTCATTATTTCCAGTACTAACTGGTTCTGTCATCACTCCGCAGGTGAATGCTGGTCCCCTAGCTTATGCACAGGCATTCCTCGACAAGTCTGTGTTGGCGTCACACCCACATAAACACATTGAAAAGCTTCAGCAGGTTTACAGGTCTGTAAATTCGCATCATGGCGTCATACTTAGGTTTCGTTTGACAGGTCTTGTTTTAGATAAGAGTGCCTTCTGGGGCATTGTGGAATACAAGCCCGCACGCAGTAAAACGATTTTCCAGACTTGTTTCGTGGGCTTTGAGAAGCTTTTCATGTTAGTGGAGAAGAGTATCTGAAATGTAATTTCGTGTAGTCCGGTGTACAGCCTGCAATGCAACGCATATTTTCGGCGATCGAGCGCAAAATGATCCTCCGTGTGTAAACGCCGCTATGCTGGGAAAAGTAAAACGATAGCAACCAAGGTAGTGGGTGTCAAGCAGAGGAATGGCACCCCACATAATCCACTTCGTTTGGCGAATCCAAGATGGCGTCTAAGCACTTGCGTGCTGAAACGAATTCGATCAAATACACTGACAGTGAAAAAAGTTGCTATTCTTACTTTCTGTTATTTTAGTTTGTTTTTTGTCGTGAAATGAAATAATTCTTGGTGGGTGTTTTAGGGAGTTCCTTGCCTGTTGTGGAAGAGCTTTGGAAATAAACGATCAGTTAATTAAGGAAGATCAAAGAATGTACCAAGAAGACATGAAAGACAAGTACGTTCAGCTTAGAACGCAGCTTGCTAAGTACATCGGAGACGAGGTGAGTTTCTGTTATCAATTACTAGACATTGAATGAGAACCTCAAGTTCGCACTTCCACTGTCACTGAGTTCGTTGTTAAACTGCAGTTGAAATAGCTATAAATGGATGGCAGCAAACCGTTAGGTTAAATAAAGGTTTATTATTATTATTATTATTATTATTATTATTATTATTATTATTATTATTATTATTAGGAATACTTCGCAAAATGCTGGGTGGTAACCCTGTCATGGCCTAGCATCCCATCCTGCTGGGGATCCTGTGATGGACTAGCAGAGCAGTGGTACTTCTAGTCCCATTATGCTGGGTATCCTGTTATGAACTAGCATCCAATCCAGGAGGGGTAGTGATACTCCTAGTCACTTTATGCTGGGTATCCTGTGATGGACTAGCATCCCATCCAGGAGGAGTAGTAATACTCCTAGGCCATTAATGCTGGGTATCCTGTGATGGCCTTGCATCCCATCCGGGAGGGGAGGGCGTAGCATTGCTTCGTCGCTCCATGCTTCGGAAGCCGGGTTTAGCTCCGGCAGTTATGAGTTACTAGGCTTGTAAACAGATGGTTTACCCTTATTAGCTTACTTATATAGCTGCAATTGTCTTTTCATTTATCGTAGGTTGTCACCACGGTAACATCCTCCAGCAGTTTGTCGTCACTTGTCGTGTAAACCAATCGCAGTGACAGCACTACGTCACGTTGGAATGCCTACGGCTCGTCAATTTTGCAGCATGTTCTTCGCTTCTTCAATGTTGCAAAATACTTCTGCATTTGTCTTCCTTTTTTGAAGCCTTTTATTCCCAGCAGCAATCAATTTCTATTTCTCTGTGCCACAACGTCATGAATTGAAGAAGGCAGGTTAGGAGAATTAAAGCTAAGGAGAAGAAATCAAATCCTCTTAAGGAGAACCAGAGCAAATGTTCGGAATATGTCAGTGAGAATTTAGACGTTGGTCGTTGTGAATGAAAGATCTGAGCCTTCGGAATGGAAAAGAACAATGGACCAACTCAGGGACTTTGGAGTTCTGTTGGTTTACAGTGGAGACCCACAAGTTGCTCAAGTGTATAATAATTGGACTCGATAAAGAAACGCATGTGCGCTTAAGAGCTCAAGAAATTCGTCGCCTTAGCCGCACCATTGATAATGCAGTTACAATTAGTTAATTTAGTCGTTCGCTGCCAAGAACCATTGCCATGTTTCACGACAGCTGTTCCACATTTTTATACCGCCGTGTACTGAATACAATAGACTTTCGCTGTTTTTAACACCCAAGTGAAAACAAAAACAAATTGTTTAACGAAACAGAATTGCCAGTAAAATGGTGCACACTAGTATCCAAAGCAAACATTTTCTGTTCGAGGTCGCGAAAGGTTCGAAATAGGTGGTAGTAAATTACTGTACAACAGAATGCAAGGAAAATGAGTTTCTGTACGAGATAGACAAGAAGTGAACTACTTCACAATTAGTATAAAAGGGAAAGGGGGTCCTATTTGATATTCTGTTTAGACAGCGATAGTCTAGTGTACCTCAGCTGCAAAGCTGGCTAAACTAGGATACGAAATTGATAAACTCAATATAACGTGTAGCATAATTGAATTTTAAAAAGAGGGGGGGGGGGTAACCGTTTAAATGCAGTAACCATGTTTGGAAGTTATGGTGGACTCTTCTACCGACGAAGAAGTCGCAGGAAGACTATTTGGCGTTTTCCGTGCATGGTGCATTATAGAAACACAAACTAATGGAAGTAAGTGATTCTGTGTAACATTTTAAAACTATGATTAGTATCTGGTTCTAGTATGCCAGAGACAAATGTCGGTAGCGACAGGAGTTCGCGTCGTAACTGCCTAACCTGGGGTTAGTGACAGTGTCACAGGTTTGCATAGCAGGGACAAATGTTGGCAGCTTAATATGGCTGAGTCAGCTAACCTGTTACGGACGTTTCTTAAAAGTATATAACTAACAGTAAACAAGGAGAATTGTTGAACAAATCACAAAGTGGTAAACTGTTTTTTACTGTTTGTTCATCAGCCGTTCTTATTTATATTGATTTAGCCAGTTTACGTCAGTGTGTGCGTTTGTTTGTCGGGTGAGAGGGGTGGGGGATGACCTAACTAAATCCTGCTAAAGCACATTAGTTTACCAATACATATTTCATTTTATTACGTAAAAAATTCCATTTAGTAATACAATAGAGCTTTAGTTTTTAATATGAGTCAAATTAAATCGAGTAATTAAATCCAAGAAGTTCATGTAGACGGAAAGTCAAAGCACGAAATGTACATTCTTTTCGTAAGACCGAACATTATTTTGCGTCCTCAGCTTTAAGGTATATTTAGGTCAAGAAATTTAATAGAAGAGACAGGTTTTACAAAGTTTTGCGATTAGATGACATTTGCCCAGGGGTCCGAAACAACGTTTCTCTTCCTTTTGACGTATGACAAGGCAAGCCGAGCGTACAAAGGAATTAAACGTTTTTTTAAGGAATTAATCGTCGTGATGTTGATGTTCGTTATCTGTGAGAACCACCTTGCGAATAACAATTAGACGTGGGATTCTCCAATCTCAACATTGGAATTCTCATTGCTGATTGCAAAGAAAAGTAAAAGAAGTTGAAGCCTCTTTTGAAGTAACTAAGATGCAGTGTGTTTCAAATTTGTAACATTCTGCATGGTGCATCACGAGATACACCTTAGTTGGCATTATTATGTTCAACCCATCTTCTCCTATATGTAAAAGGATTTTACAAAAACCGGAATTGAAAAAAAGGGAACTGGTTTAGATTACTGGTTTTAGTGATATCACTCCAAGAATTAACTACGTGACGTGTACGAAATCGAATCGAAGTGTGATAATTTACGAAAACCTATCGAGCGGTACTTTTATGTGGTACTTTTCACAAGTTGGTGTTGCGGAATTTAGATAAATTTTCCACAACGTAACTAGGAGGGAAAGAGGTTACTGAATACGCAACTTGGAGTGCTTTCTTTAGCATAACTGTTGGATAACTATTACAGACAACTTGTAAAATGGACCTTACTTAGAGGTCGTTATTCTTTTTTAATGAAAATTAACCGAAGACAACTGAAAACCAGCAACTGAAATTTTTACCTTTTTTCCTTTTCCCTCTTTTTCAGTAAACTACATAATCCATGATCGTCTTTCAGTCCGGATGATTGTGACAACTCACTATAAACGTATTAAATGAGAATAAAGTTTATTGTTAAGCAACCAATTCCATTTAACTAAAAAGCAGATCACACAAGCGATTTTTGATCCCATTTTAGCAGCAATTCTTTGAACTTACATTTTCCCCTACCACCCTTACCTCCCGCCCGCTACGGGTCCGAAAAGAGGGGGGGGAAACAGATAGCCTGATAGAAATAGGACAATGGTGATGTCAAATAGTCTGTGTAAACTCCGAACTGCTGTCTCTGTAAGTTTACGCGATTTGATTGCAGTTTTTAAATTTTGTCCATCGGCGGAAGCACAGTGCATGCGATCAGGGTGCAACGATGTGACTATAAAGAGCCTATGAACAGCTTTTGTTCACATCGCCTGTGCTATGCGTTTGTCGCATTGAAATGGCGATCCAATCGCCGTGAAATCGCATCTAAAATCGCCGATGGCTTACGCAAGCGAACTGAATTTGCTTTCAAAACTACCGGCGCCTAAAATGACACCAAAAGCTGTCTGTGTCAACGATCCTTCAGATGGTCATTCAAATCAAAATGAGGGTATGACCACAGGCAAGGTCCCAGGATTCTCACCTCTGTACCTCGCTGATCGGAAGAGAACGAGACTCCAGGTCAGATTGGCGTGACGCGTGATCACTGGTGATATTCGAATAGCATGCGCACTAAATTTGAAAGTCGTATTTGTTCTTTGATATTTAACTGGGTTCTTGTCCCTTTCATTCTTCGATTTCCATCGAAAAGAAAACGTATTTTCATTGACAGCCCTAAAAGCCGTTGGAAACATTTGCAAGCCAGGGGAAAGAAAAGATACCTTGTATTTCGGGCCTGCGCACAACAGTCACAACAGTTTTTTAAGTAATTACCAAAAAAACAAAAATTAATAAAAATAAAGGAAAAAATCTGCTCCTGCTGAGGGGGGAACCGACGAGCCTCCAAAACCGCCGGAATGAAAAGGGAAAATGCTAACCACTACACCACTTGTAAAAAGTTGATATGGTGCGATTAATTTTAACACTTAAACAGTTGTTTATTGATCGCAGCTGGATTGACATAAACACGGGTATTTTTCTTAGGGAAATGTGTTCGGTCCGCTGCAAAAACCACGGTTGTAGACAGAAAATACCGGAAGGCACTAGCTCTGCCATGTTTGATGTCCGCACCATTGCCAAATGCTGCGAGTTCAAGAGATGTACCTCGACTCGATTCGATGTTACTCGAGTTACGCAAGTTCTTGTGTTTATTTAGATAAACACGGGTGTTTTTCTAGGGAAAATCTGTTCGGACCAACCCAAAAACCACAAGCCACCAGCTCTGCTATATTTGAGATCGGGACCGCTGCGAAATACTGCGAACTCAAGCGTTGTGCCGACCCCGTTCGCAGCACGGAACCGACAACAATGATGAAGTCTTTAAAAGTAACTTATTATAAACTGTTTGCTTTCCTAAAAAGACAACTGAGTACTCTGTAGAACTCTTTCTTTCCCCCTCCCCCAGAGTCTGTACGGGCGGACGGACGGACGTAGCTGACGTCACAACCAAAATTTCTCGGATCGATAGATTACCAGGAGGGAGTGATGAACTCGCCAGTTCGGCTGGTTCGAGGTGTCTGGCCATCGTGACGTCACGACGTGAAAAGCGCGCGAGTTTGCCGAGTCTTCAAAAATGGCGCTGGCAAACTGATGTTAGAGTTCAGGCTACAAACGTATTTTTTGTGCTATTAAGCTTTCAGCTAAGCTTGTTTTATTGGGAAATGGAATTTTAGTCATCCCTTTTTTCCATATAGGTAAGTAGCTCTTTGTCTTAACGTTAAAATCACACTTAAATAATGTTTTAAGAGTCGTGTTTACTCTTCGCGATCGAAGACGTATGTGGGAAAATTGCAGAAGCCATAATCAGGGACGGAGACCGTAACTAAATACCATTTTCAGTAGTGGCGTTGGCCCCATCAAAACAGACAAATGTGCTATTTTTAGAAAAAATTGCGCCATCGCGCGTGACACGCGCGCGTGTATGCTGCGATGACTCCGCGCAAAGAAAAACAAACAAAATGGCGTCGGAAATTACCTTCTTTGGAGATAAAAAAATTCAGTTTCTGTCACCGGTGTCACTTCCAGATTTGAGGCAAGCCCTTGGGGAGAACGTTCTGGATAGTGACTCTGAATACGAGGATTATACAAGTGATTCTGGTGATGGCAGTGAGAATATTTTGCACAAATCCTGTGCCGAAGATGCGTCGGACATGTCGGACGAGGATTTCCCCGTTAGACGGATGAAACGTTCTGCGGACAAAAAAGGCGTCGAACTACGTAAAAACAGTTGAAGGCGAATCAGGCAGGAAAAAGGAAAAGAAATCCCGAAAATACATTTCCCCTAAGAACGAACAGAGATTGAAGGGCAGCCGTAAAGACTGTTAAGTGAATGTCCAAGCACGGTGTGAAGAAAAGTTACGCACTGATAGGTTATTTTCACTTTTTCTACTGCAAAAGAAAATAGTAACATAAATTCAAAGTACCGAATCGGGAAAGAAAACGTTTGCCGAGGTTTCTCAGCGTATGTTTTCTGAAATAATGTCCGCCTTTACCGAAATTGCGGATAAGGACCCAAATGAAGACAAAAAATAGCGAAAAGCGCGCTTTATTTTTCAATCAAATGCTCTCGCGGTGCTCAATCGTCGACAAAACAGAGAACTGGAAAACACCAAGAAAAAGAACTACTTCCGTCGATGAGAAGGAGAAAGCTGAAGTGAAACTTCATGCTGCCCTAGTACCGAATATTACTTACTGGACAATTTGCGAACCTAGAAGGGATACATGGCGCAGTGGACGTAACAAAGGTTTCAAAGACAGAGTGAACTTAAAGTTTTTTCTCCGCCAGCAACCCCGAGGCGCGAAAACTCACTTTGTATCGAAGTTAAATTAAGGAGAAATTACAACTGAACGTCATTGAGACACTAATGTAAGTTGTTTCAGAGTGCTTGATTTCATAGGAGGAAAAGAAACTGTAGAAATAGAAAAATAAGCATTTAGCCCTGTGTTTACAGAGGGTGGTAAAGGGGGGGGGGGGGGGTATAGATCACGTTTCACGAAAATAAATCGGCCCTTTCACAATTCACGAAAAATAATAACGGAATGTCACGCTTCACGAAAAAAAAGTTTTTCTGACATAACATACCGTTTTTTTTGAAAAGTTACATCCAATTGAAGCAAAGCCTTGTTTGAGGTTTACACTATCCGTCCGCTTCGTGTTCTGGGCGCTTCAAAAAGGAAACCAAGCTCTGAGTTCTGTGTATGATGAACAGCACCATCTTCCTCCACTACAAAATCATCAGAATTGCTGTCGGATGAGTCGTCATCGTATTCGGATTGCTGATTGTCTCCTGGGTCCCTCGATGTAGACGCGCCTTCTCTTCCCTCGTCCTCAGATAATCCAGGTTGTTCTTCGAATTCTAACCGTTCTCCTTGATGGGTAGCGGTCTGATACATATTTAGAGGAAGAGTTCCGGCTTTATACTTGGTGGTTTCTTGTCGGACGGTGCGTTGTCTAACGCACTTACCATGTGTGTTTGCCCAGTTTCTCATCAGATCTTGGTCGGCTGAACTAATGAAAGGGGGGCTTTGTTGCGACATTCTTGGAAAATCTTGAAGATGAATTTATGCTGAGGGCACAGGGTCGTGTCTAAAAGTACACACGAGTGACCACGAGTGACCACGAGTGACCACGAATGACCACGAGTGACCACGAGTGACCACGAGTAGACCACGAGTGACCACGAGTGACCACGAGTGACTACGAGTGACCACGAGTCAGAATGCATCAAAATATTTTGCTGATGTCATGATGACGTCATCACACATCATTTTATCAAATAATCACTATTTAACGGCAAACTGACCGTTTCTTGAGACCTTATTACCTGGATTCGACATTTCCGCCATTTCTGACTGAATTGGGGAGGGGCTAAGGAACGGACAGGGAGGGGGGCTGGGGGTACAAACTTCCCGCCACCCGCACCCTTTAATCTCGATCACCGCCACTTTTCTTAACTTTTTGTTCCCGCCCTTTTTACCGCCTCCCGTACACCTCCCTCCCTCTTTTCTACCTGGAGTCCCAAATTCTCTTAAAAGTAGTTCACTTCAATAAATTTGCTAGTTTCCAGTTAACTATAGGCGGGATAATCTCATCGTCGGCCTAGTTGTTTACATTTGTCATTCTACCATTATGTGTTTAGCGTCCTGCGGGATTTGCGCGACTTGCAAACGATTTGGACGTACTCACAGCTACATTATTGGCTGTGAAAAGTTATTAATAATATTCAAAGAAATCTAAGATAAATAATTACTTTGATTTCCTCTTTCTAGACTGTTGTAGTTAACAAAGTGGTTGACTGTATTATTTTGCTGAAATGAGAAATTTATAGCGTAAACCACTATAATCGTTTAACAATTGTTAAAAGAATTATGTCATATTACAGGGGAAATTGGGATCTCACATATAAAAATCATAAAGCGTTAAAGATTGTTGAAATTGTCATTCACTGCCCATTCTGTGCTTTTCTCCAGGCTTGGTTTTTAGTGGAAAAGTTCTCGTTAAAATATTTCCTTAAATCACGTACTTTCACAGAAAACCTTTTTGTTAATTTCTATCTTTCTTTCTTTTTTTCGCTCTTGGTCACTGGTAGCCTTCGAGGGTGGGGGGGGTGAGTAGGGAGGGAGGTGGACAGAATTTGGGACTCCGGGTAGAAAAGAGGGAGGGAGGTGTACGGAAGGCGGAAAAAAGGGCGGGAAGAAAAAGTTAAGAAAAGTGGTGGGAACCGAGATTAAAGGGTGCGGGTGGCGGGAAGTTTGTACCCCCCAGCCCCCCTCCCTATCCGTTCCTTAGCTCCTCCCCAATTCAGTCAGAAATGGCGGAAATGTCGAATCCAGGTAATAAGGTCTCAAGAAACGGTCAGTTTGCCGTTAATAGTAATTATTTGATAAAATGATGTGATGATGACGTCATCATGACATCAGCAAAATATTTTGATGCATTCTGACTCGTGGTCACTCGTAGTCACTCGTGGTCACTCGTGGTCACTCGTGGTCTACTCGTGGTCACTCGTGGTCACTCGTAGTCATTCGTGGTCACTCGTGGTCACTCGTGGTCACTCGTGTGTACTTTTAGACACGACCAGGGCACAGGATAATTAGCCTGCGTCGCAGACACTCTACACCGACTATATCGACGGTTTCGAGTTTCGACAACGCGTGGGCCGGCTGCAACGCAGGCTAAGGATAATACGATGTCGTGTGTGTAAAGTAAAAAGCTGACCACTGCGTCATTCGTTTCGCTGATTCGAGAGCTGTGCTCCCAAAATCCCTGGCGTAGTACAATTGCATACATGTTGGATGTTTAAAATGGGAAACTGCGTGGAGGTTCTCGACTTTCACGGTGAGGAAAGCTTCAGGGTTAAGGGAAAGTTCTGGATTGATCTTGGTGATGTTGCTTTGTAGCCGTGCCAGTCCTTTATTAATCATGTGGACTGACTTGACTGTCTTGCTTGCAACAGTTCCTTCAGGTCCATTGGTCTGCCTGTTGCGGTCCAGTAATGTCTGTGCAGATTGAACGGTGCCTTGAAGGTACCCAGACACGGTTTTCATCATCTCTCCAGCTTCTTGCAGCGTTGAGGTGTGAATTCGCTTGTGCTTGTGGTGCGAAAATCACTCAAACATTTCTCTACAATGACTACGACTGCTTACATAGTTCTGTCGACCGAATTCTGCTCGTAAACGCATAATAATAATGACTTTATTACCGTGTCAAGCAAGAATCTAGCAGAGGGGATTCCCCTGTGCATGCAAACGCTATTAGATTATTACAGTGACTGACAGCAAGCAGTCAATGCAAAATGCAAAGCCAAATAATTCAATAAATTATTCAAGGTGCTAACATAACATAGATCAACATACCTTGCAAAATACTTTCCCTAGCCAGAAAGAAAACCATTTCATTTTCCCAGAGAGAGAGGAGAGACTGTTCTCATAAACGAAGTCTCAATACTCTTCCCAAGACCTTAATCTTCGGCTATGGCTTGCACGCCGCAAAAATCTAACACGTTTTGTTTTTAAGACTTCCAGATCTCTGTAGGCTGTGGCGGAGAACGGAAAACGGGATTTCTCTTTATGAATCAAAACTTTTTTGCCACCGTCGCTTAAATAAAAACTTATTAGGACCGTCACATTTGGTAAAACCTCGAAACCTTCTTGACGATTTTGTCGATCTTGTTCAGCTCGTGTTTCCGCCATGGTGGGTGACAATGATGGCTGACCAGGCAGGTTTGGCCAAAGGTCACCGAACACCAGAGCACACCACGTGGTCAACACAAGGATCCACTGTCCTGTCACGTCACGCAATATTATTTTTGTCTTCATTACGTAATGACGGATGTCAAAAATAACAAAAAACATAATAAAAATCACGGTTCACGGAAAATAAACATTTATTCCTCATTTCGCGAAAAATAAGTTTGGAAAATCACGGTTCACGGCTACTATAGAAATCACGATTCACGAGAAAAAAAATAGCCATTTCACATTTCACGGGAAAAAAAAGGGGCCGATCACGGATCACGATAATACCCTTTACCACCCTCTTTACAATTTCTTTCATCGTCAACTCAATCACCCCCATGAGAACCCTCAGGCCTTAGAAACGGAAAGTTCGGTCATTTGAAATGACCGAACTTTGATCCCAACCCGCTAGAAGACAATAGGAGCCGTTGACAGAGCACACAGTCGGGTGCTCCTCTGGCCTCTAGTAAACGAATGTTAATCGTCAGTCACACGTCAACACTTGACGAGGCACACAGTTGGACTCTCGTGTGTTCTCTGGTAAAACGAATGTTAACCATCAGTCACACGTCAACTTTTCACGGTGCTTGCGAAATATCGAAACATCCTAGCGCAGGAACCACTTCGCTTCGTTCTTTTTACTTGCGGTTCAGCTTTTCGATAGTTCGCCTCCACTTCTTCAGACACGCCGCTCTGAGCCGAATGATTAATAGCCAGGCGAGGCGAGTAAACGTGACAGACAATACGACACGCAGTCAGTCCACTTTTTTCAGTGCGAGATTCGGGAGGGGGAGGCTAGGTGGGAGGGTGTTATAATTTGAAATTGTTGTACATGCAAGCATTAGACGACCTGGACTTGGCGTTTTCGGTCATTTACTGCAATATTCTAGTAATGAATTTGGTGAATTGGAAAATATATATATTCTCATACCTATTATAATTATGCTTCATTCACTTTTGTTTATCATTAGAAATTAGCAAGGGTAGGGTGAGTTGACATTTTTATTGTCAGGAAGTAAGATATGTTCTGCACTTCCGTTTACAATTCTGCTCAGTGAGTCTATGATTAGTACTGTTTGTGTTACATTGAACTGTATGAGGTGCAACACCCGCCAGTTCAGATAGATAAAAATATTAAGTGCGATCTTAAATTTTGTGATCAGTACTGTTTATGTTACATCGAACTGTATGAGGCGCAACACCCGCCAGTTCAGATGGACAAAAATATTAAGTGCGATCTTAATTCTGTGATTAGCACTGTTTATATTACATCGAACTGTATGAGGCGCAACACCCGCCAGTTCAGATGGATAAAAATATTAAGGTCATTAAGTGCGATCTTAATTCTGTGATTAGTACTGTTTATGTTACATCGAACTGTATGAGGCGCAACACCCGCCAGTTCAGATGGATAAAAATATTAAGCGCGATCTTAAATTTGGTGATCAGTACTGTTTTACTATGTTACATCGAACCGTATGAGGCGCAACACCCGCCAGTTCAGATGGACAAAAATATTAAGTGCGATCTTAATTCTGTGATTAGTACTGTTTATGTTACATCGAACCGTATGAGGCGCAACACCCGCCAGTTCAGTTGGATAAAAATATTGAGTGCGATATTAAATTTTGTGATCAGTACTGTTTATGTTACATCGAACTGTATGAGGTGCAACACCCGCCAGTTCAGATAGACAAAAATATTAAGTGCTATCTTAATTCTGTGATCAGTACTGTTTATGTCACATCAAACTGTATGAGGCGCAACACCCGCCAGTTCAGATGGACAAAAATATTAAGTGCGATCTTAATTCTGTGATTAGTACTGTTTATGTTACATCGAACCGTATGAGGCGCAACACCCGCCAGTTCAGATGGATTAAAATATTGAGTGCGATCTTAAATTTTGTGATCAGTACTGTTTATGTTACATCGAACTGTATGAGGCGCAACACCCGCCAGTTCAGATAGACAAAAATATTAAGTGCTATCTTAATTCTGTGATCAGTACTGTTTATGTCACATCAAACTGTATGAGGCGCAACACCCGCCAGTTCAGATGGATAAAAATATTACGTTTTGTGATCAGTACTGTTTATGTTACATCGAACTGTGTGAGGTGCAACACCCGCCAGTTCAGAGGGACAAAAATATTAAGTGCGATCTTAATTCTGTGATTAGTACTGTTTATGTTACATCGAACTGTATGAGGCGCAACACCCGCCAGTTCGGATAAACAAAAATATTAAGTGCGATCTTAAATACTCTGATTAGCATTGTTTATAAAATTTAAGTCCTACCTTGGTTCTGTAAAGCGTTCTTCTTTTATTCTGTTCGGCTAGTTCCTTCCATTTGGCAAAGTAAACACGAGCCAGTTATTTAGCACGCGAATACGTGTCTCGTTCTTTCTGTTTTCGAATTTTCATGGCCTCTCTTTCCATAATCCGAGACAATCGTTTTCTTTTGTTTCTTTCATTTCTTATCCTGCGTTTCTCATCGATTGAATTTTCACGAGAGCGTCGTGACATGATCGTTGTTTCGAAAGCGCGCGCCTTCCCTTCAATTCCCGCTTCCAAGGCTTGTAACGCGATCGGCTTGTGTCTGTGCTAGTCTCCTTCGCAGCCGTTTTTAGGGTCGTCACGCAACGCTCCTCCCCAGCGTTGCGTGACGACCCTAAAAACGGCTGCGAAGGAGACTATGTCTGTGCCCGCTATTCCATAATCCGATATACCTAATTCGAATGGGCAGCGGCTTATCGCAAAACAATAGCGAAAATTGCTTACTACAGGGAAAGTACAACAAAAAGAATTTTGAACAAATTGATGTCTGTGGTGCAAATTACCGAAATACATCGCAACGATTACGTTAGGGATGACACGTTGTTTTCGATGATGTGGACCTTATTTTTTTAATTAAAAAAAGCAGTCGTGATTATTATTATCATCATCGCGTCTGCACTCGACAAAAATCGCACAGGTACCGCGACCACTGAAAGATCCTACAAACGTTCGAAAAGCAACTCAAGAAGCTTGAATGTTTCCCCATTTTCAGGTTTCCATTGCGGCGAAAAAGTTAGGGTTTCAAATTCGACGGGTGAAACGTGCCGGATGTATGTTTTCGGCCGCAAATCAAACTCCAACTGCGGGCGTTGAAAACGGCAATAAAGATCAAATTCCCTTACACTCTATGATTGGCTTAAACGATGGGTTCACTAAATTAGATTTTCGAGCATTTAATTAGATGTTCTTATAAAAATTTCACAAACAACAGGGTTTAAACGGAAAGCTTAGACTCCGAAATAGCGAGACAAGACAAATTAAAGCGCAGTAAAATGGGAGAGAAGCCTTTAATAAAAAGTGTCACACTTTTATGGCGAGTCAGTACAAAAATCATGCAGCAGTCTGAACAACAAGCATTGAACAAATTCAGTACCAGAAAGGGCGACATTTTTTGGCTATACCACGCAAAATTGAGACTGGTTTACCTGTACTCGTTGTAGCTCTCTCTGTGTTCCAGCAGCTCCAAATGTTCAGATACAAGGCGGATACCATGTAAAATACGTTGAATCGCTTTCACAGTTGTTTGAGATTTGCATTTACCTTTCTGTCCGCGGGCTCCAAACTGAGAACAAATGCGTTTTGTGGTTTGTGTTTAAATAAGTTAGATGGTGAATTCTAATGTTCCTCACCTCCGTAGTGTTGTTTCAATGAGCTGCATTAAAAATTATTGTTCAAGTCAGAATATTAAATCTGTCTTCAGTTCGATCAAACGAACACATGATGGCTCTGTTGTCAGCGTTGTGCGAACGGAGTGAATACAAACTCGTCCATTTGAACTTCCGCGCGTAGCGCCAAAATGGTAATAATTATTTGATATCTAGCAAGCCCGAGTAGAATAATTGTTTCAATTATTAAAAAGGCAATCACTAATTGCTATAAAATGAAGAAAGAGAAAACAAAGAGAGGAAGAAACTCCGAGATAAAAGAGAACAAGAATCGATCGCGATCACATGACTGCATGACCGAAAAAGGCGCCAAAACCTTGCGAAGTGTTGCAGCGTTTCTTTGCGTAGCTGAATGAATCAATGAAACTGCTCCGAAGTGAACGTACAAGCACAAGGTTTGGGTGAAATCTTCCAATTACGGGCTCTGAAATGTGGTACGTGTTTGATTTTTCCTGAAAAATTGTTGTAATCATCGTTCACTGCGGATTGAAGCTTTACGATCTCACCGTTATAGCTCTTGTTGCCGGGTCGTCTGTCATATCCAGCGCGCCCTCGTTGTACGCAAATTTGCGTGTACCCACGCGCGTTTATGACGTTCAGGGTGGCGCAATTTTCTCTAAAAATAGCACATTTGTCTTTTTCGATGGGGCCTCGTGAAACCCGCGCTTACGGTCTCCGTCCCCGATTATGGCTCCTGAAAATTGTTATTGTCTGCGTCCGAAAAAGTGTGTTTATTTCAGTTGTATACCACAGGGAAACGTGAAACTTGGCTACGGACTAGCCTATAGTTTAACAAAAGTACCCAAGTTGAAACAAGTGGTATACTATTTACCTGAAAAATGATCAGTCCGTTTGTTTAGCTGAGTATAATAGAAGGCGAACCTAGAAGGGTATGTTTAGCACTTAAACGTTAACTTTTCTTACAGTATTTACTTCCATCTTCTTTATAAGGAAAGAATAGTGATATTTAATTGCTAGGGTAAGAGTAATCGAACTTAGTAAATTTTTGCCACCTCATTTAACCCGTGTAAACTACACTTGTGCAGAACTACATAAAAATGTGAATCAGAAACCTCGCAACGCTGTGTCTTGGATCGACAAGAACTGCTGCATGTGAACATAATTATTCAACAAGAGTACAATCAGTCATCAGCACATATTTGGCCGGAAAGCCGGCGCGTCAGCTGTTTTGCTTCGCCGCGAGCAAATGTTGTCCTCTTTGTCGTTTTTTACTAGATAGTTTAGCAAAGTAAGGAATTACTGTGGCCCATTATTAACTTCGAACCAAGCACATGAATTCACAGTAAACGTTTCTTTGCACTGGAGTACCGTGTGGCACCAAATTTTTGCTGGAGTTTAATTTTGCGAATGGGCGATTTTTTGTGTTTTGCGGGAACTAATTTTTGCGATTGGAAAAGACTAATTTTGCTTGCTGGGAATTAATTTTTGCGATTTTCTGGAAGTCGCGTTCAAACGGAACTGATAACATTGTTTTATCTGCAATCGAAATGCAGATAAAACAACATGCGAATGTAAGACAGATTAATCAATGTCGCTCTATTGCACTACAGTAGATCGACAATAACTAGGGTACCACTTGATGTATTATCCACCAAGTTACCTATGGCATTTTTTCCTCCAAACCAGTATTTTTGTGTATAATTTCTACAATGGAGTAAATTTTTGCGAAAAAAGAATTTGCGGTAATTTTATTTTGGGGGAACTTATTTTTGCGGATCGCGAAGAAAATCGCAAAAATTAGAACCCGCAAAAATTTGGTGTTACACGGTATTCTTCTCCACATTTTAATGATGTTTAAAGCCACTGATCATTTTAATGAAATTGTTACGCAGTTTTATTTTTCTAAAATTGGAAAGAGTTTATACATATAAAAGTTATGTTTTTGTCTCCAAGCGACTCATCTTAGGGTTTGAGAGATACAGCTTCTGAAAGGTGATCTTGATCACGATTTCAATCGATCGACCACAGCGTCCGTGAAATCTTTTGAGTCTTATCGCCAATTTGTTATTTTGTTTTGAGGACCAATTTGCACTAAGAATACTTTTTTATGTTGTAGCATGCAGCATACCTTTCGTTCGTTCACTGTTTTGATCTGTTCTTTTTGAGAAACTGGACTGTAAACATTTGCGAGGGAGCCATTTGTTAACTTTCCTTTGAATTTCGCGGGCAGACTTATATGTGACGTCACGGTGACCAGACACCTCGGATTTTCATTCGCCAATACAGGCACTAGAGCCCAGGCCTAAGTTCGTCACTCCCTCCTAATAGATTACCAAATTTCCTTAGCAATGGTGCTCCGCTATTAGACCAGTGTGTAGTTTAGTCAGTCTTTTGCTATGACTGAATGAATTGTCTAAAGTTAAGAGCAATCATAACGTGCATTTGTTGAAAAAAAAATCGTTGCTTGCTATAAAGTATTACCACGCTTTTGATTTGGGATAACTTGAATGTGTTTAACACTGTCTCTGTCGAGGGACTATCGATGGATAGATGCTCGCGGAAATTTATTTTTTCTTAAAACAAATACTAGCCTGAAAAGCGAAGCTTCGAGGAACATCCACTGTTAGCCTGCGTGCAGCCGTCTCCTTGGAAAATAGGAGACGTCTGCGTGCAGGCTACGATCCTTTGGGCTTATAGTCAAAATACTCAGCGCGTTCCGCTTATTATTTGGGAATAACTTTCATTAATCGGGAACGGATTGCGTTATTGGAATCAAAATTCCACTTTCAAATTGAATATTGTAATGTTACAACGGTAGCCTTGTTCCAAATAAGGAATGCTGATTGGTTTATCATTGATATGAGGCGAATGTTCACGTGTAAGTAGCAGACTGTTGGCGGCTAGACCTATCTGACTTGATTTGTGTTCGCTCAACAAAATATTAATCGCAAATACTTTGAAAAGTGAAGAAGCAGTCTGTTGCTATAAAACCGTGAAGAATAATTTCTTAAAAACAAGTGTGCTGTAAATGCACAACAAATGTTCCTTAAAATTGAGAAAAATTCCCTGTGATGTCAAACCGATTGAAACCAACAGCCGCCAATGTTTTCGTATTTGGCGTGTCAACTTTGTGTTTATGTAAGTAATAACCCAATCAACATTCGTTACTTCGAATGAGTCTACCGTTGGAAGATTTCAATCTTCAATTTGAAAATAGAATTTTGATTCCAAAAAGGCAATCCGTTCCCAAGTAATGAAAATCATTCCTGAATAATGAGCGGAACGCGCTGAGTATATTTTGACTATAACAGTTCGATATAAAACGATATAGGCTTCCTTGCCTATTCTGTAAATGCCGAACTAGGAAAATAAAATAAACAAGTCTTCGTACAAGTGAATGAAAAAAAAATTATGAGGGCTGAACAATCAACGCTGGGAATTGAAGGGCGACAATGGACTCGTAAATAAAAGGTTTCTATTATTCCTATTTTTCGTGAATGTGTTGTAGATGTAAGGAGGTGTGGCATATGCAGTTCAAATATTATAAACAAATTTTAATTGACTTTAGAGACAATAAACTCCTGTAGTTTCCTGTTTGTTGAAATTGACTGTATATCGGTGATTTTTTATTGGTTCTTCCATAACGGAGCAGCTGTTTTGATTGCAGTTATAATTATTTCGCAGGTAATACGAAATTCATTTGCGATCCCTGCGGGCTGATGACACAGCGACACTACTCTCTTTGGAAAAATTATTTTGGCTCAAAGTGACAAGAAGTTAGATTTAACAGCTTTGCGAAAGACTTCATTTAAAAAAATATCAAATTAGTCCTCTAAACAGCACGAGCGAAGATTCGAAGAAACGTGCCAAACCTTCAGTCTTCAAACAGGAGTGCATCCCAAAAAGTATTAAGTAGAAGGCGGCTCTGAAAACCAGAAATAAAATATGTCTCAGGAAGACAATGAAGACAACAAGAACTATTTGTGGGATCAGTTTAAAGCAAGACATATTGCGGCTGTGGTTTCAGAAACTGCCCTATTTTCTTTAGTGATGGTTCTTGCACTCTTTGGAAATCTCTTGGTCTGCTACGCTGTTTACAGAAACCCAAGTCTGCGCTGTCCCAGCAATTATTACATCATATCCCTGGCTCTGACTGACATCTTGCAAGCGAGTTGTACGATGCCACTATCAGTTGTGTTTCTAGCCACGAGTTACTGGCCATTTGGAACACCTGTGTGTTACGTCGGTGCTATCACCAAGTTATCATTGGGGTAACCTCTCTGTACACCATGACACTCATGGCATTGAACAGGTATTACAAAATAGTCAAGCCCTCCAAGTACCAAGCCATATTCAAAAAGAATTTCATCGTTATCACCGCATCAGTTGCGTGGGCAATACCTATTTTTGTTGTTCTTCTCGTAGCATTTGTTTTTAGTGAAGGCGCCAAACCAAGCCCATTATATGCTGTTTGCCTCTTAGAATATGATGATATTATTTTCTCTTGTGTATATTTAGTGTTTTTTACACCGTATTTTATTATTGGGTTCTGTTACTATAAAATTTACAGGGTTATCAAAACGCACAATGCAAATGTTTCGTGGCAGACGTCAAACATTGAGGATGTGAAAGTCAGCAAAACCTTGTTCGCGACTGTTGTAGGTTTTGTTTGTCTCTGGCTACCGGCTCACATTGCATTCCTTGTTTCAACTCTGAAGGGATATTCTTATCTCTCTCGTTTCCTTTCCCTCCTTGCAGCTTTCCTAGTTTTCACGACCAGTTGTGTCAACCCTGTCATTTATGGTTTTATGAACCGCGCCTTTAAAAGCGAGTTCAAAAAATATTTGTTTAGGAGGAAAACGCACTCGGTAGCTGCAGAAACGAGTGCACAATTAAGTGGGTGAAACAAATTTCTAGTTCTTATTAATTTCCCCTGCTTCCTCCGAGGAGTCCCTGCTAGAAAATTGCAGAAACATTCAACTTTCTTTTGTACTAGCTTGTTTGTGAACGGGGAGTAAGGAAATTGTTTTCTTTTGGCTTTACCAAAGACCAAAGATAAATGATTATACCTGACTGCCAACCTTTTATTTAATGTCTTGGGCGCAGGACTTTGTATTTCTTTTTTCGTTTTTCCATCTGTCGTTGGAACGACTAAAAAGCTAGTAAGTCATCTCTTTTGTAAATGGAACGCACGTCCATGCTTGTTTTGATTTCAGTTTTCCTTTTTGCATGGCATTACGCTACTAAGTACTGTCTGGTTTATTATTATCAAATTTTTGTAGTCAATTATTAACATTATTTGCTTGGTGAGATGAAGGGTTGAGGAAGGGGCATCCCTCCGATATAATCCTCCAATTCCTCCCATTCCCTCCGATAACTACAAATTGTTTAGCCCTGGCCAAACGGCGTCGAAAGTTGTCTCAAATTTGGGACTTCGTTTGGCCATGACTTGCGTGAACTTGCGCTTGCGAGTATTGGTTTCCTTAGTACAGGCGCGTGCACAAGGCCGCACTGAAATGATCTTTTCGACGGTCACTTTTCGCAAGTCTTTCCACGCAAGTTCCCATTTCCAAACTTGCGTTGTCTTGCGTCTCCGTTTGGCCAGACCTTTAGGTGTTCCCACTAGTTTATTTTTGTTCCTACCTGGAACCTAGGTAATATAAGCCAGTTATTGTTGATTGTTGTAAATATATTTTATTTGTTACTAAATACTTTTGAAAACTTTTGTCGAAGCGTTTTTTAATCGTTTAAAAACAAAAAATAAATCAATCAATAAATAGATGCTTTTATTTGAATAGGGTAACTCTTTCAGTATTTATTATCAACAGAGGCCCTATGAAAATGATGACTACATCATTAGAACAAAAAAAACTTGAAAAGGAAACTACAATAAATAAATAAATTGATAAATAAATAAATAAATAAATAAATAATAGACGGATGCTTTTATTTGAATAGGGTAACTCTTTCAGTATTTCATCATCAACATCATCATCATCATCATCATCATCATCATCATCATCATCATCATCATCATCATCACTCGTCATACCAGTGGCCAGATAAGGCCGCAACATTCACCCTCCAGGCTTCTCTGTTTCAAGCTGCTGCTCTCGCAGTGCTCCAGTCGCGCCACCTTGCCTTCCTTCTTTCTGCTCCCACTGTCTGCTGCCAGGTCGTTTTTGGTGTCCCCACTGCTCTCTTTTCCTCTAGAAGCCATCCTAGCGCCACCATACAGTCACTGGAAATTAGCAGATTACTGTACAACAGTATTCAAGGAAAAAGCGTTTCTGTACAAGATAGATAAGAAGTAAATTACTTTACAATTAGTACAAAAGGAAAGGGGGTTCTATTTGATTTCCGAGGAAAACGTGTTTCTGTTTAGACAGCGATAGTCTAGTGTACCTTAGCTGCAAAGCTGGCTAAACTAGGACACGAAATTTATAAACTGAATATATAATTTAGCATAATTTAATTTTAAAAAGGGAAAAAAGTAACCGTTTAAATGCAGTAACCATACATGTTTGGAAGTTATGGTGGACTCTTCTACCGACAAAGAAGTCGTAAGAGGACCGTGTTGACTGAACGTTCTCCATGCACGGCGGTGTTTCATAGAAACACAATAGAGAAGTAAGTGAATCTGTGTAACACATTTTAAAGCTTAAGCGATGAATAGCTTCTGGTTCTAGTATGCCAGAGGAAAATGTCGGCAGCGACAGGAGTTTGCGTCCTAACTACCTAACCTGGGATTAGTGACAAGTGTCACAGGTTTGCATAGCAGGGGCAAATGTTGGCAGCTTAATATGGCTGAGTCAGCTTACATGTTACGGACGTTTCTGAAAAACATATTACTAACAGTAAACAAGAAGAAGTAAACAAGAATTGTTGAACAAATCACAAAGTGGTAAACTGTTTGTTCATCAGCCGTTCTTATTTATGTTGATTTAGCCAGTTGATGTCAGTGTGTGCGTTTATTTGTCGGGTGGGAGGGGTGGGGGATGACCTAACTAAATCCTGCTAAAGCACATTAGTTTACCAATACATTTTTTTTTATTTGGTAAAAAATTGCCATTTAATAATACAATAGAGCCTTAGATTTTTATACGAGTCAAATTAAATCGAGTAATTTAATCCTAGAAGTTCGTGTAGACGGGAAGTGAAACACGGAATATACATTCAGTCTTTTCGTAAGATATAACATTATTTTGCGTCCTCACCTTTAAGGTACTGATGTTTAGGTCAAGAAATTTAATAAAAGAGACAGTATTTACAAAGTTTTGCGGTTAGATAAGAAAAAGATCCCGCAAAGCAAATAAAGAATCTTGATTTGCCCAGGGGTCCAAAACAACGTTTCTCTTCCTTTTGACGTATGACAAGGCAAGCCGACTGAGCGTTCAAAGGAATTAAACGTCTTAAAGGAATTAATCGTCGTATTGTTGATTTTCGTTATCTGTGCGAGCTGCCTTGCGAACAACAACTAGACGTGGGATCCTCCAATCTCAACATTGGAATTCTCATCGCTGATTGCAAAGAAAAGTAAAAGAAATTGAAGCCTCTTTTGAAGTAACTTGGATACAATGTGTTCCAAATTTGTATTTTTCTGGTGCATCAAGAGATAACCGTTAGTAAACATTACTATTTTCTCTACCTGGTTATCTTTTAATTGAACGTTCAACCCATCTCCCTTTCTACATGTGAAAGGATTTTACGAAAACTGGAATTGAAAAAAGGGGACTGGTTTAGATTACTCCTCCTTTTCTGGTTTTAGTGATATTACCCAAGAATTAACTACATTACGTGGATGAAATCAAAGTGTAATAATTCACGAAAACCTATCCAGCGGTACTTTTATGTGGTACTTTTCATAAGTTGGTG
Organism: Siderastrea radians; assembly: GCA_964017195.1. Lineage (NCBI taxonomy): Eukaryota > Metazoa > Cnidaria > Anthozoa > Scleractinia > Rhizangiidae > Siderastrea > Siderastrea radians. Next base: position 24,283,635 of record OZ024895.1, read on the forward strand.
TTGAGGAATTTAATTAGGAGGGAAAGTGGTTACTTAATACGCAAACTTGGAGAGCTTTCTTTAGGACAACCGTTGGATAGCTATTGCAGACAACTTGTAAGATGGACCTTATAGAGGTCGTTATTCTTTTTAATGAAAATTAACAGTTTAAACAAAGACAACTGAAAACCAGGAAGTTTAATTTGTACGTTTTACTTCTCTTTCCTCTCTTTTCAATAAACTACATAATCCACGATATTCTTTCAGTCCGGGTGATTGTGACAACTCCCTTACATGCATGACAATAAAGTTTATGAATATTGTTGAGCAACTAGAAAGAGAGCGATTTGTGGTTGGCAACAGGATGGTAATTGAGTGTAAAAACCATCCACATAACCTCGCAGCCAAAAACATCATTGAAACAGGAAAATAACCATGAAATAGGAAGAATCTTTTCACCGCCCAATTGATTTCATTCAAACGCGACAAAAACATAGGGAACTTTTTAGTTAGAAGTGCACTAAAATCTGATGATCAACCGGGTACTTCTAAATGCGCCGGCAAACGATGCAACACGTCCTTTCATTCACAATGCGGACAAAATAACAGGACCCAAGTCACCGATTAAAATCATTGATCCCTTTTCATGCACCTCCGCAATGTTTTCTATTGCATAACATGCACCGCCTTTATGCAAAAAGATATACATTGGTGAAACAGGGAGGAGACTAGACGACCGTTTCGCCGAACACCCACGAGACGTTGAAAGAAATGAGAAGGACGCATCCAAACCAGTCGCCCGAGTCTTTGTTCAAGTAAATGAAAAAAAGTATGTTTAATCTGTTTCCCCTCCTTATGCTGTGAGTAATTTTAATTCCACCAAGTACCGAACAATCAACGCTGGGAATTGAAGGGCGACAATGGACTCGTAAATAAAAGGTTTATAATATTTATATTTTTCGTGAATGTGTTGTAGATGTAAGGAGGTGTTGCATGTGAAGTTCAAATATTATAAACAAATTTTAATTAACTTTAGAGACAATTAACTCTTGTAGTTTCCTGTTTGTTGAAATTGACGGTATATCGGTGATTTTTTATTGGTTCTCCTATATCGGAGCAGCTGTTTTGATTGCAGTTATAATTATTTCGCAGTTAATACGAAATTCATTTGCGATCCCTGCGGGCAGATGACACAGCAGCACTGCTCTCTTTGCAAAAAAATTATTTGGCTCAAAGTGACAAGAAGTAGATTCAATAGCTTTGGGAAAGACTTCTTCAGGAAAAAAATAAACAGCTCGACCGAAGATTTGAATAGGCGCGCCAAACCTTCAGTCTGTTAACAGAAGGGCATCAAAAAAGTATCTAGGAAGCAACTCTGAAAACGAGAGATAAAGTATGTGTCGGGAAGAGAGCGAAGGAAATGAGAACTGTTTTTGGGACCAGTTTAAACCAAGACATATCGCTGCAGTGGTTTCAGAAACTGCCTTATTTTCCTTGGTGATGGTTCTTGCACTGTTTGGAAATCTCCTAGTCTGCTACGCTGTTTACAGAAACCCAAGACTGCGCTGTCCCAGCAACTATTACATCATATCCCTGGCTCTGACTGACATCTTGCAAGCGAGTTGCACGATGCCACTAGCAGTTGTGTTTCTAGCCACGCGTTTCTGGCCGTTTGGAACACCTGTGTGTTATGTCGCCGCCATCACCAAGTTATCATTGGTGATAACCTCTCTGTACACCATGACACTCATGGCATTGAACAGATATTACAAAATAGTCAAGCCCTCCAAGTACCAAGCCATATTCAAAAAGAATTTCATCGTTATCACCGCATCAGTTGTGTGGGCAATAGCTATTTTTGTTGTCCTTCTCGTAGCATTTGTTTTTGGTGAAGGCGCCAAACCAAGCCCACTGCATGCTGTTTGCGTCTTACAATTTGATGAAATTACTTTCCCTTGTGTATCTTTAGTGTTTTTTACACCGTATTTTATTATCGGGTTCTGTTACTGTAAAATTTACAGGGTTGTCAAAACGCACAATGCAAATGTTTCATGGCAGTCGTCCAACGTGGAAGATGTGAAAGTCAGCAAAACCTTGCTCGCGACTGTTGTAGGTTTTGTTTGTCTCTGGCTACCAGCTCATATTATATACTCTGTTTCAATACTTAAGGGATATTCGTATTTCCCTCGTATCGTTTCCCTCCTTGCAACTTTCCTAGGTTTCACTACCAGTTGTGTCAACCCTTTCATTTATGGTTTCATGAACCGCGCCTTTAAAAGCGAGTTCAAGAAATGTTTGTTTAGGAGAAAAACGCACTCGGTAGCTGCAGAAACGAGTACATAATTCAGTGGGTAACACAACTTTGTTTAGTTCGAGTCCTTATTAATTTCCCTGAAGACTCTGAGGAGACCTTGCGAGCTTTTCATAAAGACCAAAGATAAATGATCATATTTGACTGCCAATCATTTTCAATGCCTTGGCGGGGCGCGAGATTTTTTATCTCTTTTTTCCGTTTTTCCATCGTTGATGGAAACGCCTAAATATTAATGAATTAATGCTTGTTTTGATTTCAATTTAATTTTTGTCGTGGCATTATGCTAGTACTCTGTGGTTCAACATTATCAATCTCTTGTAGTCAGTTCTGCGAATTTATCTGAGAACAATTTGGTATCAGTGCGCGAAAACAGCCTATAGTAAGGCGTGACTGCTACCGTGTAGGTTGGCGCGAAAAAAAAATTACTCTGATGATTGTTATAGAAATCGATACCCACTGTAGTCTAACATTTATTGGCCTGGTTGGGAAAAAAGTTCAATCCCTTTCGTCAAAACAGTTGTCTTTTGGTGAGAGAAAAACGAGGTGAAAATCATGATTCAGCGTAAAGCTATGCTGATGCGAAGAAAAATACTAAATCGGTGAGTGTAACTCCTCTTGTTTCTTTCAATCGTCAAAACTGCTAAACAAACCTAACATGCTAGGTAGTTATCGGTAAATTTGACAAGCAAAGTAGTCGTTTACACCAGATAGTGTTTTTCATGTTTTTTTTTTAAGTCCAAGTGTTTTACTACTTTCCTTTTTTACGAAAGTTGGAATTTTATTTCGGTAGTATTGGTATTAGTATTAGTATTGGTATTAGTATTAGTATTAGTATTAGTATTAGTATTAGTATTAGTATTAGTATTGGTATTAGTATTAGTATTACTATTGTTATTAGTATTGGTATTAGTATGGATCCGCCATCTTGAATTTCATTAAATTGATCTGCCTCATTAATAAACAAGAAAATGAAGCCAGTCGGTTGTAAAAAGTTTATTTAATTGATTAACGATGTCATACACTTGAAATTTATGGCTAATAGTGAATTTATAGCGAGAAATCACCTTTTTTACCGGCTACGTCCGCCATCTTGGATTTTCACGTTTTAAATTTCACGTTATCCTCAATTTAGCACTAAATTGCTTTTTTTACTGAGCGGTTATTCTTAAATGATAAATGGTTGCTACAATTAATGTAAAAATACAATGTAAGAAAACATTAAAATAGTAGCGATAAAGCAAGAATCGTGATTTTTTAAAAACATGCCTGTCACAAAATGGTTGCCATGGCAATGTCAAGTTAATGTTGGACACAAGACACCCATGCCGAAATGTTCCCAGTTAAATTTTAGGAAAAGTAACAAATGTAGTGATAATAGCGAACACGGTTACGAAATTACACAACTTCAAAGTTGAGGGGGGCCTCAAAAGCCCCCACGGTCTGAATAGGGTTAAAATTCATCAACCCTCCTCCCTTTTTTCTTTCGTTTATTATAAGATTCGGAAAAAATAATGGGAGCTCGCACTACAATCCCATGGAAGCATCTTGGATTGAATGAAATCTCAAGGAGAGAATAAAGAAAAAGGGCTAAAACCTAGGGAAAACACGGCTTCTGTGCAAGCGGCTCCTTAACCGGCTACAACATTAACAAAGAATGCAACCTACTTAAAGAATGTGGAAGTCCACCTGTTTCTTCTAGGAATAAACGCTGAGGGGTTTTCTTGCCATTACCTAATACTACGCTCAATTATGGAATAACAACACAGAAAACTGATCCTTATGGCGGAGAAAAGACAGAGGCAAGAAGAACAAAATTAACTAAAAGACATACAATTTTTGTACCCGATATTTTGGTTTGTAGTCGTGGTTTTGCTGTCCATTGTTTTCGCAACTTTTTTGAATTTGAAGTGCGGATATTGCATTTGCTACAATCCCGGAACAGTAAAAGTCTCTACCAAGAAATTCTGTCTCTTGCCTCGCGCATGCGTGTGTTCAGTTTAATCTTATTTCTTTTTAAGGGTATAATTTTTGCATTCAGGTATAATTTTTGTTTCCTTTGTATTCATTTCTAGTTGTTTTTAATGCTTTGCTGATATTACAAACAAAAATAAGTTGTCGAAGACTCTTAAAAAACGTCGCTATTTGAATTTTAAATCACCGGGTTGGGGCCAAAAAACGTTGCTTCTATTTTGCGTGATAACAAATGTACGAATATTTTGTTATCGAACAGTATTTCTGTCACCGAGGATTACCAGTTAGGGACATACAAAAATTAGTAATTTGTGCGAGAGCATTTGAAAAAGCTTTTAGCACAGTTTACAGATATCAACTTTTAATTTCCTCTCCATACAGATTCATTTAAATATTTGGAGTAAACATTTCGCTGCAAAGTGATCTAAAATTTACATTTCAATAATACTTAGTTTACATTTCTTCCCAGTTTTTTTTATCAAAACATTAGTTGCGACGGAAAGGCGCTACAGTTGCATTTTTCTAGGGAATGAATATGTTGCTATGGTTGTTTCCCGCTAAGCAAACTAAAAAACTGAAAGGGATTATATCATAATAAAGTGGTGATTTACTTGAAGTTTAAGAAAAAATACACCACTGAATCCGCGAAAACATTTTTTCTGTACTTAGTGAGAAACATCACATCCTGTTTCAATTGATACAAATCGGTGTCTCATACGACTCAAACTTTATTAAAAATTTTTTATAGATTTTCGCGTCCAGATCATTACGGAGTCTACGCCTAATATTCTCCACATAATACTGCTTAAGTCTGTTTGTGAATAAGCTGCTGTCGTGCACATTTAACGCCACGGCTTTAAACCGTCCAAACAATGAAATATATTATAAAAGAAGCTTTATTACCTAAAGGCGTTCTCAGTCTTTTTTTTTTTTTCTCGTAACCGAACTAGTCAGGGTAGTCGTAAAAGGAAGAAAAAATAATTTAGCTGTAGCACTGCGGACAGTTTTGTTCTTTTGATAATTAGTTTCAATCAGTGGTTTTGAGTGTTTTTTTAATTAATTCAAATGCACATTCAGGAAAAGTTTTTTCCTGCCCTCACTTTTCAAGACTGATGAATGGCACATTTTATCTTGTCAATACTAAATCCGGAATATCTAGCTCATTAATTCAAGAATATGGTAACAACATTTGAGGAGACTGCCACAAATAAGTTTTCTCAGTCAGGTTACAACACTGGTGAGCAAAACTGAAAAGCCAAAGGACATATTGCACTCGAATCTTCCAGTTTCGTTGACACAGGAGAAACAGAACGCATTGCCCGTCAACTAAAACTTTACTCGGAGTCCAAATATGGACACAATGATATCGTGCAGCATCTGTTAATATATTCAGCATGTCAAGCACGAATGCGTTTTTTAAAATTTTCCTTGGTATTAAGTCTTTGTCATAAAATTGGCATCTAACAGGAAGGTTCGAATTCAACGACATAAGCCGCGTACAAGTGTATCCTATAGAAGATAGTCAATACAACCAGATTGTTTTTTGTTTGAAAAGCAATTACAACGCATTTTCTTCTAGCTTTTCCTTGTTTTAAGATCGCAGAGGCATTGGTTCCCTGCAATCGCTTCGCTAGAAGCTGTCTTTGATTAATTCGTAGGTTGCTTGCGGTGTCTCGTTGTATTTCAGTTATTTAGTAACAGAAGCTCCAATTTTCAGAGTAATTTCCATCGAATCTCTCCAAACAATTATCAAGTAAGATCGGAGGTGTTTGATGCACTACACGGGATCCCACGCTTCTCCTTCGTGGTTGACGATGCTAGCGCTCGCTGAAGACGCTGCATGAGGCTCCACACCGAGCCTCTTTTTACAGATGTATAGGATAATGGCCGCCAGAAGAAAGGCAATCAGTCCGATAAGTCCCAATATGGCAGGTACATTCATTGTGGTCTGTTTTAGCCTATTGTCATTCGCCTTCAAAGTCAGTTACATGTCGCAGATGCCCCGCTGCTGTTTTCTGTTTTTGAAAGCGTTATGGCGGAAGGTTGCTGTCAAACGCCTTCGATCGTTGATTATTGTTTTTCAGTTGTGTTGTTTAAGTTGAGCTGTTCTTACTCTCAGTGATTATCTGAGTGTTGCATGTAAACCGAATTGTAACGGGATCAGATAGAAGCATACACCTCAGTAGCAGGTTAGGTAATAAAATCGCTTCAAATGAAAATGTTTCTAACACCGATTTCAGTCGAGGATGGACGTGAGACGAAACATATCACCCTGTTTAAAACTTCTCCGATTGCCATGCAATGTCGCTGCCAGATGCAAATTCTACTTCAGCGGGAAACCTCGTATTTTTGTATGCGCTCGAGATTATTAAAATTACAAATGCGAAAGGAAGGCTGTTGACGTAGTAATCATCCTGATAACAGCTCATAGGGCCCAATGACATGGCTTTCATAATCTCTGTTCTTCTGATTGACAGTTTGTCAACTGGTAATCGAGAAGAAAACGAAAATCATTACATGCTTTAGCGACCTTTAAAAAAATGGGAATAATATGGTGTAATGAAGCATAAAGGAAATTTTATGGCTATGTTGTCTAGGCGTACTTTTATATCTGTGAAATAAAATATTTCTAAAAAAAAACTTTAACTTGCTTTTTCAGGTGTATGGTATTTTTCTTATACACATCAAGCACTCGTTTTTGATAAATTATCACTACATAAACCCAAAACTAGTTTTCTTACTTTTTATTTTTTATTAAGCAGGAAGGTTTGGGAACCCTACTGGTTTTGGATTAGGCTTGTTTACAGCTCGAAACGTTTTCTTTAAATACCTTATTTCAACTCAAACAGCTGTTACACGCAACTCTTTGTTGTCGTAGAGTGAACTGTTGGCTTATGAGTTGACTCATGATGTTTAACACGCTAGCGTCGAAAGCAAACCTCGCATCGTCTAAATCGACCGAAAGTAATTTATTTTAGGACAATTTATGTATCGCAACTGGCTTCGAGGTTAATACCATGCAAATTCGTTATAACTTAGATTCATATTAAATATACTTCGTTGATTGGTTTTAAATTTTCGGCAATTAAGGGACAAAGACAACAGCCACGGTTACACTACCCTTAATAAACATGATTTCCCTAGTATAATTTTCCACACTGACCTTGCCAAACGTCGCGCTACTGCCGTCCCGAACTCGATTGATCGTATTAAGTTTGACTTTAGCACGGCAGTAGCGCGACGTTTGAAACCAAGTTGTGCTACTGCCGTGCCGAACTCAATTCATAAATTATGAATACATTAGAATACATTTTAAAAGTTGGCTAAACCGGTTTTTGCTTCTATGCTTTGTTTTTCTGCCGTGCCGAACTCAATTCATAAATTATGAATACATTAGATTACATTTTAAAAGTTGGCTAAACCGGTTTTTGCTTCTATGCTTTGTTTTTCAGCAACAGCTGTTTTATTCTAATGCACACACTTACATATACAATTTACATTACATTGGCTAATACAAAAAACGTGATACAGCTAAGAAGAAAAAACGATACTGAATAAAGGAATAAAAGAAAAGAAAAGAACAAGTAAAAAAAAAATAAAAAAAATTAAAAAAATTAAAAAAAATTTAAAAAAAAATTTAAAAAATAAAGAACAGGAAGAAAAAAAAATTACAAGATATCAATCGAAAGGCACCTACGAGTTACTTACAATCTCCATTCAGTAGTAGTCTTCCCTCCTTTTTAAAGTATTCATTTTTCGAAAGGGAGAAACAGTATTAGTGAAGAGCACATTTCTCTATTTGCCATTGCATCAACATTTTATTTTGGAATTCTTTCTGGATCGGTTTTTTCTCAAGACACTTACAACTGTAGACATATTGTTTCAAAAGAATAACAAATAAGTGTAGTCTGCGTCTTGGGTATTCTGATAGTTGATGAAAGTCGGGTATTTCATTAAAGGTAATTTGCTCGTTAGAAAGTTCAATTTCGGTCTCGTTTACGCGGTTAAACCACATTAACGCTTCATAATAAAAAGATTTTGTCTCGGAGCAATCCAGAAAAGTATGCTCTATTGAATCTGAGTTAGGGCAAAAGGTACAGGTTGCATCATCGGTTAATCGAAATTTATGCAGTTCTTTTTTGGTTACTATAATTCTATGCAATAATCTAAAGGAGAACTGTCTCAACTTGTTGTCTCTTGTTGATTGATATACAAAAGAAAATTTGTTTTTCCATTCTTTATGAGTATCGGCAAAATTGACTTTCCAGGTTTTGATGCCAGTTGGTTCTACTGTGGGGTTTTTATTAAGTATCTTATAGTAGTGTTTGCAGCGCATGTCTGCCAAATCTCGTGATTGATTGCAGGAAACAAAGATATCGTAGTAGTATTTAGTAGCTTGGGCGAGGGAGCTTCACATTCCCTGGCTTTCTTCTTCAAGTCGGTTGGAATAGCTGCTATGAGTTGGAAGTAGTGGAGATAATTTGTTTTTATGTTGAACTTATTTTGAAATTGTTGGAATGTTAGAAAGTTTCCATCAGCATTTAGGATATCTTGTATAGAGAGGATGTTCTTCTTGAACCAAGATTTCCAGAAAAGCGTATTTTTATCAATAGTTATTTCCTCGTTATTCCATAGCAGGAATTTGCCATACGAAAATATTTTAGTCTTATCTTTAAACTCTTGGAAATATTGCAAAAGCTCCCGATAGAAAGTAGGTAAACCATTATTTATGGAGGCCGCATTATAGTTGCATTTAAGAAGGAATTTTAATCCCCCATAAGTATTAAAATAATAATTTGGAATTGCTTTCCAAGAGTCGGTAGTGCTGCTTAATAACCGACTTATCCACGCTAGGCGCAAAGATTTTACTACTGCAGAAAAGTTTACAAAATTGAGACCTCCTTCCGAAAGAGGTTGGTACATGACCGTTCTTTTTATCTTGTCTTTCTTGTTTTTCCACAAGAATGAAAAAAGCTCTGTTTGAACATTTTTTATTACTAAAGATGGAACAGTTAGCATGGACGCTGCATAGACTAACTGAGATACTCCTAACGTTTTAGCTAATAGTGATCTTCCGTATAGCGTCAAATCCCTGGAAAGCCACAGATTTAATTTAATTTTCATCTTTCGAATCCTGCTAAGAAAGTTCTCTTCGATGTTTTTATTTTGATTGTACGATAGAAACGTGCCCAGAACTTTAATAGGGTTCTTTGTGCTTTTAAATTCTAATATATTCGAGTTACTGTGTTTCATTGTACCCAGCCACATTGCTTTAGTCTTTTTCTTATTTAACTTTAAGCCTGAGACGGTGCCGAACCATTCAATTGTTTGGAGATGCGATTTAAGAGCGTCCGTGTTGTTAGTTATTATAGTTGTGTCGTCTGCAAATTGTGAAATTTTTACTTCTTGGTTGTTTGGTAAATATATGCCCTCGCAGTTCTTGTTTTGGCGTATCTTAAGGGCTAACAACTCGACCGCAAGAATAAATAAGGAGGGGCTGAGTGGACAGCCTTGGCGAACTCCTCTTGTTATTTCGAAATAGTTTGTCATAAATCCGCCATTTACGACGGAGCTCTGTACGCCGTTGTATAGGACAGTAAACCATTTTTTGAACTTATTTCCAAAATTAAAAACTTCTAAGGTTTTTGATATGAAGCTCCATTCCAAGGTGTCGAATGCCTTTTCGAAGTCTACGAACAAAAGTATTCCCTGGAAGTTTTTGCTCTCTGAAAACTCCATTATGTCACTGAGTAGTCTTATATTTTGGCCTATATATCTTCCGTTGACAAACCCTGTTTGATCAGAATGAATTAGTTTAGGTAAGTGTTGCTCCATTCTCTTGGCCAATACTTTAGAAAGAATCTTGTAGTCGATATTAAGTAAAGATATAGGCCGCCAATTCTTTAAATCAGACAGATTTTCATCACCTTTCGGAATGAGCGTTATTGTTCCTCTCTTCTGGGAAACTGATAATGATCCTTTGTTAAATGCATCGTTATAAGAATTTAAAAGGTCTTTCCAAAGGAGATCAAAGAATGCTTCATAGAATTCCTTTGTGAATCCATCTTCTCCTGGCGATTTATTGTCCGCAAAGGATGTTAGAGCATCTTTTAGTTCCTCGAACGTCAGATCCTTTTCTAGAGATTCTTGTTCTTCTACATTTAATTGTGGGATGTTAAGGCCTTCGATAAATTTGTGAATGTTATTGTTGTGTTCAGATACATCGCTGGTATTATTGCCAGTGATTTTAGAGGTATACATTTTGCTATAAAAGTTCTCAATCTCTTTATTAACCTGCACAAAGTTGGAAATTACCTCATCATTTTCTAACTTCACTTCTCGAATTAGTTTTTTCTCGTAGTTGTTTTTTTCTAGATTGAAAAAGTATTTCGTTGGCTTTTCTCCTTGTTCGAACCATTTCGTCTTGGATCTAAATATAGCCTCTTTCCCTCTAGTGTCGTGTATCCTTTTTAATTTATCCTTAGCGGCTTCGTATTTTTCCAGGGTTTCCTGATCGAAAGCATCGTTGTTGCAGATTTTTCCATCCAGTTCTTGTAGTTCTTCTTGAAGAGCTTTTTCTTCGTTTCTTAACTTAGATCTTTTCTCTTTCGAGTACTTAATCGTTTTCGCGCGTAACTCCATTTTTATCAATTCCCATAGAAGTTGTTTGTCGGTAATTTCGCGGTATTTAACTAAAATTTGCGGGTAATAGAACTCGATGAGTTCTTTATAATTCTCATCCTCCAGTAATGTGTTGTTAAATTTCCATAATCCCGGGCCTCTTGCGAATTCATTTTTAATTTCGATGTTTAGGAATATTGATTTATGGTCGGGTGCTATTGACGTTCGAATTTCTGCGTTCTTGACGCAGCAAGAGAGAGGACGAGAAATAAGGAAAAAGTCGATCCTTGATTTTAAGTTTAAAGGTTTTGACTCATAAGTAAAATATTTTTTGGTGGGATTGATTTGTCGATAAATGTCTATAAGATTGAGTTCTTCCATGAGATTTAGGAGAGAATTTCTATAGTTTGTAGCTTTCCAAGGCTGGCCACCTCGCTTATCGATTGGATTGAGAGTTGTATTCCAATCTCCTGAAATGACAACTTTTGAGGTGTCTGTATTCGAAATGAGTTGTTCGCTTAAGAGACGGATGAAACAGTCCTGGTCACGGTAATCCGTCGGGGCATATATGTTTGTTACGAAAAAGCATTCTTCATCTATTATGACTTTAACAATTAAAAACCTTCCTTCTGAGTCCGCTTCGACGCGCCGCAAGTGAAATGTGGAATGTGGATTCAAAAGAATGCAAACGCCTCTGGAGTGCGAAGAGCCATGCGAAAAAAAAATTTTGCCCCCCCCCATTCTGCAGGCCACACTTTTTCGTCCTCGATTGATGAATATGTCTCTTGAAGACAAAAGATCGTAGCTTTTTGAGCCTTCAAATAAGAGAAAATTGCTCTTCTTTTGTTAACATTGCGTAAACCTCGCACATTTAGAGAAAGCAGTTTTAATTTACGCGACATAGAATAATTAGACGAGTTTTGTCAATGTAAACTTTTGCTAAAGAACAGATAGTAAATAAGACTAGTTTTATTACATGCAGTGATAAGAGTAACAGCCTATGCTGTATACTTAGCCATTTCAATAAAGTGAAATAGTTAATGGACATGTATGGAGATCGGTGAAAAACCAAGTAAAATCGAAGGGAAGTTTGCCGGATAAAGACAACATTAGCGGAATTGAAAAAAATAACATCTACACACGCATACCTACACACAACAAACAGACCACAAAAGTTTTGAGAGTGTTCCATCCTCATGCTCCTGTTCAGTTTCCGTCCCCATTTTACGTACAGTTTATCATTCCTAGGAATTCTGTAATACCTTTAAAGATTTTCCAGATCCTCCAGGTCGTTTATTTTAATCGGCCTTAACCTTCTGGTGAAGTCTTCACATAAATTTTGCCATCTAGGGTCCAGACACTTAGCAAAAGGCCATCTCTTCTCATTTCGTTCGCACGATTTACTATCTTCTTCCTGTAAGACGTGAGGTTTTCGAACAAGAAGATACGGTCTCCCGCAACACGAGTTGCGGCAGTAGCACTAGGAAATAGATTAGATACTTGGATGTTTTTTAGTTTGGCTCTTGATTTGTAGATGTTGCTCTTGATTTTGTGGTTGGCAAATTTAACAATTATTGGTTTGTTTCCTTTTCGTTTCAACTTGTGGGAAATTTCGACATCCTGAGGAGTAATAGGAACTTCGAGCGCTTCTGCTAATTTCAATACTACCTCCTCTGTCGTGCTGTAGGCGCTCTCTGGCACACCATGTATCTCGAGAGAATTTTTCCTCGTGTATTGCTCCAATCTGTCTTGTAGCTCGTACAGTTCATATATTTCGTCTTGTTGTTCGTTGACACGTTTCTTCGCTGCTGCTAGTTCGTATTCGGCATCAACACATTGTTTGGTAATCTTTGTTAGCGAGGTTTTGAGTTGAACGATTTCTAGCTTCTGTTCCCGAACAGTTGTTGTGAGCTCGGCCAAGTCATTCTTTATGCTTTTGTTTTCTAAAAAAATATTTGAAATGTTGATTTGGATGTCGACCAACATTTCCTTGAGCTCCTCAAGGCTTGTTTCGGTGGCCGTAATTGCTGGTTCTTCAGTTGTTAGCTGCTGATCCTGCATGTCTTCCGTGGCCGCCATATTGGCGCGTTTAGAAATGTTGGTATCTTCTTCAGTTGAACCTCGAGCCCCTCTCTTATGTTTATGTTTTATTCTATACTACTGAATCAAATTCGACATCTGAAACCAAGTCGAGCTACAGTCGTGCAACAGGCCTTAGGTAGGTTAACCCGAAAATGCAACTTTCCCCAGGGAAATCTCACGTTTACCTAGGAAAAGGTTTCTTCGTGTAACCACGGCAAATGTGGCACACATTTGGTAAAACGAACCTTCCCTTATTATTCTAGGTTCTCTTCTTTGTTTAAGAACTTGTGCGGTGGATTAGTTTGAATGAGTTTTTAAACTGCTCTTAAAAGTACGCAGATTTGAGCTACATTTTATGTGAAGATTGTTCCACAATTGAGGAGCACAAACAGTAAAAGCACGATCCCCATAAAATTTTAACCTAGATCGAGGAATCACCAACATGTTCATGCTTGATGATCGTAGACTCCTAACAGGCGTGTAGGTTCGCAGCAAATCACGAATATAGCTAGAACTTAAATTACGTAAAGCTTTAAAATTCAACAGTAGGATTTTTAAAAACAATCCTCTGCTCCACAGGAAGCCAGTGCAGTTCTTTCAGTAAAGGAGTAATGTGTTCATATTTACGACCACATAAGACCAAACGTGCCGCACAGTTCTGAACTAATTGAAGTCTATGGATTAAGTATTTCGGAAGTCCATATAGGACTAATAATTAAAAACAATATTATAATTATAATAAGAACCTTCCCAGAATGCTTTGCACCACAAAAATTTCAATGCAAAATAACTTAGTTAATTTGTGGTCGAAGAGAATGCTGTACCATGTGTTATTTACAACATTGTGAAAGTTATCCTTCATATTAACGTTAGGGTGATGACGTCATTATTCACGTGACTATGGCAAAAAATATGTTTTCGCTCACTGCAAGAATAGGCCTCCATCAATTCAAAAGCAGATAACGTGCCCTGATAGTCATTGGAATGGGCAATATGGAAATTGCCAGTTGACATCTGGCATTTGAAAGTTAAGGTGGCTCTGTACAGGAGCATTTCCCAAGGGACTGGTAAGGAGTCAGTAACTATGGTAGTTTAAGGCGGAGAGAAACAAAGCTTGGCTGGTTAATAGAACTTCGCATGTAACGACCATGATATGCTCACTGTTGTGACGTCATTGGTCGCGTGACCAGAGCGCACAGAAAATTCAAATCACTTTAAAACTGCTTTAAGCTCAATAAATTCGTAATTTCTCACAGCAATATTGCAGAAAAAATTGCAAGTTATTCAAAAACGTCCATTATTATTTTTTCCTTTTGAATAAAACACGATGAAAAATGAACCTTAAACTTTTGATAATCCCCTGTTTTGTGAGGTTTTAATATAAATGTAAAAACGAATCAGTGTATTTGGTTTCAAACTATGCTCTTTCTAACTACGTTAACAGTTTTTTTTTAAAAATTCGTTTTCATATAGCTCAGGGATGTGAATTTGCAGGCACGCGGAGTACTGGGCACCAATGTCACGGATTGCTCAGGAAGACTGGTGCACTTTTTAGGCGCGGCGCCATAGCTAGCGACAAAAGCTGAAAAATGGAGTGAAAAGGTGTTTTTAAAAGCTTTCTGTGGTCCATTTCTGCTAAAGAATTGTTAATGGTTTCTCGGAAAGAGGACAGCACTTCATTTTAATTCGCTGCATTGCTCATGTCAGCTACGTGTAATTATAGCTTTTTATTGTCTGCGGTAAACAGCTTAATATATTAGCAGGGCTTTACCGATCGATCATTATAATTTAATGTTTCATATTTATCGTTAGTCCAGTGCTTAAATAATTTGCCATTTTCGTTCCGGTAGCAAAAAGCCGAAAGATAGACACTTAGGTTGGTAACTAAAGCTTATTAAGTTTCGTAAGTCTTAAAATAAACGTTATATGAAGTGATGTAGTTTTTGTACACTCGTCTGTGAATCGTATGTTATTTGGTGGCCAAGTAAAAGTGTAGCATCGCATCCTTTATGTTTTCAGTAACTTTAATTACAGCGTTGCTGTTAAAAATAATGTTTCAAACAGCTATTGCTTAAAGCAAGAAGGTCAGGCTATTCTCCTAATGTTGATACTGGCAGATAAGCTTAAATTCGTTTGTGTAGCATCATTTAAGCTTACGTGTTGTAAACATCTCATAACAACATAACATAACACATAACATACTTTATTTTATCTCCAACTCCATTTGTTTATTAGCTGGGCTTTTCTTCACTGCTTGCAAATTATTTATATACATCTAATGACTCACGAATGTTTCTTAGATTAAGTAAGGTTCAAAGCTATAGTTGGCATGATTTGATGACAAACAACAAATTTAAATTTCGAATTAGGTACATGTAAACTTTTATTAAAAGTTATGTGTTGATCACTTTTGGGAAAATATGCTTAAGATAATCGAGTTCAAAGCAGGTGGATGTAATTTTTATGTACATCTCATTCTCTACTTTTACTGATTAAGTTATTCCATAATTTGCAGGGTAAAAAATTAACTTCAGTGCTTGAATCATTGAATTGCAACTCGGGCCAGTATCCTTGAATTCCAACCTCGTCCCCAGGGTCTTTTCACTTGCTTGCTTAGTATAGTGGACCAGGCCATTTAGATAAAGTGGCTTTCAAAATCCTCTAGTCCAAATAAAAAAAATTAAAACGATATTTACTTGAATAGACCCCTCCCAATCCGGGTGAGAAGTAAGTCTTTTATCCAGGGATTTCGCCAATAATCATGTGGAAAAAGTACCACATACTGTAGAACTCTAAGTAAGACTGGAGTCACATGTCAATAAAAACAAACCTCAACATTTAGTGGCCCTGGTCAGTTTTAAATTGCTACTGGCAACCAGGAGACTGTCAATTTTTAGCCCTAAAGTTGTTGTTTCCACTGATCCTTTTTTATCTATACTAGGCATGTATATGTCAGCAGTGATCAGTGATGTAGCTTTTCTTACAGCGAAGGTATGCACATGGAAGATATCAATCATATAATTATCCCAGCTTACGTACTATCTCACTGTTCAGTAAAATGAACTGGGTCAAATGCAATGATCGGTTTAATTTGGGTTCGGTAGTTGAACACAATTAAACCAATAATATGCATACAGCAGTGTTTGCTTCCAATTTCTGAACCCAGTCAAACATAATTAAGCACAGTTAAACAGTTTTAAAATCATTCAAATATACCAGATATTTAAACCATCTGCCTTTAAGTGTGTGAGAACAAGCACAAATTTCTGTAGTGTGGAATTTGAGCATGATCTGTTTTATATTGTCGTGTAAACACATAGAAGACTGGGTGGCTAAAACAGCCTTTTTGGAAAAAGAAAATTTGGCAATCCTAATACTCACAAAGGAAAATAAAAGTTGAACCAATGATAAAATTAAATCACAACATTTACATGAGTGTTCCATCAAGACTTCCATTGGGGTAGGTGATGAAAACCTTATACCCACTTAAGTTACAAAATCCATTTTTCACGGTGATGTAAGATTTATTCTTGATGGTTAAAGGGTTAAAACTTAATGCAGAATGAATCAAATAGTTATACCATGTATGGGTTTCTGTACCACAGTGATTATTGTGACCCAGTACCACTACTGGGGCAAGCTCACACAGGTATGACTTGTACAGTTATGAGATTTTGTGCTGTAATCATTTAACAAATACAGAGAAACAAGAGGAAATCGGGAGGAACTTGTACCAGAATGAAAATCATGCTGGTATTATGTAAACACCCCCTTGGCCTAAAGTCAAGCAGCTCTCAAGAATGTTTAACAACATCCTCAGAGACCCAGGAGCAGTAACGCCCTGATTTCATGAGACTGGTGCAAACTCAGACTGGTATGATTTTGTTTACATGAGACCAGTCTGAAAGTCAGACTGGCATGAAGTGTTTACCTGAGACCAATCTAAATTCTGTTTGTGTTAATATTGTCCGCAACCATGCCATCCTTAAAAATCCAGTTTATCTATTATCCAACAGCTTGGAATGCTCCAACGCCACTTATTAAACGTGCATACCCAAAACAAATATCTCAGACCAACTGGAACCCTGTTCATGCTTAAGTGGCACCCCAGTCTGATTTCAAACCGTTCTGAGTCATTCATATTGGTTCAGCAGCAGTGATGAGTTAAACCAGCCTAAGGCCCTGTTTACATGAGTGACTTTATCCCGGGATGACTTTTATCTCATCCCGGGGTGACTTTCATTGCGGTGTCTGGTCATTTACCTGTAAATGTTTACATGATTTGGAGCTGACATGTGTTTACCCTGGGACGATTTCATCCCGGTCTTCAGCACCGGGATGAAATCGTCCCAGGGTAAACACCATTTCAGCTCCAAACCATGTAAAAACTTACAGGTAAATGACCAGTCACCGATATGAAAGTCATCTTGGGATGAAATCACTCATGTAAACACAGCCTAAGATGATAATTATTTTATACTAGCTTCATGTTTCGTACGTTTCGTGTAAACAGAGGTAAGCATTTGGAGTCGATCTGAAGTCGTACCGGCCCAAGTTGGTACCATTCTCATAGACTACGAGCAGTCTCTCATTTTTCTCTGGCGCATGCACACTGACTGCCCTACTAGTGGTAATTGCGATAATTAAAATCTGCTTTGTTTTTCTTACAGGTTTTTATTCCATCAACCTGATGTCACGAAAATATGGCAGTCTATTATTAAGGGTTTGGTTAAGAAATTTGTAGTTTTAGCTATATTCCCAGACACACTTTATCAATTCAAATAAAAAATTTGAAGAGCAGTTTTGAAATAAGGTTATATATTTTTTTGTCTTTTTCTGCTTAACATTTTGATGTCATTGATTAGTTTGACTGACCCCTCAGTACTACTAAGTGGATGATGTATGAAAATGGAATGAATCCTGGAGTACACCTTTTAGGGCTCTACTTCAAAATATCTGATGAGCACACCCTGCCCCATATCTTTTTTTGGGGGAGTATCCCCCCCCCCCCACTACTATCCCAGGAATGAAGAGTCAGACCTATTTGATTGAATTCTCTTTATGGGGAAAACTATATCGATTGACTGATTCACCACAGTCTGATCCCTTTTTGTCAGTTCATTGCCTGTTAGATTTCAGACTATTCTGAAATGATTTAGGAAGAGGCTATTCCTTTTGTTTTTCTTTGGTACCAGATTATGGCAATAAGTAACAATGCTTATTGATGACAAATTATCAAACCAAAAAGAACTGAAGTCTCGAGATCTACTGCCATCACGGTCTGGGGTAGTAAGAGAGTGAGTCATAATCTGTGCATCAAATAAAGTCACTAGTCATTACTGGACATTTTTTATTCGCATTGGCAACACTGAAGTCACAGATTGATTTTTTGATTGATTGATTGATTGATTGATTGATTGATTGATTTTTTAATTGGCTGATTGACTGATTTATCAGCCAGTTGGTTGAGTGGTTGATTGATTGACTGATTGGTACTTAAAATAGATGAATAAATTGATTCACCTGAATTACATGTAAGTAATTACATGCATAATGCTGCATTTCTTCGCATCTTCCTCTGGCAGTAAAATAATACCCGGCATCAGTCGAAACATAAAATAATTTTCAAGCCCCAATGTCATGACATAAAAATTATTGTAAGCAAATAATTTATTTGTAATTAGCAAGTAGTAGGTAAGAAGGCATATTTGAGAGCAGGACTATTAGAGCTTTTACAGTAATTTAAATTATATTTCATATTAACTCCAGTAAGCTACTCCTTCTGAGTAACTACCACTATTGGACAGTCAAGAAAGAAAAATCAAGCAAATCATCATCATTCAACTATAGCGTCATTTTACCATATAAGGAGAAAAATATGAGTATGAGAGCGTCTTACACTGTAGAAAACGTATTGCACTCTAGTATCCCGGTTTCAAATCACTTATTGAATAAAGCATTTAAATTGCTTAGATATTTAAGTTTATATTACCTACAACAGAGGCTTATTTAAAATTTATGAATCACTGGTTCTAATTTGATAAGAGGTGTGTTACTAATGATTAACTAATAATTATAATATTGTTTTCCGGTCTCACTTGTAATAATAATAATAATAATAATAATAATATTAATATTAATAATAACCGGGGTCAAACCATGGTTCTAGGGTACCAAAGAGTTCACTTTATTGAAAGAAGGATACCTTTTAGATTTTAGCGCGACAATTTGTAAGAGGAATTATTTTAAGTTTCTCGGCTTAGCATTAGTGCTTTATACTAATTTTAGTAGAAGTTAGGTGTCTTTTTTCTCGGAAATTAGCTGCATAGGCTACGTTCGCGCCCTGTGCATGCTATTTAGGGACATAGCATATGAACATCTTTTACTGCTACAATAATAATAATTAAAAACAATAATATTGTGATTATAATAGGAACCTTCCCAGCATGCTTTGCACCTGAAAAATTTTTAATTTTAAATAACTTAGTTAACTTGTGGTCGAAGAGGATGCTGTACCATGTGCTATTCACAACTGCGTGAAAGTTACCCTTCATATCAACGTTTGGGTGATGGCGTCGTTAGTCACATGACTATGGCAAAAAAGATGTTTTAGCTCACTGCAAGAACGGGCCTCTATCAATTTCAAAGCAGATAACGTGCCCTTATGGTAATTGGAATGGGCAATTCGGAAATTGCTAGTTGACATCTGGGATTTTAAAGTTAAGGTGGCTCTGTAGAGGAGTATTTCCCAGGGGACTGGTGAGGAGTCTATAGCTATGGCAGTTTAAGGCAGAGAAAAGCAAAGCTTGGCTGGTTAACAGAACTTTTCATTAAAAAAACGACCATGATATGCTCATTGTTGTTACATCATCGATTACGTGACCAGAGCGCACGGAATATTTTAAATCACTTTAAAACTGCTTTAAGCTCAATAAATCTGAAATTTCTCACAGTAACATTGCAGAAAAAATCATAAGTTATTCGAAAACGTCCATTATTACCTTTTCTTTTGAAAAAAGTGCGATGAAAAATGAACCTTAAACTTTTGATAATCCCCTGTTTTGTGAGGTTTTAATATAAATGTAAAAACGAATCAGCATATTTGGTTTCAAACTATGCTCTTTCTAACTACGTTAACAGTTTTTTGAAAACAAAATCGTTTTCATATAGCTTAGGGACGTGAATTTGCAGGCACGCGGAGTACTGGGCACCACGGATTGTTCAGGGAGACTGGTGCTTAACTGGTGCACTTTCCAGGGGCGGTTGCACAGCTCGCGACAATAGCTGAAAAATGGCGTGAAAAGGTGTTCTGATAAATTGTTTTGCTAGCAATTTGCTAGCTTTCTGTCGTGCATTTCTACTAAAGAACTGCTAATAGTTTCTCGGAAAGTGGACAGCACTTCATTTTTCGCTGGATTGCTCAGAAATTTGGGTCAACTGCCAAGTCAAACAGGCTACAAAATCACAATATCAGGTACGTGTATATAAGCTTACATGTAAGTGCTGCTTTGTTGTGAAATACGCTTAGTTGAGCTTATTATTTGTGTTCAGTAAACAGCTTTTTAGAGCTTTTCCGATCGATTATTAGCTTGATGTTTCATATTTATAGTCATTCCAGTGTTTAAATAAATGAAATGTCATTCTGGTTGTAAACAGCCGAGAGATGAAGTTTTTGTACACTCGACTGCAATTCAATCGAGTTATTTTTTGGGCAAGTTATGCATCAGTCAATTCCAGCGGCGCCCATCCCCCCCGGGCATTAGTGGGGCATTTTTCCTCATCATTGTCCGTCCCGGGGGCCGGGCATTAGTCATCCCCGGGGCATTTGACAGTCTTGTGATTTTCACGTCACAGTACTGTCACTTCCTTTCAGTGATAAGTTTATCGGGAAAGGACGATAAATTTGTGATTAACTTTGTCTAAAGCTTAAGAGGACAAAATGAGACGGTAGATCCACAGAACTAATGATCACTGAAGCAATACGCAGAAATAAGATTTATTTCAGACTTCGTTAGTTTAGCCTGATTTAGCTTTGATTAGAATGGAGATAAGCTCGAAAACTAAGAAATCAACTTATTTTTTTACCTGTACCGCGGGGCATTTGAACAGCTTGTTTGTCCCCACCGTGGGGCATTTGCCGGTTTGTTTTCAAAAAATGCTAATGCCCGGGGGTGGGCCCGGGGGGGGATGAGCACTGCTGGAAATGACTGATGCATTAAAGGGTAGAAAAGCATCCGTTTTGTTTTCAGTAAGCTTTAATTACAGCGTGGCTGTTAAAATTAATATTTCAAACAAGGCCTGCTTAAAGCAACAAATTCAGGCTATTCTTGGTTTTCATTGTCACGGCATATAATATTAAAATCAAAACCAGTGAATGAAAGAAGCCGAGAATTTGTAATGTTATAAAAGATACACAACTAAACAACTTCACTAAGTCTCAGATCTGTATGTTATTCCGTTGTTGAGTTATTTGCCGAAACGTTCGACTGAAATTTGTAGAGCTCAGTATGGAAACGCCATATTGGTGTCCCTCGGAGGGGCACAAACATGGCCGCCGGAAATCAATGAAAACATCTGGAATCCACTTCTGCGCTTTAAGAGATTAATCTTCCCTCGTAAACTACTTTACAATCACATTGGTTTTCCCTCCTAATGCTTTAACTGTCCAAACTGCTAAAAATCACAAGGAAAGTCTTTCTTTGCATAGGAAAAAGCTTTGTCACGGATGCCGTGTTGGTGGTCACATAGGGTGCAAAGCCAGAAATTTAATACAGTGTTAATACTCTGTATTTTCAAAACGAAAGTCACTACCGGGCTAAAAACTTGTGAAAAGATATATTTTAAAGTCTTCTTCAACCTGGTAGGGAAATAAAATCTGAAGACCTCGCGATTTATGATTTTAGAATTTTATGACGTCACGTGAAAACCAGCAATTCCCCAAATGCTGAATTTGGCAGATAAGTTTAAATTTTTTTGTGTAGCATCATTTAAGTGTTTAAACATTTCCAACTCGATTGTTGATTAGCTGGGATTTTTTTGACTGCTTGCAAAATGTTTGTATATGTCTAACGTGTTACGAATGTTTGTTATATCAAGTAACGTTCAAAAGCTCTACAGATTCTTGCCTTTTAAACAAAACTTTGAATTACAGTTTTGGCATGTTTTGATGATAAACAACAAATTAAAATTTCGAATAAGGTAAGTCTTATAACTTTTATTTCAGCTTACAGTGTATGTTTTGATCACTTTTGGGAAAATACGCGTAAGATAATAGAGTTGAAAGTAGGTGGACTTAATTTTGTTGATATCTCATTCTCTACTTTTACTGATTAAGTTACTGATAATTTGCAGGGTTAAAAATTAACTTCAGTGTTTGGTTGCTGTTCAGCTAGTATCCTTAAATTCTTAGAGGCCCAGGCCAAACTAAGGTGGCTTTCAATTTCCTCAAGTCTAAAAAAAAAAACTATATTTACTTGAATAAATCCCTCCCAACCCGGGTAGGAAGTAAGTCTTTTATTGAGGGATTTTGCCAATAGAACTGTGGGTAAGTTTGGAGTCATATGTCAATAAAAACAAGATGGTGTCTTGATATATTGTGAATTGATCTAAATACTCTAGAATGGCTTTAAATTTCTCCAAGAACTAAAAATTTACTACAGTTAATGAACTTAGAATTGAGAAAGGGAAAGAAAAGAAAGGTGCCTCAATGAAAGTACATTTGATTTTATTTTTATTTTAACTACGTACATTGTAACATTTTTAATTTGAAGTCGCTCATCTGGCGATCAGACCTCAACTTTTAGTGGCCCTCTTCAGTCTTAAATCGCCACTGGCATTTGGGGATGGGCAACTGCCAATTCTTAGCCCTGAATTTGTTGTTAATTCATTGATCCTTTTTCATCTGTTCTAGACATACATGTATATATGTCAGCAGTGATCAGTGATGCAGCTTTGTGTTACAGTGGAGGTACTTGGAAGATACCAGTCACATAATTACCCCAGCTTATGTATCTAACTGGTCAGTAAATTGAACTGGATTAAATGCTATGATCTGGTTAATTTGGTTTCAGTAGTTGAACACAATTAAACCAAAAATATGCAAGCAACTGTGTTTGATTCTCAAATATACCAGATATTTAATCCATCTGCCTTTAAGTGTGTGCAAACAAGCACAAATGTCTACAATGTTTAATTTAACCATGATCTGTTTTACATATAATGTCATGTAAAGACATAAAAGACTGAGAAACTAAATCAACCTTTTTAAACCAAGGGTAAAATTGACCCACAACATTTACACTTACAAGTTATAAAATCCATTTTTCATGGTGATGTGGGTTTATTCTGGCAGTTATACTATGCTTCCATGATACTGGTTGTCTAGTACGGGTTTCCATACCAGAATGAGAATTTGATCCGGTACCACTTCTGGGCTGAACTCACACACCAGATGTAATCACGTAAACAGGTACAGAGAAACGAGAGGGAACCGTAATGAACTTGTACCAGAATGAATATCATACTAGTGTCATGTAAACACCCCCTTACACTAAAGTCGAGCAGCTCTCAAGGATGTTGAACAACATGCTCTGAGGCCCAGGAGCACTCATGCCCTGGTTTCATGAAAGCAGTGCAAACTCAGACCAGTATGATTTTGTTGGCCGTTGACAAAATTCGGATCGGACCGGATCGGATCGGATCGGACCGGAATGACAAAACCTGGATCGGATCGGATCGGATCGGACTCACAAAACCCGGATCGGGTCGAATTCTATTTTAATTAAAAAAGAAAAAAAACATTTCTACTTAGTAAAAGTAGGCGCATGTCCAATTCCCATTAAAAATGGTCGTGGTATCTCAGGATCAAGATAAAGAAGAGAGATCAAGAAAGTGATTATTGTTTCTCTGTTTTTGCTTTTTCTTCTCCATTCTGTAGTGAAGACTTTTGTTTATTGTTATGGATTTACACTCTGTAAACTACTTCATGAAAAAGGAAGCCGGTCATTTCGCCTACAAGTCGATTCGCCTACACTTAGGTTGATTCGCCTACACGATCTGAGTTGTTTCGCCTACACATAGAGGCGATTCGCCAACACAAATAAATATCGATAGAGGTGTAAGTTTACCTCGTGATCAACATCTTCTTTATCTTATCGATCTATCGTTGCGATCTATATCGCATCGTGCCCGTATTAACAAATGAACAAGTGATGAAACGATTCTTACTGTTCATCTCGTCGATATATCGTTGCGATCTATATCGCATCGTTCGCGTACTAACAAATGAACAAATGATGAAACGATTCCTACCGTTCATCTTGTGAACATTGTAATAAACCATTTAAATAAATATAGATACACGTACTTGATGTTATCATACGTCTGATTCTCTCCATCTGGTTTTAATGAGCGAGGTTCGGTGTTGGAACGTGCACTCACTTGTTTTATTATACTCTAGATCCACTTTGACAAGATTTGCTTGCGAGTCGATTTATGATTTTAGTTTTCCAACTCATTAAAAGACGTCCAAAACTGTTTTCTAAACTTCTTCTCCAGCACCTCGCATGGAGTTTGCTCCAGACTTCACGCAACTTTTAAACAAGTTGTTTACATCTGCACGCGCGCAAAGCTGAAATCGTACACAAGATTTTTTTCCACCTCAGGGAGCGGGCTAACGCGCGTGGGAATTTGTATGTATTACTTTTCACAAGACACTAATAGACAAATCGTGTAAAAATAAAATGATTATTGAGACTCCGTCCTTTGTGTGCACTTGTGATTTTTTAACACAAGACTCCTTCTTATCCAAATGCACTCGCGGTCCAAAGTGACCGAAATTAACACTTTTGGTTATGAAAAACACGCGTAGTCCTTGTGCTTTTTAATTAGGAAAGTAACAAGTCGCGGCCGTCATTTAACTAAAAAAGTGTCACAAGTCAGTCTTTGTTTGTACGAAGTGCGAAAATGTATCTTATTACTGTTCAGCAATTAAAAAAGTCACAAGTCGACAGTGCTACTGTATTAATTCAGTACACATGATTCTCTGTATCTCGTTTTTATTCGCTTTAACGAGTGAGGTTCACTCACTCGTTTTATTATTCTCTAGATCCACTTTTTTCTAACTCATTAAAAGACGTTCAAAACGATTTGTTTTCAACTTCTTCTCCAGTGCCTCGCGTGGAGTTTGCTCCAGACTTCACGCAACTTTCAATCAAGTTGTTTACATCTGCGTGCGCGCAAAGGTGAAATAAAATCTTATGCAATTTTTTCTAACCTCACGCACGTGGCAATAGACAAATCCGTGCAAAATAAAGTTATTAAAGAGACGCTAATAGACAAATTCGTGTAGAAGAAAGTTTTGGTAAGAGACTACGTCCTTTGTGTGCGCTTGTATTTTTTTTTATTCCATTGTGTGCACTTGTGAAATTTTTAAGACAATAACGCTAATTAGCGTCTCTCGTGCGTCTTAAAGGATCCTAGTCAGGCACGCCTTTGTTATTGTTTTGATCTGAAATTTGCGATCAGATTACTCGTCGAACGTGACAAAACGTGAACAGTTCAACTGGTAAAAATATAAACTGTAGCCTGAACCTGAACTTTCTTCGCTTGTTTTTTATTTTAGTGCCAGTAAAAGGGCTTTCGATTATTTTCAGCGCATTTTGGGGGCTGTCCAAAAACCTAGAACTCAAAGAATGTTTCCGTTCGTAAGCCGGCCAGCCTCCCAGTCCGCTTACCCTAAAGCAAACTGTATTTAGCGAGCGCTCGCGGAATATGATTTACGAGCGAATCTAGAATCATAAAGGTTTGGAATCTTGTTTAATTGGGTATTCTTGACTTTCCCATCGCCATAAAACACAAAAGGCGAATGCACGGAGGGCAGAAATCAGGGGCACCCAACAGTTCGTTTCGGGAAATATCTGTTCGGAAGGCCTAAAATCACCTGAGATATTCGGATTCAGTTGCGGTGAAAGCTAGAGAATTTTCTTTGGCGAAACACCACCTCGGACTTTCGTAACAAGAGGACTCGTTAGTCCCTGTTGTTTTCATAGGGACAAATATGTCGTTTAGAGTGCTAAAAAGGTCAGCTAGCATTTTCGGAGAGCCGTCAGCGGCTCGGAAATTCGGCGGATAGGATTCTGATTCCTAAAATTTTCTGTGGCCTAAATTTTCAGCTAAGAACGCCGAACAGATCAATCTGTATTAGCTTACACAAATATGCCTTTAAAAAGCTCTGAAACAATCTAAGAAAGCAGAAAATGATATCTCAAGTATTTTGCTAAAAGTTTCTCGTTGGGTGCCCCTGAGAAATGTTTCCAAAACTCACTCGATCACGCCGCTGTGACCGCCGCTCCGAGCCGCATTTAGTTTTAATTAGCGCTAGATAAAGCGAGAACATTTCACATTCCTTTCAAAGAGAAGAAACTCTTTTGTTAATAGCTTTTATTTTCTTTGTTATCATCGCGCAGCATGGATATTCATTTCAATTTTCAAAATACACGAATTGCCATGAAAACAAAACGTACTGCAGCTAGCTAAGGTGTCGACTGCGGCTAACTGTAACAGATCTGAGTTACAAAGTTTCTGTTCACAAACCATTCTTTCTCCTCCTTTTCTACAATTCCAGGGATTAGTTTATGGAAAAAATCGAAGTGTTGTTCTTAGGCATCGAAGGCTTTGAAGCTTTCGCTTTAGCGTCGCTACCAGCACTGCAGAGCGAGTCCCGTCGTCACATTTAGAAGACCAAAGCATTTCAGCCCGTGAAGAACGCGCACCGTAATGAAGTAAAATGTCGGCGAATAAGCTTGACCAGCATTTCAATCCACTGGATATTTTTTGCTTGACTAGTGCAATAACCAAGAAGGTCCTTGAATGATGATTTCTTTCATAAACTTGACTGTTTTGGTACTGCCACGCGAAGGAGAACGTAAACCGCTTAGAGTCCTGGCTTTGTCTCGCACATTTCACGAGAAAAATAGCAAACAACACCAAAATAACCGGCCAGATGTAACCGCTATTAATTTTTTAAGGCCAGAGAAGTAAATGAAGGCCCAAACTGGCCTTACTGGCGAGGATGTAGCCGGATTTCAATTCACTGTGAAAAAATCCTGATTTTAGGTGGCATAGAAAATGGCGGATTTCTCACTTGATGCACGCAAAGCACTGTGGGTGACTAGGATCCTTTAAGACAAAGGAAGTGAGATTTTTTTCCAAGGATACACCAAAAGGCCCGGCTGACAGCCCTGAGAATCCGTTTAGTATCAGAGAGAAAACTAAAAATAATTCAGCGCAGTAAATACAGATCGCTTCAAGCCCAAGTATTTAATCTCTAGGATGATTACTATAATCAGCGGAAAAATGCCGAACAGCTTCTCCGTCAATGTGCCCACCTAAATGGTCCTCAACGCTCTAGTTAATAGAATAGGTTAAGTTACTATTTGAATTTGTTGTTTAAGGGGCGGGTGTCACTTGGACAACCCACACGTCCCCGCATGTACTTAGTTTTAGTTCACTCATGTCCAATACTCTCTAACTGACACGATCCGAAAAAGCTACTATACAACCCGTACTGATCGACAAATAGAGACTACCCGTTAAATAGAGCTGTCGATCCGAAAATTGCATCTCATTAACGACCTCATGTTCACAAGAGGGTCGTCGATCCGTTCGATCCGAACGATTGGATAATTTTAACCACGATCCGTATAATAGACTTGTCGATTCGAAAATTGCATTCATTAACAACCGGGAAGCGTGTTGCGCAATATAGAAGGCAAACATGAATATTCCTCGTTATCTCTAACTGACACGATCGGAAAAAGCCACTATACAACCCGTACGGATCGACAAAGAGAGACGACCCGTTAAATGGAGCTGTCGATCCGAACATTGCATCTCATTAACGACCTCATGTTCACAGGAGGGTTGTCGATCCGTTCGATCCGAACGATTGGATAATTGTATGCACGATCCGTATGACAGACTTGTCGATCCGACAATTGCATTCATTAACAGCGAAGAGTGAAAATAGTAGGCATAACACGGACCCAATACAAGTATGAAAATGCCCCAACAAAACACTGAAACCATGCAAATATGACTATGCCTCGTTCTTTAAGCGTGCGGCCCCAAAACATTCGCTTCTTGCGCGGTGCAAAAACGAGACCTGACTCCGAAAGATACGCCAAGAACCATGCAAATATGACTATGCCTCGTTTTTTAAGCTGCACGGTGCAAAAACGAGACCTTTGACTCCGAAAGATACGCCAAGAACCATGCAAATATGACTATGCCTCGTTTTTTAAGCTGCGCGGTGCAAAAACGAGACCTTTGACTCCGAAAGATACGCCAAGAACCATGCAAATATGACTATGCCTCGTTCTTTAAGCGTTAACCCCAAAACATTCGCTTCTTGCGCGGTGCAAAAACGAGACCTTTGGCTCCCAAAGATACGCCAAGAACCATGCAAATATGACTATGCCTCGTTCTTTAAGCGTTAACCCCAAAGCGTTCGCTTTTGGCGTGGTGCGAAAACGAGACCTTTGACTCCGAAAGATACTTCAAGAACGTACCATGCAAATATGACTATGCCTCGTTCTTTAAGCGTTAACCCCGAAACATTCGCTTTTGGCCCAGGTTCTCTGTTAAAATTGTTATTTCTAATAGGAAACAGGGGTTGTAAATAGTTCATTTGTTGGTCATATAATATAAGAAGCGTTTGAAATCACATAACGTGTGCGACGAACCAGGAAAACACTACTTATTCTGCTTTTGTTTTACCCCACTGCAAAATTCAGAAGATTTTTACACTTGTCTTGCAAGTGTTCGTAGAAAAAGAAATTCATGCACATCGGCAATCACGTTAGAAAAACCGCCGCGCTTTGAAGAAATCAACCAAAACATCGTGTTTCTAAGCACTTATTCTTTAAATGTCAACAAGGAAACAAATAAATGTTCTTTTCGGTTCAATTAAAAATAGTTTTATCTACGCGTTTCAGAAAATTATCACACCTCACTGTTACAAACCTTAATTACGGTCTAAAAAAGTGCCGCTCACTTAATACAGGTTTCCCTGTATTAAAATCAATGCAAAAAAGGTTTAAGTGTTTGTTTACTATTGTTAGACCTTAACTAGGATCTGTGACAATGAGGTGTGATCAATTCCCTGAAACGCATAGAAAACTTTTCACCGAAGTGTTCTACAACTCGGCATTTTTTGGGATGATTTGCTCTAGATAAACAAGAAAGAGGAAATTAGCTAAACCATAGGTAGTATCTTTTTATCTGTATAAAGTTAAAAGCCGAAAAAGATAAAACTGAATAAAGAGAAAAATTCGAAAGTATTTGGTTGCGGTAATTTCAACAATCATCCACTATGAAAGTGTGACAAACTTAGAAATGAATAAATTACACGCAAATGAAGAAGAATGAATGACAATGAAGCGGAAAGTGTAACTTATTGTTATTGGCATGGCAACTTGTGTAAACAGTGGTGTGCCGGCTATAAAGTGACATACGCAACAACCAATATTTATTGGCAGACATGGCATCCGTGGAATTATATCGCGACGAGGTCCGGCTCTTGTGCGGAAAGGAAATCGGCGAAGAAAGGACAATACTTTTAAAGGCGATAGGCGGAGAAGCGTTCCCTCAGTTAAAATCATGGCTGAGAGAGATAAGACTCATGTTTTGGAAGAAGCCGCCAGGGGACCAGGAAACTTTTAAACTAGTTCTGTTTTTATTAGGAAACGCCGTTTCCTAATAAAAACAGGGATGCAGTCCTTTCCTTATCTGCCGTTGGATGGTCCTTGCCCAGTACTGGGCATCCACCACAGCGATAGCTGAAAAACGATGCCGTCAGGTGGACTTCATCACAAACAACGAGGACCAGAAAAAAAACCACGTGGTTTTACTATGACGTCCCAACCAAGGTCTGACCTACCTCAATGGACAATGAAAAGTATAGTTTCCGTAGCTACAGCGAACATTTACCTCCGAAGAAAACAGAAAAAAAGGCAGAAAAAAAAAACAACAAAAAGAAAAAAACCGTGCATAGCACACCGCAGGGAAAAATCCTGTAGGTCGAACTATTCATTAGTTCGACATTGCACTCTACAGGTAAAAAAAACGGCTCCTTTAGGAGCCACCACATGCACATGAATAAAAGTCAATGACCAACGATGACCACTTTGATATTACTTAGGTTGTAACTCATTTGAAATTATATGCACAAGTGAAGAATTTGTCCAATCTTCCAATTGAAGGCTATTTCATACTACGATATTCATTTGTCCAATTCCCCGGCTCTCTGTATTATGTTAGTGTACAGCCCACATGAAAATGGAACTTCCACACCTGAACTACCCTTGACTGAACTCCAATTTAAAAATTGTAGTAAACTAAAACTAGGAGTTCTCGCGATTTACATTGAATTCATCCCGGTAGTTTTCTGATATGCACAGATTCATGCTGTAATGGGTGACCACAACAGAATTTTTTATCTCATTATGGTGTGATTCTTACTTCGCTATTGCAAGAAATGGCATAAGGTTAGACATACATCGCTTGTCTGTTAGAGAATCCGCTTCTAAAACTTTGTTCTCAGGTTGCGCAACGTTTTAGAACAAGCAATCGAAGTATTACCATCTTGCCTTTCGTCTATCACACTCGTTTCGTACGTGCGCCTAAATAACAAGGCATGATCATGGCTGTCTTCCGTCAGCCATGCAGTTTTACAATGCTTCAAAAGAAGCAGTGATCGAAATAGCAGTTCGTTTTTAGAATTCTATTATCAGTTTGCTCGACGCTCTTAATATAGAACGAGTAATGGACATATTATCGTCTTTTATTTCGGTTGGAGGGAGTGATCACATAACAGTCCCCTTTTAGAAAGCTATTATCGGTTTGCGCGACCCTTTTAGAACAAGTAACAGACATATTACCGCCTTCCACCTCGTTGGAACGTAATTCTTTCGTGTGTCGCGCTAGCTTCGTACGTACGCTTAAATAACGGGGCAAAATCATAGTTGCTTTCCCTTGGCCAGTTTCACAATGCTTTAATAGAAGCAGTAATTGACACAACAGTTCGCTTTCTGAACTCTGTAATCAGTTTGCACAACGCTTATAGAACGAGTAATAGACATGTTATCGTCTTCTATTTCGTGCTCGCTTTTAGAAATCTTTTGTCAGTTTGCGCAACGCTTATAGTACGAGTAATAGACACATTACCGCCTTCTATCTCGCTTCGAACCGATCATCAATTTGCGCAACGCTTATAGAACGAGTAATAGACACTTTATCGCCTTCTATTTCGCTTCGAACCGATTATCAATTTGCGCGACGCTTATAGAACGAGTGATAGACATATTACCGCCTTCTATATCGCTTCTAACCTACTATCAATTTGCGCGCTTATAGAACGAGTAGACATATTACCCCTTCTATCTCGCTGCAAAGGTATCGTGTATCTCGGTCGCTTCGTACGTACGCTTAAAAAACGAGGCCCCAGTCGACATAACAGTTCGCTTTTAGAACTCTGTAATCAGTGTGCGCAACCCTTATAGAACAAGT
Source organism: Siderastrea radians (assembly GCA_964017195.1). NCBI lineage: Eukaryota > Metazoa > Cnidaria > Anthozoa > Scleractinia > Rhizangiidae > Siderastrea > Siderastrea radians. The sequence goes on from OZ024895.1 coordinate 24,315,169, forward strand.
AATAGACATATTGTCGTCTTCTATTTCGTGTACCTCGCTTGCTTCGAACGTATGTTTTTCGTTTACCACGCTCGCTTCGGGCGTAGCTTTATGTAAGTAAATTGGCAAAATTATAGTTGTCTTCCTTTGGACAGTTTCACGTAAACTATCGTTACTAATGCAATCTTGATGAGGGTCCTTGGTTTACTTGGGGACATGGCCCAGTTGTTCAAAGCAGGGTTAATCTAATCCAGGATTTGTGTCAATTTTAATTGCACATTTGATTCATAACGACGTGGATTCCAGTATTTTATTATTACTCAGCAATTTGAACTTGGCTGCTTTCAAATTGTCATATAGAATTAGCAACGGCAACACTTTTAAAAAGAGAATCCGTGAAGTTTGACAACATTTAACCTGAGATTAGCACTAATCGGGTTTTGTACAACCCGGCCCTGACTTTAGTAGTCTCCGACTTTCGCGATCGCGATTGTGAGGCGGGCGAAATACACACGCGCGCGCGTGTGTAATTTCAAGGAGACGCGACGTAAAGGGAGCGCCGGAAATTTTTGGGCGCTACTATCGCGCTCCACTGCGGTCAAACGTCTGCGGCTGTTTCGGCTTTAATTCGTAAGATTTTGTCACGATGCAGTCGAAACATGAGCAGGGATATATAAAATAGTGGGCGAGTGTAAATATATCTTCATTTTTCACATTGTAACGAGTTTCTTTGCTATCTTAATGTTCCGCGCCTGAACAAAATTACTTTCACAAATTGCTCTGACAAGCCCGTCTCCCGTATTCAAACACTTATACATTTTTAGTAAAGTTCGAAAGATTTAAGTAAATCTACAGGATACTGATATAGTGTCAAACTTTACACAGTGAACGTAATTTCCTTGTCTTGAGGTACTCTTCTTATTTTTCTCGTTTCACCGCGGTGAACCCTCGCGCCACCTCGTCGAAATTTCGCGCCCAGAAGGGAATATTTTGCCTGCCCCACCACCGCCATTGCGATGGTGGGGCAGAAACATTTGCAGCTTAAGCGTAAAGCCGACGCATTTGCCCGTTACATTTTATTCTCTATATATTTTTTTACCTTTTGACATGTAGTCACGCAAACCGATACAAGTAAAGTAATTTTATAAAATCGGGTTTTATTAAAGCAATTACGCAAACCATCCAGTTTCCTTAAAACAATAGCTTTTGTCTGCACGAGATAGCTTCAACAGCCTTTCATTCTCCAACAATACCATTCATTTCATGGGTGTTTGCTCACCCCCACCTCCCCCAACCCCCTCTAAAGAAATAAAGTACATGTACAATGGATCGCCTAAAAATTAAATCAAATCATAAAATTATACTCTTTACACAATTAATTGCCGACAATTTACTTACCAATTAGAATTACACATCTTTCTAATGATATAAATAAGAGAAAAAACATTTCATGACTTCTAAAATATTAAGGTGTCACAATGCCTTCTAATAAATAATTGGCAAATGAATTATAGCAAGAAATTGACAACATTTTAAACTGACAATATTATATCCTTTACAGATATGCTTTAAACTTCCTTAAAAAGGGGTTTTCCTTTTCAGCAAAAAGCTATGACTAATGTAAGGTGGCCTCTTTTAAGTGATACAAATTGCTTGTGAAAGCATTATCCAAAAACAACATTTGTTAAGATTGTAAAAGATGTCATTGCAAATCCTTAGCTTACAACTCATGAAAAATTTCAAAAGCCAATGAAGGTATGTAACAAGCCACAGTTACCAGAAACAGGAGGCATCCCCCCCCTCCCCCTTCCCAGCCATCCATACTCTGCAGTAGATAACATTATACATGCAACAAGGCTCTCAAAGACATTTGAACTGGGTCTCAACTCGAGGGTAGTACCTCTTCAGAAGAATTTCCAGTGTCCAAACCTCCTTCCCTTTAGCGGAAGTCTAAACAAAAAAGGCTTTAATTTGGACTAAAATAGTGAAAAACTCCGAATTCTCCATTTCATTTTGAATCTTATAATGGAATAACAAAGTAGAACAATATCATGGAGGGGCAATAGCCAGTGATTCACAACGACCACCAGCTTGACCTTTGACAACTGTTGGGTGTTATTAAAACTATTGACAAGATTCAACTTGTAGATCTTATTTCTTCAACGTTTTACCCTGTTATGATCTTAACTTACAAAATACAGTAAAATTCCGGTTTTAAGCCCTAGTGTTATGCAACTTCATAACAAACATTTGACTTAGTAAGGCAGTAATATTTAGATAAGATACCAATCTCTTAACAAATTTTGTTTGGCTTCATATAAATATATTTCTGTAAAGGAACTAATTAAGCATTTAGCCAAAAGCAAGGAGGGTATAACTGGACTAATGCCTTGTCACCAAACTTGTGGCCAATTACACAAAAGATTAGAATCGGGCTTTACTGCATCAACATTGAGTACCCTGGGTCTACATACCGACAACTTAAAATGCATTTATTTATTCTAATAATTTTTATTCCACATTTTCGTTAAGGTTGTCGAAAACATATAAAATGATGAATAAAAATCGCCAGCGGTTCATGTGTTTCGTCATATGTGGAAATCTTGACAACCACGCGAAGAGCTGTTCGCAGACTTCTGTATTCACTTCCTGTTAATAAAAAAATTAAATATTGTCACTTTTAATTGTTCGAAATGATTGCTAATATTTGAGAGACCCATTACTTGGCCGCTAGACAAGAGGCCAAGCTGCTAACTAAAGTCGGTTCAAAATGGCAGCGCAGTGTTGAATTTTGGCCCTCTTTGGAGAGGAATTTCTGGAGGATTGGATGCACTTTAGAAGATAAAACCAGTGTCAGTAACTTAACTTAGTGCTATCCTTTTATTGGCAATTTTAAAAATTACATTACTTCTAGAGTGACCTTTTTCTTTAACCAAAAATGGTATACATGCCTTTTCTTGTCTCATGCTTCATTTTTATAATGAGGTTACTTTGTAAGTAATTGCAACTACTTAAATACCTAATAGTTTGAACTTTTCTTCTTTTAAACTGCTGTAAGGGACCACTTGTCACACTTTCATTATTTCCAGTCCACTAATATTAGATAACATGTTGTATTTATGGAAGATGGAGGCCTCACAATTGGAAGAACCATTGTCAGAGAACGACTTCTACTTAGAAATCCAAAGGCAAAAAAACACACACACACACCAAACAGAACACTCGTCAAAATTAACACAAACTACCCCAACTGGCTGACCTCTTATAATGACCACCAAAAATTAACTTTCTCTGTGATCTATTTGTTCATAACAGGCTCATATTCAGGTACTTTTCAATAAGAGTCTTGCTCCCTTTCAAAAGAAGGGGCTAGTTGGTTACAAAAACTACTTGTTTCTTAGAGTGGAACCTGGAAATTCACCCTTCCCCTAAGCCAATTAAGTACTACTCAAGGGTGAATTGGTTTCCTCCCTATATATCACAAATTATTTGACATAATTCAATTCATTACCTGCAAATCATCACTTGAATATGGGTTACAGTTTTGTTTACACCAAGAATCGACATGATTCTTAAAGTGAAATCGATCAACCACCATCGTCATTTTTGCCATTCTTTGTGATGTTGCTGTCAAAAGGCATCTTGTTTTATTCCGTGCAAACTTCTTTAGATGGCACGCATCATCATAACAGATGGTTTCTGTTTAAACAGACAACAACAACAAATATAGAAAATAAACAGCTATTCTCCACCTAGTTTGTACAAAATATTGCCACTCATTTATAGAATTACAGCAAGGAAATTAGGTTCACCTGAGATGGTCTTAAGATAAAACCTGACCTTAATGTTAACCATATCAGATGATGTTCACTTATTAGACTGCCAAATGGACCGAATACATTTGCATATTACATAAGTTTGTACGCATAAGTACTAATTATAAAATTGCTCATAAACATGACTGTATAATAAAGGTGTTTGTGGAGAGAGAACAGCTGTACCTTATTTGCCAATGTAACAGAGAGATTTTTAATAATATAATCGCAAGTTCAAATAAGCTGCAGCAAGGTGGATATAATTTTACAAGGCCACATTTTGTTTGTGCTTCCAAACATTGTATCAACAAATAAATCTTGTATGATATAATGCCAAATATGATATCATAATTCTATCAAATCAATTTACACCATTCAATTTAAAAAGTTGGATATAGTGTGAAAGTGTATTTTGTTGTTAATTGTATCAATCAGACTATGATAAATATTAAACCACAACCTTCAAAGCTCACTCATTTTCATACCTTCGAAATCCTATATTGAACAAGTGTTAAGTACTACAAGTACTCACCTATATCCTTCACAGTTGGTTTCAGCAGTAGTTCATGTAAGTGGGCATACACCTGGCTTTTACTTTCTGATCCAAACAACTCTTTCACTTCCACAATAATGGAACATGGCTTAGCAACAGCAAGAATTCCTGTCAAAAAGAAATTTTTCCCTGCTCAAAATTTGTTTTCCACAATAATGTACATTGCTAACATATACGATTTAACTATTAAAACAGATCAAGGACCCTAGCAGGTGACACCACAACCACTGATTTCCTTTTTTTCACTCACTAAACTAAAGAAATGACACAGGCTCAACACAACCACACTGACATCATAGATTTATTTCAATCTAAATGTAACTTTAAGGTAGTGTTAATTACCTGCTGTTCTATGATTTTTGACTTGTGCCTGCCCTTTTCTGTTCCACATCAAATTTTGCGCTGTTTCGCAGCGTTATCTTTAATGATCTGGTCCTCTTCTGTTTCAACAGCAAATCCCGAACTACAAACAGTACTGCAGTGAATGACCCACGAAAATTGTAATTTGGTGCCAAACCAAATAACAGACAATTTGTTGCAGTTTGAAAATATAGATTTTGCCCAATTTTAAATTCAATTGCATTGATACAACTTACATGATACAGTTAAATAACATTGTAATTAGTCTAATTCAAAACATTGTTATAACTAAATGAAAAGGGTTTGTGACTTAACACACCCCTATTTTTATTATATGTCATTTTGTGCTACTGTTTACCATTGTAACAGAAGTACCCCACATGAAACACCCTGTTCCAAAATTCCCACAGACCCCGATAACGACTGCCAGGCATCAAAGACATTACTAATATTAAAATACCCTTAACAGAGACATATTTTTCAATGACCGAAATCATTTCACTGGTTCAGGGGTTTCAATAAAATTTGAGGTAGGCAGCTGGTTTGAGTAGAGTAACCGACTGTATCAACAGGAGCTTTGAAAGAACCTTCCTGCAATTACTTCAATTTAGGGGAAAAGTAGCCGATTTCTCTGAGCGAAATAGCCGACGCTTTTCGTCGGCTGTCAGTGCTTATTGAAAGCACTGCTGGTTGTAAATTTAATTCATGTGGGACCCAGATAACTCAGATGTCAAAAACAGAGACCTCAAAAATACAAATCTCAAACCCCTCAAACTTCCAAACTCAAACAACAAGGCCAACCTCAGAAACCATATTCATAATATTCATTGTTGACAACAAATCATACCATAGTTTACTTCCACAAAAAAAATCATTCCCTTACCCCACAGCTCATTTCTACAGTGAACCACATTCTTGCTTGAAATCCCAGACCAGACACAAAATCTTGAAATACTCCATAAATTCAGATAATAAATTATTTGCAAAGCCCTGAATCATTGTCATGCAAGCAATGCACATGAGACATTATAGACCTGGTACAATTCTAATCTCTAATCTTGGCAGTAAATATTCAATCATCAATCAATCAATGCCTAAGTTTAAAAAAGTGGGTCAACTGCATTTTTCTGGAATTGATGGCACAATTGTTGTTGGTGAGATAATCATAACCTTGGATTTGTTATTACTGTAGGCCTTAGGGTTTGTTGATTGGGTAACATAGGACATAGGCAGGAGAATTATCCCTTTAATAAGTGGAGGAGTTATCTGAAAAATCAGTTGCTTTCTTTTCGCAACTGCATAAGTTGCATTAATAACTGCGAGGATCTTCTTTACATTTATTCTTCATTCTGCAGTTCAAATATATGAATTTCATATATTCATAATTTCATTTACATCTTTCCCCGGTATATTTCGAACCAATTTAATGACCAGCTCCCAGTTGGCTTGTTAGCTCAATTGGTTAGAGCGCTGCACCGGGATCGCAAAGGTCAGGGTTCAAATCCCGGAAAGCCTGATTTTTTTCAGGCTTCCTTTTCGCAACTGCATAAGTTGCATTAATAACTGCGAGGATCTTCTTTACATTTATTTCTTCATTCCGCAGTTCAAATATATGAATTTCATATATTCATTATTTCATTTACATCTTTCCCAGGTATATTACGAACCAAATTAATGACCAGCTCCCAGTTGGCTTGTTAGCTCAATTGGTTAGAGCACTGCACCAGTATCGCAGAGGTCAGGGTTCGAATCCCGGTAAACCTGATTTTTTTTTTCAGGCTTTCTTTTCGCAACTGCATAAGTTGCGTTAATAACTGCAAGGATCTTCTTTACATTTATAACTGTCATTAGCAAATGTCTCTGTTACAGGTATTTTATAACTACTTAAGATAAGCTTATCGTTCACTCAGCTGTCCAATTTTAGAAGTTGGAGTTTTTAAAGGGTCTGTATTTATGAGATCTATGTTTTCTAAGTCTCCAGTCTAAGATCTTTGTTTTTGAGTCTGACTTTCCCAGAGGTATACCCGGGGCTAGAAATAATTTCCCGGCTGCCGCCGGTCAAGTTGTCCGGTCAAACCTATTTTTGCTCGGACACAACCCATTTCTGGCAGGACAAATATCCATTGCGTCATATCTCTATAAATTCTCCCCCCCCTCCCCTCCCGCACGATGTTTACATATCAAACAAGTACATTTTCTACGCCTTTACTGTCAAGCAGCCTCAAACTCAATGCACGAAAAGTGGAACGCACGGTACAGCCGCAACCTTCGGCAAAATAATAATAATAATAATAACAATAGTAATAATGCAATTCTTTATACAGTTGACCTATATCACGCAAGGTGGTTTCCAATAGGGCACTGTGAAATTCAATATTACATTTGTGCATAAAACCAGCGCTTGAGTTCCATGTATTCAATACGGTTAAATTTTAATACCTACTAAAGTTATGAAGTTCACGAAATTGCAACTTGCAATAAATAGTTGATTCTCATAATAATACAAGCTAACTGATGTGAATATATAACAAGAAACACTTACAAGTAGAATCCATATCCGCTGATTTGATACAACGTAAGCTTACAATGAATAAGCTTAAATCATAATTGTAGGCAAAATAAATGTTGTCAGTGCCCTCCTCAAAAATGCCCTCGCATGTCTCTAAGACGCCAAATTTAAGAAAAGCCTGTTCCAACCATATTTTGAGAGCAGAAATGCCATCCGATTGGAATCCACCCGATCATCCACCATCTTGGATTCTTCTCCTCGCCTCGTCCCAGATCCCTCCCTTTTTGGAACTGAATTCGACATGGCGACTACACAATATAACCGCTATCAGCACGCGAGGATGATTCCACTGCAGCGCCCATGGAAACGCCTCGCTGAAGGCTAACCAAGTGACGCCCATATCCACCGCTTGCGTAATCGTAAAACCTAAACCCACCCTTACGCAAACCGTTGATATCATCGAAAGTAAGCAAACAAAATCAACTTTATTGATCAACCGTGAACTCTTCCCCGCGTCTTACATGATCTTCACAACCCATATACAGGAGCCACAACTACTGCCAAAAGAAATACGCAGTAGTCGAGACCTTGACCCACGAGATCAGTGATCTTTAATATTCGTAAGTCCTTCTGTACTAATGAGATTCATTTTTCGGATCGACATCTATTTTTCTCGGGTCGTGAATGCCATTCTCCATCCGAACGATTCGAACAGATCGACAAACTGTGCACAATACCTCAGGCACAAAATATGCAAAGCAGTATTTCTAAGCCCCACCAATGATATTCATTTCTCGGATCGACAACTCTTTTTCTCGGGTCGTGAATGCCATTCTCCATTCGTACGATTCGAACGGATCGACAAACTGTGAACAATACCTCAGTCACAAAATATGCAAAGCAGTAAATTTCTAAGCCCCAGTAATGATATTCATTTCTCGGATCGACAACTCTTTTTCTCGGGTCGTAAATCCCATTCTCCATTCGAACGATTCGAACGGATCGACAAACTGTGCACAATACCTCAGCCACAAAATATGCAAAGCAGTACATTTCTCAGCCCCACTAATGATATTCATTTCTCGGATCGACAACTCTTTTTCTCGGGTCGTAAATGATGTTCTCCATTCGTACGATTCGAACGGATCAACAACCGTAACACCATGGACCTAGCTAAACCACAGCAGATGATCTTTGTTATTTCTAAGTCCCACTAATGAGATTCATTTTTCGGATCGACAACACTTTTTCTCGGGTCGTCAGTAATGTTCTCCATTCGAACGATTCGTACGGATCGACAACCCCTAAGCACCACTGATCTAACCACAAGACATTTTCTTGTATATTTCTAAGTCCCACTAATGAGATTCATTTCTCAGATCGACAACTCTTTTTCTCGGATCGTGAATGCCATTCTCCATTCGAACGATTCGAACCGATCGACAAACTTGGCACAATACCTCAGTCACAGAATATGCAAAGCAGTACATTTCTAAGCCCCACTAATGAGATTCATTTCTCGGATCGACAACTCTTTTTCTCGGGTCGTAAATGATGTTCTCCATTCGTACGATTCGAACGGATCGACAACCTTAACACCATGGACCTAGCTAAACCACAGCAGATGATCTTTGTTATTTCTAAGTCCCACTAATGAGATTCATTTCTCGGATCGACAACACTTTTTCTCGGGTCCTCAGTAATGTTCTCCATTCGAACGATTCGAACGGATCGACAACCCCTAAGCACCACTTAACCACAAGAGATGATCTTTTTTTTTCTAAGTCCCACTAATGAGATTCATTTAACGGATCGACAGCTTTTTTTCTCGGGTCGTGACTGATGTCCTCCATTCGAACGATTCGTACGGATCGACAACCTCTATACACCACCTAACCACAAGAGATGATCTTTTTTATTTCTAAGTCCCACTAATGAGATGCATTTCACGGATCGACAGCTTTTTTTCTCGGGTCGTGACTGATGTTCTCCATTCGTACGATTCGTACGGATCGACAACCTCTATACACCACCTAACCACAAGAGATGATCTTTTTTTTATTTCTAAGTCCCACTAATGACATTCATTTCTCGGATCGACAACCCTTTTTCTCGGGTCGAACCTACTTGTCCATCTGTACGGATCGAAATTAAACTTTTTCCGATCGTATCAGATGGTGTGTATTGGACAACCCTCTTTTAGTTGTAAGCAATAAATATGTTTGTATATAACAGTATCAGCTGATTTCTGCCTATTAATATATTGCAAATATTTAGCGACTTTCATTTGTGAATACGCGAACGATGCGATATACCGGTAGATCGCAATGCCGCAGATAGACCGATTATAGAAACTCGGCAAGATGAACAGTAAGAATCGTTTTATCACAGGTACTTTAAATTACGGTCTGTTTACAGTTTGAGAAAAGTTCATTTGTCAAAGCGCTAACGATGCGGTATAGATCGCAACGATAGATCGATAAGATAAACAAGGTTACAAGGTAAACTTACACTTGTATCGGTTATTTATCGCGAAATTTAAACGCTTCTATGTGTTAGCGAATCGCCCTTATGTGTAGGCGAAACAACTCAGATCGTGTAGGCGAATCGACCTAAGTGTAGGCGAATCGGCCTGCAGGCGAATCGACTTGTAGGCGAAACGACCGACATTCCATGAAAAGAATATTTTTCTAGAGGGAGAGATCTAACCAGAATTATGAAAAGGAAAGGTACTGATAGCGTGTGCCAAAGCATGTACAATTAAGTCAGTGCCGAATGGAGCATAAAGTAGCAAAGATATCAAGATAACTCGCGTCTTAATCATTCTTTACTTGGAACGTGAACCATGTATGTATGATTGCAAGGTTTTTAGTCAAAGAATGTAACCACGGCTACCTCACAAAAGGTAGTAAAACGGGACTGAAGGGTTTTAGAATAGCCATGTATAACAAGGCTACCTGCTTTCGTTTTTTGTCCTGATTCCAGAATGGTGGAAAATGAAATCTGCGCCGACAATTACGATCGCCTGATTCACACGACGGTATAGTGTTCGTAAGCCGGCATGACGAAAATGGTGTTAAGTTTGAGCAAAAGGACCATCATAGTTTCATTTCCGATATTCACAAGTGTCTAATGAAATTATTACAGCTTTGCAAGCTTTTGCATGTTAAATGTTTCAAAGACGTTACAGTGGACATAAATATCCATCCACATTTTATGAAAGAATAATTCAGCCTTTCTCTGGTTCATCTCAACAATGTGATTTAGCGTTAACCAAAGAACACACAAAGTTCATATGCAAAATTTCAGTAGTTGTTACATGACAAAACAGGGTCTCAAACTGAAATATCTTGTCCTTACTAATCGTATTTTGGTTACTAGTTTCTGGAAGGGGGTAAATCATTCAGTCATATGACCAATTTCTGCAGATGTTATTGTGTATAAATCCAACATCATCGTGTATTTCATGTTTGAGATAGAAAACCTCACCGGCAGATAGTATGCCGGTCGATTCATAAATAGCTAAAATTTCAAGTAAAGGAAGCTAAAGACGCCAATTATCTTGATATCATTGTTACTTTACGCTCCATTCTTGTTTGTCTTTCCGCTTGGAACTCTCCCTTTAGAAAAAAATAATCGTTTAATAAAGTAGTTTAAATGCATAACAACTAACAATAAGTCTTAACCCAGAATGGAGAAGGAAAAAGCAAAAAACAGCGCCATGACAACCACGTTCTTCATCATCTCTCCGTCATCTCGATCCAGGGATGTCGCATGACCATTATTAGTGGGAATACTTTCACTGATCAGATCCAGGGTTTTTCAATCCAATCCGATCCGATCCAGGTTTTGTGAGTCCGATCCGATCCGATCCAGGTTTTGTCAGTCCGGTCCGATCCGATCTGCTCCGATCCGATCCGATCCGATCCGATCCAGGTTTTGTCAACGGCCGATTTTGTTTACATGAGACCCGGTCTGAAAGTCAGACTGGCAATGATGAAGTGTTTACATGGGACCAACCATCCCTTAGAATCCATTTTACCTATTATCCACCAGCTTGAAATGCTTCAATGCCACTTATAAATGTGCATGCTCAAAACAAATGTCTCAGACTGGTTTGAATTCAGTTCACATTTACATGGTTCCCCAGTCTGATTTTAGACCGTTGTGAGTCGTTTGTATCAGTTTAGCAATGGTGATCGGTGAAACTAGCCTGAGATGATAATTATTTTATACTGGCTTCACATTTCATGCCTGCTTCACGTAGATAGATACGTACAGATAGATAGATAGATACTTTATTAAAATACGTCGCAGCCATATGTCGCTGAATTGTGTATTACTGTTCACATAAATCAAAAATATATTAAAATCTAAAAATCTATACTATAGTGAAGGTGAATACATTTAAAAAATAAGATTTAAGTTTAAAAAAGGTATCATCCAAGCTACAATTAAACTCATCGCCAATAGATGAGCTTGGGGAAGGTGCCTAGAGCGGGTGGTGGTTCCAAGGTAAGAAATGAGCCTCGAACAGGGCACACAGGTATCCATGGCAACTCTGAGAGCGGCAACCACCCACCAGACACCGTCTCACTGACCAAGTCAGTGGATACTTACCAACCCTAAACTTACCAGATCCACCAAAGAGGGAGGGAGGGAGAGGGAGAAAACGGCAGCACAAACGCACGTTTCGGAACTCGAAACCATCAGCACAACCTGACAAAGCTGGAATGCACTATACGTATGATTCCGGTGAAATAGCAGACAGTCCGTAGTTCTAACCCTTAAAACTTTTTGCCCGGAAGCTACAAGTAGAAATGATATATTCTTCCATGGATATTTTACTCGCTCTGTTAGAGCTTGTAAAGGGGTGTCAGTAAAACACGGGGTCGGGGTCGGGGTCGGGGTCGGGGTCGGGGTCGGGGTCCATTGTTCTTTTGTTTCGTTTTCGGTTTTATGTTTTGGTTAGGGCAAGACAACAGAAAACGAAACAAAAGAACAATGGACCCCGACCCCGACCCCGTGTTTTACTGACACCCCTTAAAAACAGATCTTTACCACTAATGAGCAATTCATTTACTGACAATATTGCAAATTTTTCAAGATTCTTTTGTCTCTTGATTCCAAGAGGAGATTGAAGACAAAAAAACCCAAACCAAATAGAGGGGCTTATCTGTAAAGCCCTGGAGTCATGTAAGAGTTTTGGTATATCAAACGTGAGCTACTGAGAATTTGCTGGACTATGAACAAGATCTTTGACATGACGATCCCATCCAGGTGACAATTTGTGCTTGTTTTGTGCCATGACTTATTCCTTGCAAGCTCCTCACAGGCTAACCTATCTGTAAATATAGTTCGGTTTTACCAAGAGATTTAAAACCTCCAAAAAGCCAGGGGCTTACTATTGGCAATTGAGATAACTGAAATCTGTTTGTTTTCCTTACAGGTTTTTAATTCCATCAACCTGATGTCAGGAAAATATGGCGGTTTATTATAAGGCTTTGATTAAGAAATGTGTTCTCATAGCTATATTCCCAGGCAAACATTATCAATTCAAATGAAAAACATGAAGAGCAGTTTTGAAACAAGGTTATATACATTTGTATTTTTTGTCTTTTTCTGCTGTATTTTGATGTCATTGTTTAGCTTGACTTTAACCACATACACTTATTGTCCCCTCAGTACTACTACAGTGTAAGTGGTTGATGTGTGAGAATGGAATGAATCCTAGAGTAACTCTTAGCATTAAAAGTAACTTGTAGCCATGCCCACAAAACCATACCTTGGTACCTTTTAGGGCTTTACTTCGAAATAGCTGATGAACACACCCGTACCTTTTTTGGGGAGTACCATCCCCCCAACCCCCCCCCCCTCTATCCCAGGAATGCAGGGAGTCAGACCTACACGCATTTGATTGAATTCTCGTTATGGGGAAAACTATTTCGATTTACTGATTCACCGCAGTATGATCCCTTCTTATTAGTTCATTACCTGTTAGGTTTCAGACTATTCTGAAATGATTTAGGAAGAGGTTATTCCTTTTGTTTTTCTTTGGTACCGGATTATGGCAGTCAGTAACAATGCTTATTGGCGACAAATTATCAAACCAAAAACGAATTGAAATCACAAGATCTACTGCCGTTACTGTCTGGGGTAGTAACAGAGTGAGTCATAATCTGTGCATCAAATAAAGCCACTAGTCATTACTGGACCATTTGCTATTTGCATTCATTTGGCAACACTGTAGTAAGAGATTAATTGATTGATCGATTGATTGATTCATTGATTGATTGATTGATTGATTAATTGATTAATTGATAGTTTGATTTTTTAATTGGCTGGTTGACTGATTTATCAACTGAGTGGTTGAGTGGTTGATTGATTGACTGATTGGTACTTAAAATAGATGAATGAAATGATTCACCTGAATCAACCTGAATTTAGAAATTACATGTATCATGCTGCACTGTTCGCATCTTCCTTTGGCAGTAAAATAATCCCTGGCATCAGTCAAAACATTAAACAATTTGCAAGCTCTAATGCCATGACACATTAAGTAACAATTTAGTATAAGGAAAGAAGGCATATTAGAGAGCAGGACTTCTTAGAGCTTTTACAGAAATAATATGTCATATTTACTCCAATAAGCGACTCCCTCTGAGTCACTACCACTATTGGGCAGTCAAGAAACAAAGCTATGCCCTAGAATGTTTTAGAGCGCACTACTTCCTATTATTAATCAAACATCCCGGGTAATTACCCCGCCGTCAGGACGGGGTCTAGTAATACCCATTTTTTTCCGTGGTTTTTTACCCCGCCGTCAGGACGGGGTCTAGTAATACCCGTTTTTTTTCTTTTTACCCCGCCGTCAGGACGGGGTCTAGCAATACTCCTTTTTACCCCGCCGTAAGGACGGGGTCTAGTAATACCCATTTTTTTTCCGTGGTTTTTTTTTTTTTTTTTTGGTGGTCACTTGCCCCAGACCTCCAGTTCTCGCTCGGCCAAGGAAATACTCGTCGTGTCTTTCGCTACACAGCCAAGGACTTTTATCTTGAGTGACCGTAACGTATTTTACACCCCCGGGGGAGGGAGAACAACGGCGGGGTCTAATGCCCCTGGGGCTTTTCTTGTTTTTTTTTTTTTTTACCCCGCCGTCAGGACGGGGTCTAGTAATACCTGTTTTTTTTTTTTTTTACCCCGCCGTCAGGACGGGGTCTAGTAATACCCGTTTTTTTTTTTTTTTTTTTTTTTTTTTGTCGTGGTCAGTTGCCCCAGACCTGCGCTCGGTCAAAACAATACTTGCCGGTAAACTTTGTTCGTTCAGCGTTTATTCGCCAGAATTTTCATGAAAGTTGGTGTAGAAAATTACCGGCGATTTATTGGCATGAAAATTCCTTCGATGAAAGCAAGAACGAAGGTGCTAGCGAGCTTTGAAGCTGGCATGAATTTGCCAAACCTGCCCTGGTACGTAAACATTACATCACTGAAACACAAAAGGTGATCCGGGGAAGTCCCTTGCTTTCGCCAAGTTGAAAAATTCAACAGTGAAATGCAAGCATATTTTTGGCAGTTTTGCTTTGCTTCGCCAAAATCTTTAGGGAAAGTTGTGTAGAAAAGTACAAGAAATTCAATGGAGTTGACTTCTCTTCAATGAGAGCAAGGACGAAGGTGCTAGCGAGCTTTGAAAGCCAATGATTCATGCTACGTGCCGTAGTACATAAACATTACGTCTGAAACACAGAAGCCGATTCGGAGAAGTAAACTTGCTTGCGCCAAATCACTCATCGGATCACGGCCTAAAATAGACTTTTACGGTTTTTCATAGCTACCAGTTCCTTTAGATTTTAGAATGAGTTTTTTATCAAGAAATCTATTGAAATTTCCGTGCCCTTGCTATTTAGAATTACGCTGACATGTCAGTTCGTTTATTTTAAAAAAACGTGACTTAATTGAGTCACGCTGTGGTCAAAATATTTCGTCACGTTCTTCTTCGCGAAAGCTAGGACAAGTGGATGACCAAGGAATGAGGGATGGGGTTCATACTATCAGGGATTCATGTTACCACAGGGAGAAGGGTGCAGAGCAGACGCATAAGGGGAAATGGCAGCAAACACAGGTACGATAAATCATCAACTTTAAAATTTACAATACTTGAGCTCGTATCTTGAGTGACCGTAATATATTTTGCTCCCTGGGAGGAGGAGAAAAACGGCGGGGTCCGATGAAAGTAGGAACGAAGGTGCTTTGAGCTTTGAAGCTGGAATAAATTCGCCTAACTTGCCGTGGCACGTAAACATTACATCACTGAAACACAGAAGCCGATTTGGGGAAGTCCCTTGCTTTCGCCAAGTTGAATAATTCAACAGTCAAATGCAAGCATTTTTTTGGCAGTTTTGCTTTGCTTCGCCAAAATCTTTAGGGAAAGTTGTGTAGAAAAGTACAAGGAATTCAATGGAGTTAACATTTCTTCGACGAGAGCAAGGACGAATGTACTAGGGAGCTTAAGTTTGAAAGCTGGCATGAACTCGCGATCGCTATGCATGGTTCAATTTTACCTGTTACCATCCCCCCCCGGGCAACCCCCGGGACAAGTCCAGCCCTTCGGGCCCGGGGGTGGGGAATTGTCTGAAACGGTTTTGTCCCGGGGGTAGGGGGGTGGGGCAAATCGAAGATAACTTCTCGTTTTTCTTGTGAAACACGTCACTAGCCTATCACTTCTCAGTTGACACAATGGCGCCGGACCGCGTAGAGAAGACTGCCTATTTCCAGGGAAAATCTCTAGAATTTGTAGCAGACTGGTTGGAGAAGAATAATCTCTCGAAATTATAATCTGTATTCAAAGGCACGTTTATTATAAATTGTTAAACGAAGGTGCGTTTGATGCGTACTCGAATGGATGGCGTTCATCACAAACATAGAAATATTTCTTCAGCGTATTTGTATGAAACAAATGCAAGGCTTTATATTAAACAGAGATCTCAGTCCAGTGTTCTTGTGAAACAAGCTAAGAAAAACTCCTTTAAAATGCTGTCATCAATTTGCTCACCGGACCTCTTTTGTGCATGTGCTATATTTAGAATAAAACACGCTGTGAAGAACATTTCTTTACTCGCCAGCCGAATGCCAGAGCGGTTAGACTTTTTCTTTAGTTTTCTTTTTCAATGTAGTGTCCATGTTTTTTAATACTATGTAATATACTTCGTTCAGTAAACTCTAGAAAAGCGTTTAAGTTCTTGTCAAAACGTCTGGTTGTGCTATTGTACGGAAATCAATTTTGAACACAAAACAACGTATTTGTGGTCGATGAGGAGTCCCGGGGGTCGGGAATTGTCTCTTTCTGCGTGCCCGGGGGTGGGGAATAGACCGCCAAGTATGAAAAAAGTTGCAAATCCCCGGGGGTGTGCCCGGGGGGGGCATGGTAACAGGTAGAATTGAACCCTGCACTATGAACTTAGTAATTATGATGTAAAGTATGTATGTATGAGTGCCAAGAAGTGAGTAATACTGCCCTCCATAATTTCCCCCCGACCACAGGCCTTAAAAGTAAGAAATTAGAAATGAGAACCAAGATAAAAGAAAAATCTTTGACCCCGGCGGGATTCGAACCCACGACCTCCGGATTAGAACCCCGTCGCTCAACCAACTGAGCTACGAGGACAGGCTGAGTCACGCTGTGATCAAAATAATATTTTACAATAACTGAGCGAATTCTCGCGCGCTGATTGGCTAATTTTTATCGTCAATAAGAGGACAGACGGATGAAACACGGCAAGCTGACGCAATCAGCAAAAGTTTTGCCAAACTTTTTAGTGCTGAGTTCTTGATGAGGCGAGAATTGTTCCACAAATTTAGTAGTCGTCAATGAGAAAGCATCCAAAATTTATGGGTTAAAACTGAAGAAACCATTGCAACCTTAGAGCGAAAAGATGAGGATGTTTATTGTGGATTCAGACCTGAAAATCGGCGGTGAGCGGGAATTTGTGCTGTCGATGAAATTAAGCTGAACCGTGTTTTAACGGATTATTTTGTGAACAGTTTTCACTGGATTAAAGGTTAGTTGAGCAATTCGAGTTTGTCCTTGTATTTCTGACTTACTCTTACTAAAGTTTTAATTTACGAGCCTGTGATTCTCCGAATTACAGCGATGAAATTCAGATTCTGCGGCAATCGCATCTTCCATTGACTCTAGATAGCATTTCTTTCCTTCGTTTGAAAATCCGTTTTGGCTTTTTGTTATTGTAAAAAACAAATTGACGTCAGTTTTTTATGCGTCTGTCCTCTTATTGATGATAAATTTCGTCATAACATTGTCAAAGTTTGTTGTAGATCCACTCGCCTGCGGCTCGTGAATCTACAACACTTTGACAATGTTATGACGAAATTTATCATCAATAAGAGGACAGACGCATAAAAAACTGACGTCAATTTGTTAAATTTCATCACGCTCTTCGTCACGCACGCTAAAACAGAGTGATTAGGCAAGTCGTGTCTTGATTTATATTATCATCGCAAGCACGTAAAAGATACGATAAATCACCAACTTTTACCTGGCCGTAATATATTTTGGACCCCAAGGGCAGAGAGAACAACGGCGGGGTTACTGCCCCCTGGGGCTTTTCTTGTTTTTTTTTTTTTTGTCGTGGTCAGTTGCCCCAGACCTGCGCTCGGTCAAAACAATACTTGCCGGTAAACTTTGTTCGTTCAGCGTTTATTCACCAGAATTTTCATGAAAGTTGGTGTAGAAAATTACCGGCGATTTAATGGCATGAAAATTCCTTCGATGAAAGCAAGAACGAAGGTGCTAGCGAGCTTTGAAGCTGGCATGAATTTGCCAAACCTGCCCTGGCACGTAAACATTACATCACTGAAACACAAAAGGTGATCCGGGGAAGTCCCTTGCTTTCGCCAAGTTGAAAAATTCAACAGTGAAATGCAAGCATATTTTTGGCAGTTTTGCTTTGCTTCGCCAAAATCTTTAGGGAAAGTTGTGTAGAAAAGTACAAGAAATTCAATGGAGTTGACTTCTCTTCAATGAGAGCAAGGACGAAGGTGCTAGCAAGCTTTGAAAGCCAATGATTCATGCTACGTGCCGTAGCACATAAACATTACGTCTGAAACACAGAAGCCGATTCGGAGAAGTAAACTTCGTTTATTTTAAAAAAACGTGACTTAATTGAGTCACGCTATGGTCAAAATATTTCGTCACGTTCTTCTTCGCGAAAGCTAGGACAAGTGGATGACCAAGGAATGAGGGATGGGGTTCATACTATCAGGGATTCATGTTACCACAGGGAGAAGGGTGCAGAGCAGACGCATAAGGGGAAATGGCAGCAAACACAGGTACGATAAATCATCAACTTTAAAATTTACACCACTTGAGCTCGTATCTTGAGTGACCGTAATATATTTTGCTCCCTGGGAGGAGGAGAAAAGCGGCGGGGTCCGATGAAAGTAGGAACGAAGGTGCTAGCGAGCTTTGAAGCTGGAATAAATTCGCCTAACTTGCCGTGGCACGTAAGCATTACATCACTGAAACACAGAAGCCGATTTTCGGGGAAGTCCCTTGCTTTCGCCAAGTTGAATAATTCAACAGTCAAATGCGAGCATTTTTTTGGCAGTTTTGCTTTGCTTCGCCAAAATCTTTAGGGAAAGTTGTGTAGAAAAGTACAAGGAATTCAATGGAGTTAACATTTCTTCGACGAGAGCTAGGACGAATGTACTAGGGAGCTTAAGTTTGAAAGCTGGCATGAACTCGCGATCGCTATGAACTTAGTAATTATGATGTAAAGTATGTATGTATGAGTGCCAAGAAGTGAGTAATACTGCCCTCCATAATTTCCCCCCGACCACAGGCCTTAAAAGTAAGAAATTAGAAATGAGAACCAAGATAAAAGAAAAATCTTTGACCCCAGCGGGATTCGAACCCACGACCTCCGGATTAGAACACCGTCGCTCAACCAACTGAGCTACGAGGCCAGGCTGAGTCACGCTGTGATCAAAATAATAATTTCATCACGCTCTTTGTCACGCATGCTAAAACAGAGTGATTAGGCAAGTCGTGTCTTGATTATATTATCATCGCAAGCACGTAAAAGATACGATAAATCACCAACTTTTACCTGGCCGTAATATATTTTGGACCCCAAGGGCAGAGAGAACAACGGCGGGGTTAATGCCCCCCGGGGCTTTTCTTGTTTTTTTTTTTTTGTCGTGGTCAGTTGCCCCAGACCTGCGCTCGGTCAAAACAATACTTGCCGGTAAACTTTGTTCGTTCAGCGTTTATTCGCCAGAATTTTCATGAAAGTTGGTGTAGAAAATTACCGGCGATTTAATGGCATGAAAATTGCTTCGATGAAAGCAAGAACGAAGGTGCTAGCGAGCTTTGAAGCTGGCATGAATTTGCCAAACCTGCCCTGGCACGTAAACATTACATCACTGAAACACAAAAGGTGATCCGGGGAAGTCCCTTGCTTTCGCCAAGTTGAAAAATTCAACAGTGAAATGCAAGCATATTTTTGGCAGTTTTGCTTTGCTTCGCCAAAATCTTTAGGGAAAGTTGTGTAGAAAAGTACAAGAAATTCAATGGAGTTGACTTCTCTTCAATGAGAGCAAGGACGAAGGTGCTAGCGAGCTTTGAAAGCCAATGATTCATGCTACGTGCCGTAGCACATAAACATTACGTCTGAAACACAGAAGCCGATTCTAGATTCGGAGAAGTAAACTTGCTTGCACCAAATCACTCATCGAATCACGGCCTAAAATAGACTTTTACGGTTTTTCATAGCTACCAGTTTCCTTTAGATTTTAGAATGAGTTTTTTATCAAGAAATCTATTTAAATTTCCGTGTCCTTGCTATTTAGAATTACGCTGACATGTCACGTTCGTTTATTTAAAAAAAACGTGACTTAACTGAGTCACGCTACGGTCAAAATATTTCGTCACGTTCTTCTTCGCGAAAGCTAGGACAAGTGGTTGACCAAGGAATGAGGGATGGGGTTCATACTATCAGGGATTCATGTTACCACAGGGAGAAGGGTGCGGAGCAGACGCATAAGGGGAAATGGCAGCAAACACAGGTACGATAAATCATCAACTTTAAAATTTACACCACTTGAGCTCGTATCTTGAGTGACCGTAATATATTTTGCTCCCTGGGAGGAGGAGAAAAACGGCGGGGTCCAATGAAAGTAGGAACGAAGGTGCTAGCGAGCTTTGAAGCTGGAATGAATTCGCCTAACTTGCCGTGGCGCGTAAACATTACATCACTGAAACACAGAAGCCGATTCGGGGAAGTCCTTGCTTTCGCCAAGTTGAATAATTCAACAGTCAAATGCAAGCATTTTTTTGGCAGTTTTGCTTTGCTTCGCCAAAATCTTTAGGGAAAGTTGTGTAGAAAAGTACAAGGAATTCAATGGATTTAACATTTCTTCGACGAGAGCAAGGACGAATGTACTAGGGAGCTTAAGTTTGAAAGCTGGCATGAACTCGTGATCGCTATGAGCTTAGTAATTTATGATGTAAAGTATGTATGTATGAGTGCCAAGAAGTGAGTAATACTGCCCTCCATAATTTCCCCCCGACCACAGGCCTTAAAAGTAAGAAATTAGAAATGAGAACCAAGATAAAAGAAAAATCTTTGACCCCGGCGGGATTCGAACCCACGACCTCCGGATTAGAACACCGTCGCTCAACCAACTGAGCTACGAGGCCAGGCTGAGTCACGCTATGATCAAAATAATAGTTTCATCACGCTTTTCGTCACGCACGCTAAAACAGGATGATTAGGCAAGTCGTGCCTTGATTTATATTATCATCGCAAGCACGTAAAGGCTACGATAAATCACCAACTTTTACCTGGCCGTAATATATTTTGGACCCCAAGGGCAGACAGAACAACGGCGGGGTTAATGCCCCCTGGGGCTTTTCTTGTTTTTTTTTTTGTCGTGGTCAGTTGCCCCAGACCTCCGCTCGGTCAAAACAATACTTGCCGGTAAACTTTGTTCATTTAGTGTTTATTCGCCAGAATTTTCATGAAAGTTGGTGTAGAAAATTACCGGCGATTTAATGGCATGAAAATTCCTTCGATGAAAGCAAGAACGAAGGTGCTAGCGAGCTTGGAAGCTGGCATGAATTTGCCAAACCTGCCCTGGCACGTAAACATTACATCACTGAAACACAAAAGGTGATCCGGGGAAGTCCCTTGCTTTCGCCAAGTTGAAAAATTCAACAGTGAAATGCAAGCATATTTTTGGCAGTTTTGCTTTGCTTCGCCGAAATCTTTAGGGAAAGTTGTGTAGAAAAGTACAAGAAATTCAATGGAGTTGACTTCTCTTCAATGAGAGCAAGGACGAAGGTGCTAGCGAGCTTTGAAAGCCAGTGATTCATGCTACGTGCCGTAGCACATAAACATTACGTCATTGAAACACAGAAGCCGATTCGGAGAAGTAAACTTGCTTGCACCAAATCACTCATCGAATCACGGCCTAAAATAGACTTTTACGGTTTTTCATAGCTATCAGTTTCCTTTAGATTTTAGAATGAGTTTTTTATCAAGAAATCGATTTAAATTTCCGTGCCCTTGCTATTTAGAATTACGCTGACATGTCAGTTCGTTTATTTAAAAAAAACGTGACTTAACTGAGTCACGCTATGGTCAAAATATTTCGTCACGTTCTTCTTCGCGAAAGCTAGGACAAGTGGATGACCAAGGAATGAGGGATGGGGTTCATACTATCAGGGATTCGTGTTACCACAGGGAGAAGGGTGCGGAGCAGATGCATAAGGGGAAATGGCAGCAAACACAGGTACGATAAATCATCAACTTTAAAATTTACACCACTTGAGCTCGTATCTTGAGTGATCGAAATATATTTTGCTCCCTGGGAGGAGGAGAAAAACGGCGGGGTCCAATGAAAGTAGGAACGAAGGAGCTAGCGAGCTTTGAAGCTGGAATGAATTCGCCTAACTTGCCGTGGCACGTAAACATTACATTACTGAAACACAGAAGCCGATTCGGGGAAGTACCTTGCTTTCGCCAAGTTGAATAATTCAACAGTCAAATGCAAGCATTTTTGGCAGTTTTGCTTTGCTTCGCCAAAATCTTTAGGGAAAGTTGTGTAGAAAAGTACAAGGAATTCAATGGAGTTAACATTTCTTCGACGAGAGCAAGGACGAATGTACTAGGGAGCTTAAGTTTGAAAGCTGGCATCAACTCGCGATCGCTATGAACTTTGTAATTATGATGTAAAGTATGTATGTACGAGTGCCAAGAAGTGAGTAATACTGCCTTCCATAATTTCCCCCCGACCACAGGCCTTAAAAGTAAGAAATTAGAAATAAGAACCAAGATAAAAGAAAAATCTTTGACCCCGGCGGGATTCGAACCCACGACCTCCGGATTAGAACACCGTCGCTCAACCAACTGAGCTACGAGGCCAGGGTGAGTCACGCTATGATCAAAATAATAATTTCATCACGCTCTTCGTCACGCACGCTAAAATAGGGTGATTAGGCAAGTCGTGTCTTGATTTATATTATCATCGCAAGCACGTAAAAGATACGATAAATCAACAACTTTTACCTGGCCGTAATATATTTTGGACCCCAAGGGCAGAGAGAACAACGGCGGGGTTAATGCCCCCTGGGGCTTTTCTTGTTACCCCGCCGTCAGGACGGGGTCTAGTAATACCCGTTTTTTTTTTTTTTTTTTTTTTTTTTTTTGTCGTGGTCAGTTGCCCCAGACCTGCGCTCGGTCAAAACAATACTTGCCGGTAAACTTTGTTCGTTCAGCGTTTATTCGCCAGAATTTTCATGAAAGTTGGTGTAGAAAATTACCGGCGATTTAATGGCATGAAAATTCCTTCGATGAAAGCAAGAACGAAGGTGCTAGCGAGCTTTGAAGCTGGCATGAATTTGCCAAACCTGCCCTGGCACGTAAACATTACATCACTGAAACACAAAAGGTGATCCGGGGAAGTCCTTTGCTTTCGCCAAGTTGAAAAATTCAACAGTGAAATGCAAGCATATTTTTGGCAGTTTTGCTTTGCTTCGCCAAAATCTTTAGGGAAAGTTGTGTAGAAAAGTACAAGAAATTCAATGGAGTTGACTTCTCTTCAATGAGAGCAAGGACGAAGGTGCTAGCGAGCTTTGAAAGCCAATGATTCATGCTACGTGCCGTAGCACATAAACATTACGTCTGAAACACAGAAGCCGATTCGGAGAAGTAAACTTGCTTGCGCCAAATCACTCATCGAATCACGGCCTAAAATAGACTTTTACGGTTTTTCATAGCTACCAGTTTCCTTTAGATTTTAGAATGAGTTTTTTATCAAGAAATCTATTTAAATTTCCGTGCCCTTGCTATTTAGAATTACGCTGACATGTCAGTTCGTTTATTTTAAAAAAACGTGACTTAATTGAGTCACGCTATGGTCAAAATATTTCGTCACGTTCTTCTTCGCGAAAGCTAGGACAAGTGGATGACCAAGGAATGAGGGATGGAGTTTATACTATCAGGGATTCATGTTACCACAGGGAGAAGGGTGCAGAGCAGACGCATAAGGGGAAATGGCAGCAAACACAGGTACGATAAATCATCAACTTTAAAATTTACAATACTTGAGCTCGTATCTTGAGTGACCGTAATATAATTTGCTCCTTGGGAGGAGGAGAAAAACGGCGGGGTCCGATGAAAGTAGGAACGAAGGTGCTAGCGAGCTTTGAAGCTGGAATAAATTCGCCTAACTTGCCGTGGCACGTAAACATTACATCACTGAAACACAGAAGCCGATTTGGGGAAGTCCCTTGCTTTCGCCAAGTTGAATAATTCAACAGTCAAATGCAAGCATTTTTTTGGCAGTTTTGCTTTGCTTCGCCAAAATCTTTAGAGAAAGTTGTGTAGAAAAGTACAAGGAATTCAATGGAGTTAACATTTCTTCGACGAGAGCAAGGACGAATGTACTAGGGAGCTTAAGTTTGAAAGCTGGCATGAACTCGCGATCGCTAAGAACTTAGTAATTATGATGTAAAGTATGTATGTATGAGTGCCAAGAAGTGAGTAATACTGCCCTCCATAATTTCCCCCCGACCACAGGCCTTAAAAGTAAGAAATTAGAAATGAGAACCAAGATAAAAGAAAAATCTTTGACCCCGGCGGGATTCGAACCAACGACCTCCGGATTAGAACACCGTCGCTCAACCACCTGAGCTACGAGGCCAGGCTGAGTCACGCTGTGATCAAAATAATAATTTCATCACGCTCTTCGTCACGCACGCTAAAACAGAGTGATTAGGCAAGTCGTGTCTTGATTTATATTATCATCGCAAGCACGTAAAAGATACGATAAATCACCAACTTTTACCTGGCCGTAATATATTTTGGACCCCAACGGCAGAGAGAACAACGGCGGGGTCTAATGCCCCTGGGGCTTTTCTTGTTGTTTTTTTTTTTTGTCGTGGTCAGTTGCCCCAGACCTCCGCTCGGTCAAAACAATACTTGCCGGTAAACTTTGTTCATTTAGTGTTTATTCGCCAGAATTTTCATAAAAGTTGGTGTAGAAAATTACCGGCGATTTAATGGCATGAAAATTCCTTCGATGAAAGCAAGAACGAAGGTGCTAGCGAGCTTTGAAGCTGGCATAAATTTGCCAAACCTGCCCTGGCACGTAAACATTACATCACTGAAACACAAAAGGTGATCCGGGGAAGTCCCTTGCTTTCGCCAAGTTGAAAAATTCAACAGTGAAATGCAAGCATTTTTTTGGCAGTTTTGCCTTGCTTCGCCAAAATCTTTAGGGAAAGTTGTGTAGAAAAGTACGAGAAATTCAGTGGAGTTGAGTTCTCTTCAATGAGAGCAAGGACGAAGGTGCTAGCGAGCTTTGAAGCTGGCATGAATTCACCTAACTTGCCCTGGCACGTAAACATTAGATCACTGAAAACACAGAAGCCGATTCGGGGAAGTCCCTTACTTTCGCCAAGTTGAATAATTCAACAGTCAAATGCAAACATTTTTTTGGCAGTTTTGCTTTGCTTCGCCAAAATCTTTAAGGAAAATTGTGTAGAAAAGTACAAGGAATTCAATGGACTTAACTTTTCTTCGACGAGAGCAAGGACGAATGTACTAGCGAGCTTTAGTTTGAAAGCTGGCATGAACTCGCGATCGCTATGAACTTAGTAATATTATGATGTAAAGTGTATGATAGAGTGCCAAGAAGTGAGCAATACTGCCCTCCATAATTTTCCCTCGGTCACAGGCCTTAAAGAAGAAATTAGAAATGAGAACCAAGATAAAAGAAAAATCTTTGACCCCGGCGGGATTCGAACCCACCACCTCCGGATTAGAACACTGTCGCTCTACCATCTGAGCTACGAAGCCAGGCTGAGTCACGCTATGATCAAAATAATAATTTCATCACGCTCTTCGTCACGCACGCTAAAACAGGGTGATTAGGCAAGTCGTGTCTTGATTTATATTATCATCGCAAGCACGTAAAAGATACGATAAATCACCAACTTTTACCTGGCCGTAATATATTTTGGACCCCAAGGGCAGAGAGAACAACGGCGGGGTTAATGCCCCCTGGGGCTTTTCTTGTTGTTTTTTTTTTGGTGGACACTTGCCCCAGACCTCCGGTTTTCGCTCGGCCAAACAAATACTCGTCGTGTCTTTCGCTACACAGGCAAGGGCTTTTATCTTGAGTGACCGTAATATATTTTACAACCCCTGGGGGGGGGGGGAGAACAACGTCGGGGTCTAATGCCCCTGGGGCTTTTCTTGTTACAGTAAAAGAAGTAAATAAGTTACACAATTATTCAACTGTAACATCATTTTACCATATAAGGAGAAAAATATGAGAGCGTATTGCAAAAGGGTTCAAATTTGATTAGATGTGTATTACTGATAATTAACTAATAATTATAATATTGTTTTCCAGTCTCACTTGTAATAATAATAATAATAATAATAACAATAATAATAATAATAATAATAATAATAATAATAATGTTCTTTATGCCTTTATGCTTTCTGACTTAAAGTACCGTGGCCAAACCATGGTCCTAGGGTACCAAAGAGTCCACGTTATTGAAAGAAAGATATCTTTTAGATTTTAGCGCGACAATTTGTAAAAGGAATTATTTTAAGTTTCTCGGCTTATATTTATTTGAGGCATTTTAGTATTTAAGAGACTTTGAACATTTTAGTGGCATTAGTGTTTTATACTTACTTTAGTAGAAGTTAGGTTTTTTTCCTCGAAAATTAGGTGGATAGGCTGCGTTTGCGCCCTGTGCATGCTCTTTAGGAACATAGCATATGTACATCTTTTACTGTTATTATAATAATAATCATAATCATAACCAAAATAATAATAATAATAATTAATAAAACACTAGCAGTGAACGTCGGGAATGATTAAAACGTCTAAAACATTGATCTACCATAAAGGTCGGCACACACGAGAGGACTAGTCCCTGCGACTGGTCCCTGCGACTAGTCCCGGGGACCAAGTCCCTTCGTGTGAACTACCCATTTTAGTCAAAAAATGTAGTCGCAGGGACCAAAACTAGTCCCACAAACTATGCTTGGTCCCTTCGTGTGTTTTACTTTTTTTCCAGTTGACCTTGTCTGTATTGGGAGTCTTGAACGAACAGTTGTCTTTTTACGCTTCTGTACCAGCAATATAGGACAATGGAGAAAAAACTTTATCTAAATTGTACATGACAAACACTGATAGACCGCACGAGGTATGAACCGGTTTGCAGTTGATTTATTTTAATGTTTTGTGGTTAATCTATTTAATTCGGTTTCACGGTTGAGGATCGCTTTATTTGTCGTCTCCACATTTCGGCGAATTTCAGTTAAAGCGCCCTAAATTTGCTAGCTTTTTAAACCCTTCAAGGGACTTGTCCCCTCAACTATTTCCTTCGTGTACACACTACAGGGGACCAGTCACAAGGACTAGTCCCCTCGTGTGTGCCGACCTTTATTCTTTATTGAATCCTTTCAATACATGGAACGTGAACAGGCAAGCTAAAAACAGACCAGTTTTTTTGTCTGTTTTCGCGACAAATTTCAAGTGCGTTAAATACATTGAAACTGGTGCTTACTTTTTATGAACTATGCTGAATACACAGTGTGTACTGCGTTCAAGCAGCTGCAATCTTAAACCGGCAATTAATTTCAAGTACAATAACAAAGTTGACATACAAGCTCAAATATCACTCAAATCACGAAACTACAAATTCAACTAATTATATGAGGACACCTTTGTTTACTTCAAAATCTGGATTAAGCAAATATCCGTGGGTATTGTCACGTTAAACACCAGTTGTTGTTTACAAGTACCATGCATAGACATCCACACAGGTTGTACCGCTGTTTTTGCTCTCTGAACAGGCTCTCCAATCTTGCCCATACCATATCTGCAACTCCTGGTTGCGTGTCAAAGACAATGGGCTTGAAAGGTTGCGAAAGACCAGCTCTGGTGACTTGTGTCCGGTCCCTTCAAGACTGTAGAAGTGTTTCTTGCTGCATTCATCTCCATATCCGTGCAAAGCCTTCATGTCTTGAATGGGTGGCAAGAGGGACCCTCCGTCGGCATCTGTAATGATTGTCATAAGGGCATTGTCGCCATAAAACCGCGAATGAGTGCAGCCCCAGTAGGATTCGCCGTGTTTTGGGTTGCAGTGTATGGACCCCGACTTGCGAACAACCTTCATGGTCTTGACACGCCCAGTCTTTGTGATGCTGAAGGCACCATAAGTGTCGTTTCGAGCACCAAAGCAAACAGGGGCTGAGTTAATTTTCTGCCAGGTGTCTAAAAGCGCACAAAAACTACATCAGCGTTTGTTAACAATAGTAAAGTCGAAGTAATTGGTCGTGCAATTGCCTAAGTTTAGAGCAGTTTTAACTGATTGGGGAAAGTGATGTTGTGTTTCCTTTGATTTTGCTTTACTACGCCCTCTGATTGGTTAAAAAAGCTCGCATCACTTTATCAACCAATCAGACGTAACACCAAAACCAATCGTGACTTGCTCGAACGTATTTTCGAGCGCTTAACGTTAATTGCTTGTATTTGCTTCGACAAAGACAAAAAAAATAGAAAGTTTCAATAAAATGGGACCCACAAAGGGTCCATAAAGGTCCACAAAGGGTCAAGGGTACTCGAGAGAATAGAAAACAAGTTCGAAAATCAGATTGAGGTATTGTGAAAAGTTCACACTTAAGGTGTGAGCTTTTAGGAGCGAGCAGTTTGGAGCAAACGCAAAAACGTGGTTCGCGCTTAAAATCCTAACTGCATGCTTTTAAAAGTTCACACCTAAGGTATGACCTTTTCACAATACATCAATCTGATTTCCGTACTTGCTGTATTCTTCTTCCTTAATTACCCTTGCCAAATTTCTCGTTTTCTCGGCTTTGTGGGTCCCAGGTTACTGAAACTTTCTTCGATCAGTCCGGGCCATAGACAGTTTTGTCTATATGCCTACGTCATCAAATATGGCGTCCGGGTACAATTCCCAAAACCCAATACCGGTCCCAATTTTTATCCCTGCATTTTTGTCTCTGATTGTTTTGTCCCTTGGGTCCCAATTTTCGTGAAAGAGGACCAACAGAGCTTCAAAGGCAAAGCGACGTGAATGGTGTCGGTTCAAATGTAGCGAAGAAATCGCTCTAAGGTGCGGGATTGCAGAAAAACGCCTCACACTCATTTCCATCTCATTGGATAACAAAAGAATAACAAAACAGCACATTTGTTATATGCCTCGTTCTTTTAAACTCTGAATTAATTTTCCGCAATCCCGCACCTCACTCGTTTAGTTCATATGCACGGCCGTTGTAATTTTAACTTGAAGTGTTGTGCTTCGGCGCCATGGCGTTTTGGCTTCTGCTGCTTATCGATTTGCTATTCTAAAAGGTCGGTTTTGCTTTTTGTTTCAGCTAATGGATCGTCATATTTCTATTTTGAAGACAATCTGTCGACCATGTGGCAAACGGCTGCCCGGTTAGTCTGGATATTCAGGAGTATGAACGGCGGGGTTGCCCTCGGTGTAAAAACCTCACAACTGACGTCACAGCATCTATTGTTCAACCCGCAGTGATCTGTCGCAGTGATCTGTGGATCGTTAGATCGATGGATCAATGAATCGTTAGATTTTAGATCAGTATATCGAGGGATCAGTAGATCGATGGATCAGTGGATCAGTAGATCGATGGATCGCTAGATCGGATCGCTAGATCAGTAGATCGATGGATCGATGGATCGGTAGATCGATGGATCAGTGGATCAGTAGATCGATGGATCAGTAGATCGATGGATCAGCAGATCGATGGATCGGTAGATCAGCAGATCGATGGATCAGTAGATCAGCAGATCGATGGATCTGCGGATCAGTAGATCGATGGATCAGTGGATCAGTAGATCGATGGATCCGTGGATCAATAGATCGATGGATCAGTAGATCAATGGATCAATAGATCGATGGATCAGTAGATCGATGGATCAGTGGATCAGTAGATCGATGAATAAAATAGAATAGAATAGAAAACTTTATTTAAACACGGTAATTTCATCAAATTTACACATGTTATTATTAAACATAGAAAATCTGTTCTACCTAAAAGCCGTGAGGCATACAAATAATCGTTATAAAAGTGTATACGTTATGTGTAGATCAAGGGATCAATACATCGATGGATCACCATATCGATAGTCGGATCAGTGGATCGATGGATTACTAGATCGGTGGATGACGGCAGTTCGATGAATCAGTGGACACGGACGGTTATTAGATAACTACAACAACTATTTTCCCGCTTTTCTATAGTGTGTCTGAGGGCTAGATTAATAGATTGCAAATGGCTATGATTAACTTTTTCTTTGTATGCACCTTTCAGGGCTTGTTTTGCTTATTATTTTAAAATTTGCATTTCCTGAATTTCGTGTTATGTCACATGAACAACCGGAAACCGCACAAGAAAAGCCTCTGGCACTAGGGGAGTTATCTTATTGCCTCCAATGATAAAAATCTGCCTCTTTGTAGACTCATTTTGTGTGTTCAGGTTTTTTCGTCTGGGGTGAATTGATTTTTTATCTTATTGCTTCCCTAGCACTTACACGATCCTCTTTCGTACGAACTCTATTTTTATTTTTATTATTGCTATCATTTTGTCACGCTTTAACACTGGACAACAATAGTGAAAGACTTTTTAACGTGACAAAGACATTCCACGAACCAATCAAAAGGTGAGATTCCCACGTGTATTTTGTTTGGAGTTT
This sequence comes from Siderastrea radians, assembly GCA_964017195.1. Taxonomy (NCBI): domain Eukaryota; kingdom Metazoa; phylum Cnidaria; class Anthozoa; order Scleractinia; family Rhizangiidae; genus Siderastrea; species Siderastrea radians. Next base: position 24,345,662 of record OZ024895.1, read on the forward strand.
TCCCTCGTATGCGCCCTTCATTTCGTTTCACTTCGCACAATGGCTGCTGTTGGAGGACTTGGAGAAGTAAATTCAGTAAGCGATCTTGAGAGAAAGCTTGCCGAAATCCACATTCCATGGGACGAAATTGCTCCGGCCCACATCCACGAATGGCTGGACGTACACTCGAAAAGCCACGGTACCTCACCGGAGCTACTCTTGGCTGGAATGTTGCCATGCACCAGTGCATTGATTGGCAACACGACAGTAAAGCTGTTTGATTCCTTTCGAGAGAGGGGAAATCTGTTTATGTTAGGGCTGGCTCCATCCGGAGCTGGAAAAACCCCCGCCTGCAACATTGGATGCGTTGGACCGTTAATTTCGCACTTGGAGCCGCGAATTGATCGAAGCATTCTGGTTGACGAAACGTCGTCGAATGGTCTCTTTAACCATTTTGTTAACTTCCAAAAAGGTGCCGCCGGGGAATGTGTTCCCGTCTTGTGCACTGATGAAGGTTATACCTTCCTGAGCAAACTGATTTCAACGTCGAAGTCAGCATCGCATACTTGTCTGACAATGGAGCGTATGTGCAAGCTGTACGACGGCGATTATTGGTATTCCGTTAAGGGCAGTAAAGGAAAGCGGGTGGGCGTTCAGAGTGTGCGTATGAGTATGGTGACCTTTACAACTCCTCGAAGATTTTTGACTGACATATGGCCAAAGGTTGTCGCGTGCCGCAACGGACTTGCGGATCGCTTCTTCATTATGTACCAGGATCGCCGCCAAATGGAAATTGAAGAGATGGAACAGTGTTCGTCTGATATCCAACAAGGTCCATTGAAAGGCTTAGGGACCGTGTATGAACATATCTACACAGAGCACCACCAGGAAAACCCTGTTGAATACACATTAACTGCATCCACCCGCGAACTGTACATAAAATATTGCAAGGGAAAGACCAACATGTCATCTTCAGTCGGTGCGTTTAATCCTGAGTGCAACGCAAAAACAGGGAAAAACGCCCTCAGGTTGGCCCTAAATCTTCACGTGCTATGGCATCGTCTTGACAAGGCCTTAAATCAACTTGCTGGACCAACCCCAACGGCAGTCAGCGAAAGCACCATGAACATGGCCTTGACTCTGCGCGACACCCTTCTCGCCTTCGGAGGAGTTGCTGAAGCAGTAAGTGTTCATTTCTTATTTGTTATGTAGACTACGAGCAGCCTCCCTTTTTTTCTTAGTCCGTCGGGTGTAACACACGAGGAGCGAAACGCGCGGGAGATGAAATTGGCCACGCACGTGACGAGGCAGTTTATTTTACTTTGAAAATATGTACATAAATTACAGAAATATTTGAAATCAAAATTGACGAGCACGTGACTAAAGGCTGTTGCCCGCGCTTCTCGCGGCTTCGCCTTTCGCGCGCGTTCAACAGGTAGGAAAAGAAGAGACTGCTCGCAATCTATTTGTTATGTAAATATTTGCATTTTCGGTCATAAAACGGTCTTAAGAGCGAATGCCAGAAAATATCGAGCAAAATAAAAATTTTTTAGCGGCCACAGTGAAATATTGTTTTTCGCTCATATTTAATATATAGATAGGCAATACAAGTAAAACAATCGTGGTATAGTTTGTTTTTCAATAACTCGCTTTTGTTGTGAGAAAATCGAGAAAATATATTTTCACCGTCGGTGACCTCAAAACAACCAAAATTACGGGCGAAATCGGCAGTTACCAGACATCATCACGTTTGCCAAAGAAAAGTAAGACCTGGAAACATTTGCCAAAAGATACTGATTTAAGAAGCATTTAACATCTCATTTGACCTCAAATTGTTTCTAGGCAATAATTCTAAACGTAAACAATCGCATTTTTAGGACACGCTTTTTTCAAAATGGCAAAAAATATGAATTTACCTCCAGGACGCGATCAAAATTTTTTCCATGTGCCCAGAGATAATGTTTTCTGAGGAGCAACCTGTGAAGTGTTAAAGACTTGCCCTAGCACATATGTAAAAACTGGAATGGGTATTTTGCTTTAAGCTTCGCAAGAGATCTTCAAAGTTGGTAAATTTTCATTGATTAGTGAATAATTAACAAGGTTGAGCCGAATCAACGTTTCTTCATTCAGTGATTCTAAAGAAGAATATATGACGTTACAGCGTAAGTGAATGAGTTGAAAAACTGCAGTTCAAAATACTTTACCCGGTGTGTTTGGTACTCAGGTTATGCGAAGCTTCGATTTGTGGATGTTGGACCCTTCCCGTTCCTTGCATCGACCAGCTGTTGAGTGTTGACCTCGGGGTCATCAGTTTTATAGATAACAGCAAACGGTAAATTCAGTTACTGGGGATACTTTTATGCGTAATTTTTTGTCAGCTTCAACAAATGTAATGGCAGAAGGCTTTTTCGTCGAACATAGCTCTCCATTAACAGAAATAAGAAGAGCCAAAAAGCAAGTGCGCTCGCAAATAGACATAGTGTTGCGTGACTGCATTGAGCAAAATCTTTCGCTCAGGGTAGGGGAAGTGCGAACGGTCACCTTACTTGCTAATTTGCGTGGAATGTTGCTAATAAAACAGTTATTTACCTTAACTCAACGCCAATACGAAATTCTACGTAGAGGTTGAGGTAATTATGAACAATATGGCGAGATGTAGCTTATGGTAAAATAAATAAATAAATAAATAGATAAATAAATAAATAAATAAATAATTAAATAACGACATTTCCGAATGCGGTTTTGCCCATATCACCGCGCATCGCTTGGCATTGAATGGAGACGTCCATGCGACAAATGCAAAGTCTCTTCACAGCGAAGATGTCGAAAAGAGACCAAAAGCGGAGAGAGGACTCACCAAACCGGGTTCGGAAGCTATTTTTAAAGAGTGCGGGGTCATTTTGCGAATGGAGGTTATGTCTTTGGTAAGTTTATCCGCACTCAGTTCTGTTCAAACACCACGGAGTGAGTAGACGAAATAAAACCTAGATGGGGGGTGGGGGGGGGAGGAATGACCACCACACACTTAGAGGACCGCTCACACCCTTACCCCAAGCCCCATTCACTCCGTCTATCACTGGCGGCCGCTGATTAACCGCTCTCGCTGCACAGACAAACACTGGCCCAGAAACAAAATAGATCATGCGAATGAGGGATAGTGAAAATTAACGAAACTAACTGTTCGAACTGATATATTTTCCATGTACTTAGCGTGTTAATTAGGTCTGAAAAACCCACTGGGAGTATTATTATTATTATTATTATTATTATTATTATTATTATTATTATTATTATTATTATTCCAGTCACTCCAGCAAGTTCCTATCCACCCGACTTTCAGTCTCCGTCACAGAGCATGTATGTCATCACCGACTGATGATTCCCTTGTACCTTCTGGTCAACCACTTGAACAGCTGAACACTTTTCTACAAAGTAGGGGCATAAGTCCGGTGAGATATCCCATGAAAACTGACGGGAAGAGGCCAGCGAAAGAACAAGGCGTTGGCACAAACGGAAAGCGAAACAAGCAAACAAACTGAGAATTAAAATTCTTCGAGACGTTGCGCTTGTCCACCCCATCTGCTACGACAACCATAACCTTTGCGAACTTATGACAAACTCAAAGCTATCAAAATTTGCTATTTAAATGCTTAGCGACTTCTACGAGTACTTTGATATTCCAACGGCTGACGTAACAATAACGAAGGGAGCCCCATACATTAAAAGAACTGTCGCCTTTGGTAAGAAAAGCACCTACCAGGGTTGATCATTTCTTTACATGTGATGAAATTTCACAGTAACCACATATCTTTCTCACAAAAATACACTGAAGGGACTAAACAATCTATTAATAGTAGGTAGCGGGATTAAGCAAATACAAGAAAGGGAAATTAAGAAAAAAAATAAGCACAGTAAAAGGATTCAAAGAAATACTTTGAAAATTAAACTGAATAAGATCGGTTCATACAAAGCTTTAATTCAGTAAAGGCAAAAAAAATCGGGCATTGAAATAGACAGAAATATGCTTAACCCCCCCCCCCCTCTCTCACACACACACGGTTTAAAAATTTGATGGTCCGTCCCTTAAGCAGGGAAACTCGTTGAGAAGTGATACAGACAAGGAAGCGTTGGGTCGTAAGTGACGTGGCCACAGGACAACCATGCAAATATTAAAACAGGACAACCATTCTTACTTTGAGTTGACGGAGGTCAAGAATGAAGGGGGAGAGCGAATCCCCCATACATGAGCCTCTTCCGATGAAAAATATTTGAAATCTATTTTTGGTTCTGTGTCATACTGTGTAGTTATTTTAAGGACGGCACCTCGTTGGTCAGTTAGAATGACGTCATGTAATTTTAGATTGCTGACATGGGAACAGCAGATAAAAAAGCCTTCGCAGCGTGTGTGCGAAGTAATAATAAATTTCAAATAGTTATCATGAGGCACGGGGTTTAACTCTTTTACTGCATCCTCTCTTGCGGAGGTCCATTAAAATTCCACCACTTAATTTTTGTGAAGCGATCTGGATTCCGGCAGAAGAAAGACAGCACCTTCTGTCAGCACTTTCTGTCAGCACCTACTTTAGAACATAGGCGCGCAATACGCGCAGAGCCAATGACGTTTTTTTTCACAATATGGTGAAATTTGTCCTGACAACCTATGGGACTTTACACCTCCGGTAAGTCCCACCCTAACCCCTCAGCCCCCCCCCCCCCACCACCATCAAAAAGATCTTCTGGTTATCCACTATAAAACCTGGTAATGATTCAGCAGCGTGACTACGCGGAGTAAAAAAAAAACCGAAGAAAGCTCTTTGTTTCACGGTTCTTCAAAGAACACAGACAAAAACAAGTAAACTTAAACTTAAACTCACCGTCGAAAAATATTGCATAGTGACTTTACATAATTTAGGCAAAGATCAGTGGAAAGTTAACAATTTTACTTCAGAAATAAATGCAAGTTGCAGTTGAACCTTTTAATTTCTTACATCTACCGGCGAATATCCAATACTTTTCAGTGCTCATAAACGGTCAACTTTCTAAAGGGTGCCGTTTTGACGCTCTGCGTGATTTGCGTGACACGCGACTCGCTTTACTTTGTTTAATTTGTAAGGTTTCAGACGTTTCAGGCAACCACTTACGTTCTTAGTACATTGTATTGTCAAAACAGGAGTCTGCCATCAAACGGCGTTTCTTGTATCCACAATATTTTCGTTCGAAATCGGTTTGAACTAGCGTTTATAAACACGACTGAAATAGTTTTGCAACTATATTTATTTCCCCTGTTATTTGAAGTTGCTTGCTTTGTAATCAAGTCGGCTATAATAATTTTCGTCTTTTTGCTTCACAAATCGACCAAAGTATGTTTACATTTGTAACTTTCCCACGGTACAAAGCTATTTTTAGCTCACGTGTTTATTTGGAGTCTCAACCTACAGCCGAATAAATTTCGCTTGCTTTACCTTCGAACAGTACGAAAATGTTCAAATTCAGCTCGCTTTCCAGTAGATCCAACAGGTCTCTGTTAGAATGCTTTGTCACATATCTGTTGTTGTTAATCTTTCGGTACTGTTTCGGTCGGTTCGAGATGTTTCAAGTGTTGCGTTACATTCCTTATAAGGCTGAAATTACAGCTGTCAACTATGCAAATTTCTCAACATACGCTTTACACTTTGTGCTATGAATAACCCCGAAATAACGTTTAGTATCTTGTTAAGATTTTACTACATCCATCCTCTAATTCCTTGATCACCACTGTGACTTGGCTTTTAAGACTAGTTTCATTCAAGTTTTTCAGTTTTAAGAATAGCTAGCAACAAGCCGCGCAATTTCCGATTTAGTTTTAATTGGGTTCATGTTTTATAACACGCACACAAAAATGACACTGCAAATTTTAGATTCGCTGTTACCGAGAGATAATCCCGAAAAATTTTATGCTGTTTTACTCTACTCTTTTCACTATCGTTATAAACTTGGGCTTTAAATATTGTTTCTTTCACTGTTACAATTAGGGATCGATGTAACGTTAATTTCCACGTTCTGTTCATACAACATCTCAAATTGGCAAGTCCGTCTTGTATTTGACTTTACACCTCCGGTAAGTCCCACCCTAACCCCTCAGCCCCCCCCCCCCACCACCACCATCAAAAAGATCTTCTGGTTCTCCACTATAAAACCTGGTAATGATTCAGCAGCGTGACTACGCGGAGTAAAAAAAAAAACCGAAGAAAGCTCTTTGTTTCACGGTTCTTCAAAGAACACAGACAAAAACAAGTAAACTTAAACTTAAACTCACCGTCGAAAAATATTGCATACATAATTTAGGCAAAGATCAGTGGAAAGTTAACAATTTTACTTTAGAAATAAATGCAAGTTGCAGTTGAACCTTTTAATTTTTCGTCTTTTTGCTTCACAAATCGACCAAAGTATGTTTACATTTGTAACTTTCCCACGGTACAAAGTTATTTTTAGCTCACGTGTTTATTTGGAGTCTCAACCTACAGCCGAATAAATTTCTCTTGCTTTACCTTCGAACAGTACGAAAATGTTCAAATTCAGCTCGCTTTCCAGTAGATCCAACAGGTCTCTGTTAGAATGCTTTGTCACATATCTGTTGTTGTTAATCTTTCGGTACTGTTTCGGTCGGTTCGAGATGTTTCAAGTGTTGCGTTACATTCCTTATAAGGCTGAAATTACAGCTGTCAACTATGCAAATTTCTCAACATACGCTTTACACTTTGTGCTATGAATAACCCCGAAATAACGTTTAGTATCTTGTTAAGATTTTACTACATCCATCCTCTAATTCCTTGATCACCACTGTGACTTGGCTTTTAAGACTAGTTTCATTCAAGTTTTTCAGTTTTAAGAATAGCTAGCAACAAGCCGCGCAATTTCCGATTTAGTTTTAATTGGGTTCATGTTTTATAACACGCACACAAAAACGACACTGCAAATTTTAGATTCGCTGTTACCGAGTAGCCTGCGTTGCAGCCGGCCCACGCGTTGTCGAAACTCGAAACCGTCGATATTCTATACAGGCGGTGTGGAGTGTCTGCGACGCAGGCTATTACCGAGAGATAATCCCGAAAAATTTTATGCTGTTTTACTCTACTCTTTTCACTATCGTTATAAACTTGGGCTTTAAATATTTTTTCTTTCACTGTTAATTAGGGATCGATGTAACGTTAATTTCCACGTTCTGTTCATACAACATCTCAAATTGGCAAGTCCGTCTTGTATTTGCTGCTGTGGAAAAATGTACTTCAGCTAAGTAAACACAGGACTACAACGCGAACAAAATCCTGCCAGACCTCACGTACACAAAACAGGCATTCGAAGTAGATCCACACTTGCGAATGCAAAACACTTCAAAGCCCGGGGGTCTTACTCCCATAACATTAGCTGTATGGGTTTGTGCCGCTGATAAGGTAAGACTTTCAGTGTCCCGGTGCACACCCCCACCCATCATCTCACAGAATATCCCCCCAGCCTCACAAATCGTAAGACAGACATCGCACGTACGTACAACGTCTATCCAGACGTCTATCGCTGATTTTTAGGCTCTGACAGTAGCCATATGACGTCACTAACGTGACGTCATTGGCTAAAAATGATTGCTGAATTTTTTCATCATGATACAATCGTCGAGGAGGGAAAAATTCTAGCAGACTCTAGTTGTATGAGCTGTAACTCGATTTCCTGTTTTCACCAAAGTCACTAGCCTACTCAAATAAATGTTTCGCGTTAATAGGTATGAACCCGGCTGTAGAAAGAATAATGCGGCTAAACCTAGCGTTTGTCAAGGTTACTGTTCGAGTGTTAAATAATGAAGAACGTACTTGGCTGCAATTAGGTCTTGTCACACGGTAGCTTCTCACGTAGTCGCTTAAATGAGTTGGAGGCTACTTGTGCGGGATAAGTGTTGGAAAAGCAGCATGTACGTTCTGAAACAAGGAGTTTACCCAGCTCAAAAATGCGCTCTGTGATCTAACCCCCCCCCCCCGGGGGTGCTCCCTTATATGGCCTATACGGGGACTTGCCGCTGGGCAGTGTATGGTTTTTGGCCTCTCTTTCCTGAACAGTGTATAAAATTTTATGCTAGTTAGTCCTAAACAGGTGTGAAATTGTCCTAACCAGGGTACGGTTGTATGGTAGTTGGAGTTTTCGCTGTTAAATGTGGCTTATAGTCCATATACAGTATTCAGCAATCCTAGATAGGAGACACTCGCTGGACTCTCAAAAATTTAAAATTGTGTTAAACAAGAGAGTGTGTATTTTTTCGTTTGTCCTAAACAGGGAGCGAGGTGTTGTATTAAACACGGTTGGTATTTGAGGACATTTTTTCGTCCTAAACAGGGTCAGGGCCGTCATACCGCTTGATGACATTCCAGTCCCGTACCAAGAAATATATGATGGATAGTTTGATAAAAAAAAATTCAAAATATTTGAAAGTATTTCGAACCAAAATAAATAAACGAATAAATAAATAAATAAATAAATAAATAAATTAATAAATTAATTAATATTTTACTTTCTGCATATTGTGCTTGCCTTGATTGTTTTGGTAAGTTTGCCTCAACTACCCCCCGCTGCGTAAAAGTATTTTTTTCAGTCACGCAACTTCAAAACATATATATGTAATCAGGTTAACTGTCGAAAGTTTACGGGCTAGAGCCTGCTTTTTAGGTTGATCTGTTTAAATCGGCTTCATCTGTTTTAAACTGTGCCTTTCTGTAATGGAACGTGCTTCGAAAAGGCAGAATAGAAACGTCGAATCAGATTTCCGACACAAGTTACTCGCTCGATCAGCTTTTGAACCGATCAGCAGTTGATAAAGGATGTCATAAACTGGGAGGACTTGTATCTTTCGTCGAAGGTAAATCATTTAATAGTCCAAATCTTCTCATTTAACCGTCAGTTTAATGTTGTCAATGAGGAGTTGTCTAAGGGTTCATTTCGTCAGACCGAGAAACTGTGCGTTACATCGTAACTAATTAATTATTCAAAAAACGCACAAAATTTCTCTAACTTTGAGGTTCTCGAGGGAGACTTAAATCAAAATACCCATTACAGTCTTAACATATGATTTAGTTCAATGTTTAAGCAACTTCCAGCGCGAATCCTAGAACAATTCATCATTGGGCACATGGAAAAAAATCTGATCGCGATATAACGGAAAGATCGTAATTTTTATCACCTTGCAAAATTCGCGTCCTAAAATTCGTTTGTTTCCATTTTAAGTTGTCGACAAGAAGACAATCCCATGTCGGATGAAATGTGAAACACTTCCCAAATCAATATCTTAGGGCAAATATTTTCTAGCTTTGTTTGCTTTTGGACGAGAGTAACATTTTGGTAACTACTAAATTCGCCCTTAATTTTGGCTGTTTTGAGACCAAGGACGTGAGAAATATATTTTTCCAATTTTCCCACAATGGAAGCGTTCTCTTTGAAAACAAACTACATCACGATTGTTAACTTAGTATTGCCTACCAACACTCCAAATATGAGCGAAAAGTAATTTTCAACTGAGGCCAACGTTTGCTCGAAATTTTCTGACATTCGCTCTTAACTAGGCCTTTCACGAATGCACAGCCCAACTTTTGAGTACCTTTTTTGAGTATTTTACATTTTGAGGAGCACACTTGAGTACTTTTTTGCGTTGGGGGCGACATTTCCGAAATATTTTACATTTTGTTGCAAATTTCAAACTAAAAATGGCAGGTCTGTTTCGGGGATAAGGGGTGTTAAGTGCGAGTTTAACTACGATTACTGGTAACCACAGTCCGGTAACTAAACTGCAGTTATCAGGCCAGCTGTTTACGTGGAAATTGACAACCACGGTACGCAACAGAGCGTGACTGGAAGTTAGCCTACAACCAGGCTCACTTAGTGTGTTAAGTGAGAGTTTAACTACGATTACTGGTAACCACAGTTCGGTAACTAAACTGCAGTTATCAGGTCAGCTGTTTACGTGGAAATTGACAACCACGGTACGCAACAGAGCGTGACTGGAAGTTAGCCTGCAGGCAGGCTCACTTAGTGTGTTATTCGCGCGAGTATCTTGGCGGTAAGTAGATTTGTTGTTGTAAAAATAGTCGAGGCGATCACTTTTCCTCGCCATATTCTTCTTGCGGCTTCACTCGCCGACTTCCAATAACAAAGTTAAGTCAAGAAGATAAGTCACAATTTATTCATCATCAGAGTCACTTTCCAGTTCCAAAGGCCTTCGACGTTTCCATCGCACCGCTTCGGGGCTTGACGGATTTGTAGAAAGCGTCGGAGACTGATTTAAAGTGTTAATGTTGATGGAGAAATTGCCACCTTGATTAACTGCGCCACTGAATAGTGCCATGGACTGCTGCTTACCACCATTCTGAGAGTCGGAGGACGGCGTACAAGCTGTTTCAGAAGAGGACGAAGCTGTGGTACCAGCCATCACACTACTCAGCACTTTTGACATGTGCATCTGTTGCTTCGTTGAAACAGCGCTGTAATTTTCTATGCTCTTCAAATTCTTATGGCCAGATAGTTGTGCAATTTGCGTAGGTGGAATGTCGTGTTCACTTAGCTTCTGGATCATTGTCTTTCTGCCGCTGTGATTTCGAAGCCTGTCGTTTTCAATTCCTGCTTTCTGAACCATGGTCTTCATTAAACCATTGAGTTTGTTTTTGCCAACAGCACCGGACTTGAACCAGCCTTTTGTTGCGAGCGAGTCCGTCTTCAAACCGTTGTTTACAGCCAAATAAAAGGGAGCATCATCTTGATTCATTTCCTCAGGTCTCTTCCTGGAAAAACATTTGTAGACCGCGACAGGATCTCTTTCAGTTCCGTCGGTCGCAAACATTTTCGGCGGTACGGTTCTGACATCGCTGCAGTCTGATCCCGTTCTAGTTTTTGCTTGTCTTTCATTAAACTCCAAGTACTCGACTCCGCTTGCCGTTTTCTGTAGCTTTACATCTCCCCAGCACATATCACGATGTTCTTGGCACCCACGGAGTCCGAAGTGAAGAGTGTTGTTTAGCCAGAGCGTGTTTAAAAGTGCCTCGGGACTACACATACCGAGCAAACCCTTCTCGTACAATATTTTCAACTCTTCGCTTGTCAAAGCTACCGACGCTTTGGGTTTATTTCCTTTACCTTGCTTCTTTAGTTGTTTTTGTTTGGACTGAAGACGTTTCCTGGTTTTCTCAAACACCAAGTCGTTGTTTATGCTTACAGAATAGCTCTTTTTCTTCAGGTGTCTTTCGAAGCTAGCCACTAAACTTCGAAGAGAAGTCGGTTCGTATTCATTGCCATCTTTGGTGCGGACGGAGATGATGAATTGGCTGATGTATTCATTCAGCTCAACAGCCGGAATATCTTCCATTTTTCTGTCTTCGTTCTTCGTTTTCAAAAATCTTTCAAGCAATCTTACATCTCGTTCAGTTTTTTGAGCTGTGTTTTTGTTTTCTTGTTCTAAATGAATTCTTCAACTGAGCAAACAGGAGCAAACCTTCCCTCGGCCATTTTTCAAAGCGCGCGTTTTTTTGTGTGCAACGGCTGTCGGATGACGTTTCCTTCAGTACGTTCATTCATCACCAGTGAAATTTCGTCGTTCGCGTTGCTGATTGGACGAACGATATTTTTTTCACAGTGAAATTTTGTCGTTCGTGCTCCTGATTGGCTTCGTTTAAAATCAGTACGAATTTTATTCACCGTGATTTTCGTGGATAAATCTCAGTACCTATGAAATAAAGAGAAGGACTAGCTCTGGAAAATGTAACAGTGGATCCGACAACAAGATATCCGGTACCAGAAAAGCACTGGGGGAGTCACCAACTGCATTCTTGACACGCGTTCCACGAGGAATTGCACGAACAGGCCCACTTGAGAAGCAGATGACTTGTCCGTTGCTATTTTCAATGACAAGCCGAATAAATTCTTTTGTTTCCTTATTTACCTTAACTAAAGAACTCCGAGGCGTAAGACAAACCAAGAAAAACAGTGAAAACCATAGCTTTAAGAGTTTGGCCGTGACCGCCATGTTTTCTACCAGAAACTCTTTACCAGGGCTAACAGAGAGACCTCTTCCCCAGGCTGACTCATCCAGGAATTATACCCGTCCACTGATCTACTGATCCATCGATCTACTGATCCATCGATCTACTGATCCATCGATCTACTGATCCATTGATCTACTGATCCATCGATCTACTGATCCATCGATCTACTGATCCATTGATCTACTGATCCATCGATCTACTGATCCATTGATCTACTGATCCATCGATCTACCGATCCATCGATCTACCGATCCATCGATCTACTGATCCATTGATCTACTGATCTACCGGTCCATCGATCTACCGATCCATTGATCTACTGATCCATCGATCTACCGATCCATCGATCTACCGATCCATCCATCTAGCGATCCATCGATCTATGGATCGATCGAGTGAGCGCTTGTATGGCTTCTGTCTGCACATGTGACGTCAGTTGTGAGGTTTTTACACCGAGGATGAGCCCAAAACGTCTAAACAGTATCACAACTTGAGAGTTCTCTCTCTCTCCCGATTAATATTTACCGGCCAAATTTAGCTGTCGCAAATTAATTAGCTGTGTCCTTTGTATCTTGAACAAAGGGACAAAGCTGTTACGATTGTGCTTGGAAAAAGCTCTATTTCCATGAGCTGAAAAGTAAAAACAACGAACTTAGGAATAAAAAGCCGATATGCCTGAGCAGCAGAAGTCATAACTCTTCATTAACAGGCCATGGCGCCCGATCGCGATTCAGTAAAGGCCGTGCATATGAACTAAACCACGATCCATATGACTTCTGTTTCGATGGATCTCAAGCAGATTTAGTAAAGATTACCGCTATATTTTCCTTTTGAACGCCTCAATTTTTCATTTCCATGGTAGCAGGTACCTTCTCGCGCGAGTCAAACTAAACGTGGTCACTCGACTTCAACAGACGATAACTTGCCACGATTTCAACCGACGCCGTTCATCTGCAAGACATGTAACTTTATCACGGATGTCGTAAGTGTCTAAAGGATCCAAGTTGTTCTGAGACTGTTGCAGTTTTCTTTCATCACACACTAGCTACGGCTTCTTACGTATACATCATGTATACCTGGTTGTCGTTGAAATTGAATGTTTAATTAAAACATTGCACCTCCATTGTCTTATAGCGTTGTTATCATCCAACAGATAGCTCTCCAGCAGTTAATTGCGCTTAGCAATTCTGACAGAGGTTGTTGTTTGACCTTCCTGTGACGGTCTGCTTGTAGTTCATAAACGATTTTCTAAACCTCCATTTGTTAACATGAATCTGCAGCAGTTGAAATGCTGGTTCGTTAGAATCAAGGACGCTCTTCGTAAATGTATTGTGTTAATGAGGTTTTATTGTCAGTCTATTGTCCTCTCTTTCCTAGGATTGTATGTGGAGAACCCACCTTTCAATTCGAAAGTTCAACATCCCCCCCGGGCAACCCCCCGGGCATTTGAACTTTTGAAAATTGGCTTTTTCAAATTCCCTCCCTCGGGGCAAGAAAGACGTTCAAATGCCCCACCAATTAGTACTGAACTGCCTCTCCTCAAAGACAAATTTGGTCTTCAATCAATCACTTTACATGCCTTTCAGAGAGAGATATGCCGTAATGACACCTTCAATCTTCTTTTAAAGACCCTTTACAAAGAGTTATTCACTAACAAAGGCGAAATTCTATCTTGTAAATCCGTCAGAACCCGCGAAAACCGAAAAAATTCAGTGGCCTATTACGTCAGAACAAGAGATAAATCCGGTTCAAGTTCCCTACCCTTCCAACGCAACGTTTAAATTCCCCCCTCCCAGGGCACGATGCACAGTCAAATGGCCGGGGTATGCCCGGGGAGGGATGTTGAAGTTTCGCACCAAACAGGAGCAAAATGTCCGAAGAAATGAGCAGGCCGGCGGAGGAGCATACGTCCCGCGACTTAAGTCGACGGCCCAAAAGACGGAGTTTGCAACCGAAGTGCTTCATCGAGTTTGCGTAACCCTAGCGGAGTGTGAAAATGAAATGCATATGTCAGTAGATTTCGAAAATTAGACCAGATGTCGAAAGCTACTTGTGATTTGAAAATATATAAATGATATGTTTCGTGTAATTTACTGCTAATTTTACACTGTTCCCCTTCGCCAAAATAATATTAGAATATGGCCGCCAGGCATGAGGCAGCAAGAAAAATAAAAACAGTCCCAGTCTCTCTCGGCCAAATAAGTTTGTTTTGGTTTTGTCTAGACCAATCACATTGCTAAAAATCATATAGACAAAACTGTCTATGGCCCGGACTGTCGATGGTAGGCCTATCAACTAGTCCGTTAAGGGTATGTTCCCAGGGCTCTTTCGCTCGTCTTGTAAACTTTCGCTCGCACCTGGCTTCAGCGATTTCGCCCGTTTTTATCTGCCTCCCTCCCCGACCGATCTGCCCCTGGGTCTCCGAGGATGGTCCTGACTTTGTCCTTGAGTAATATAAATGCTACGTCTTGCGTTACCAATGGTGGAGAGTTTTACTATGGTTTGTGAACTAATAAATAAATAAATAAATAAATTTAATTATTTATTAATGGTTAACTGTTTTTAGTTATACATAAAGTAATGTAAGCAGGTAATGTCTGCATGAAATCGAGTTATTTTTAAATTTCTGGGATGTTTGATCACACCCACACTTGACTGAAATGTATCATTTGGAGAAGCTGGGATAAAACCTCGCAGCAAGAAACAGACTCGTGAGAAATTAGTAAAACTTAGCCTGGAACAGGCTTCCCGGGGTACGCTCGGTGGGCGGGGAAAATGAGAATATAGGCCTTCACTGAAGTCTGAGAATCGCGAATGTCTGCTTTCAAATTTTTAAGGCAAAAGGCTGATTGCTGGATGTTTAATTATTCATGACTGACGTCATTGTTCTTTGCTCAGTTCCGGTACAAAAGTAACTATCAACCGCCGCTCGAGGGAGCCACGAGAAGCTTGTTCGCATGAGGCTAAAAAATTATGATCTTTGTCGTTTACATGACAAAGTGCGAAGAGCTTTGATTGCCGTTTCAAGATTCGCTATTCTAAGCGACCTTACCTTGTTTATATCGAATTTTTGGACGTTTGTGCAAGGGTTCCATTCCGTTTTCCCTTAAATAAGAAAAGCATTCGAAAGCTGTTCTTAAATTATTACGGAGTTTGCCAGTAAGCTTCAGCTGTGTTGTTTTATGCGGGTCTTATACAAACGAGTCCTTGTTTGCGTGTTATGTTGCGCTGTTTGACCACATATTTCCCCCGCGGACCGAGCGCGCTCTAGGAAGCCTGTTCGCAGGCTAAGTAAACCTTAAAATGCCGTACCTTCGCATCGAGCCAGGATTGCCTCTCGACGCTCTCCAGCATTTTCATCTGTGTATATCCAGTGCTCGCCGGTAACCATTTCGTTTCCTTCGCTTGCCTTTATCTCGCTGCAGGTTTCAGCAGGAAGTTTTTGAATAGAACCAAGAAGTGCTGCACGATAAAGAGAATGAAACTCCTTTAATGTTTTTGTAAGATAATGCAACTCATATGAAGTAACCCAACTGGTCTATATTTACGCTTTTCGAGTTGATACAGCCAGTCACAAGGCTCGAAACGATGGGGTGTCACACAGTTTTAAGGGCTAGCTAGTACACGTTGAAATATAACCTCCCTAGGTGAAGAGAGGCAGATATTAACCCTATTCTGCCTGGGGGGGGGGGGGAGGGGGCACATTGTGCCCGCGCTGACTTTAACGAATTATAACTTTTAAACGGCTAGACGAATAATCACTAAATCTCGTGACTTTTTCTGAAATTTATCAGAGAAAATTTTCCTGTGTCAATGACGTGTCTATGATGATTGACGTCTTGATAGCAACCGTCTACTCAGAAGTGTATTTTGACTATTTTCTGTCTTTTTTCAGTCTTTTTTCAGGTTTACCCCCTTCATTTGTAAGAAGAAAATAATTTTTGACTTTTTGTGCTTGTTATGACTAAGTATGTTTCTTAGAACAAAATCATATATTTTTTGGTGACGTCATTGTCACTGTATGACTGCAGGTTTGGGATTCAAGATGACGACCTCAAATCCAAAATAGCGGATTTGTGACGTTTTGTGACGTCACGACACGTCATAATTGACACGTCATAAGCCCAATCTGTTAAGCTTATGACGTGCTACAAACGTGCCATGTTTGATCGCAAGAGCTTTAATACTTTTCGAGATCTATAGGGGGGCACTTTGTGCCCCCCCCCCCCACCAGGCTCAGAAACTCAAAACAAAGCCCAGGCAGAATAGGGTTAAACTTCTGGCAAAGTTACTTGTCTAACACGCTGCAAAAATTACAACTCGTACTACCCGATCTTTACGCCGATTGTCCCACAGGTCAAAATCAAGGACACCGTGTCTGCACGCATGCGCATTTTAGGGATCCTTTCGTAAATGCATTAGACCGCCGATGTCACGTTTAACGCAAAATTTACCTCTGTTGTTTGCGCGCTTCATGTAAAACCGGTGATAATCCGGCATGAAGTCTTCTGGTCTGGCTTCTTTGGTTCTTGAGTTCAGCTCGCAGATGTTTCGACCGATGATGACGTTGTAACTTTGGCATCTGTCCTCTTGCTCGCATCTCAGATAGCATTCCCCCGAGAATCCAGCCTGAACCGTTTTAAACGTGTAACCTTTGAGATACATGCCATACATGGAGGTTTCTGCAGGTTCACATTGGCCAGCGGCTTCAGTAAGACCAATCCGGGACATCAGAAACGCAACTGACAACCAAAACCGTGGATTCATCGTCTTCAACTAGATCTGATCGTTTTGGGGACGGAACAAAATGCCCTGTAAATATTGTGAGAATCGTTTATTAGGGCTCTGTTGTTCAGCTTGTTTGGAAAGTTTCTCTAACATTTATCGTAGCTTTGGCTCGTGTGAATCTCTAATTCGCGTTAAATATACACCTTATTCCAAAATGGCGGAAAATACATTATTCTTTTGTCTCCATGTTAATTGGCCCTTGTTGCCTCGTTTTAAGCCAAATATTCCTTTGAATTTTGCAGATGGGATCGAGGCAACAAGGGCCAATAAACAATGAGACAAAAGAGTAATGTTTTTTCCTGCCATTTTGGAACAAGGTGTATATAAGTTTACGAATCAAACCAACGAGGTAAGGTCCTGTCCAAACCACTAATTCTTAATTCGTTTTAGTAACTAAAGGAAGAAAAGTTGCTTTGGAAGAAGTTGTAAAACGGCCGTAACTCAAAAAAAGAAATGTCGGTGTAAACAGGTGAAAAACGCTGACGACGTCGCCGCATGTAATTAGAAAGTGGAAAGTTATCTAAACGTTTGTGCTTTCAATTGTTTTATTGCAAAAGATACGGGAAAAGACCTTTAAAATTAACGCGTTTCCAAACAAAATACATTAGTGTGGACAAAAGAAAATAAAACGACACCATTCCGAGAGTGTAAAGAAATACTTTGCAGCGTTTTCGTTTAAGTGTAAATAAGAGACTTGATTTTAATCGCTGTTTTTCACGCCGGTATTAGTGAATAGTTTTTTCCTGCTTCTTTTGTGAAGAGCTATTAGCTATTCATTTTTACGAAGTGGAACTAGAGCTAAAAATAATAGAAATTACGACTGCGCATGTGGTGCCCTTACACAGTAATGGCATAACAAATTGACGTAGGTGGGATGTTTATGGACAACAACGCACTTATTAACTTCTGGTATTTGGATGTCACGAATTATTTAAAAGGCGTCGTACTGCACTAAATATAGCCCAGAAAAATGTTAGTATGCATGGAGAGTAATCCAAGATGTAAAAAAAAAAAGAGAGAGAGAGAGAACAATAGCTTTCAACTAAACTTATTGTAAATCACACATTTTTTTCGTTCTTGTGTTGTGTGATGCTTTTCGCACATCTTTCGGTTTTCCCTTATGCATGAACGTCTGTTAACTCCGTAAAACTCATTAAAGTGATAATGACAATAAGGTAGCCTCGAAGCATTCGTAACATGTAAGGAAATACAATGGTGTATTTGGCTACACCAGTTTCTTACTCGAAATGGTAATGAAAATTAACTTAAAATATATCCAGGTGGGTTGACACTTGATATGTTTGGGAAAAATTTTTCACCAAAATGACGCGGAATGGCATATTGGAGTAATGACGCGTTAGTTTGGACAAACAAGAACAAAACGAAAACTTAAGTCTGATTTTTTTTATTTCCCGTGCTCTAACACTGAATAGGTTTCTTTCATCTTTTACCACTAGGTGTGTATTTAATGGAATGTTTTTAAGGGGCGCTTTCCGACTATACTATTACATTTTCATTATTACTTTTAGCGGAAATTGTGGCGCTGAAAATTATTTCAAATTAGGACTGTGGCGTCCTTAAACAGCCAGGGGGTAAACTATTTATGCAGGCGGGATCTTTAATGAAAATAACGCACTAAATACCGCCTATAGTATCATGAAATTTACGGACTGTGTGAAAACAAGTGTCGAACTGTACTTAATAGACCCTTCAAAGATATTGACCATTGGCCATGTAACTAGTCTATCACCACCGCAAGCGTCTCAAAATTAGGAAATTGACCAAGTTTGGGAGTAGAACCTTGCAAAATAGCGAACATATGGTTTTACAAACTCAGGAAATTTTAAATTTACAGGCGTTTGTATGCTATACCATGTTGTAAAAGCTGTAACTTTGCAATCAGTTTACAAGATAAGACATGTAAGACTCTCCAACTTGTCCAAAGTACTAAATTTGAGATGCTCTTTGCAGCGTTGGCCACAGATGTTAGCGGAATGGCCAGTATCTAGAGCGTTATAATTTTGAAAAGACTTTAAAAAGTCTCCGTTTTCTTTGCAAATTATTAATTAGTTTTTATCCTGCTTCTTTTGCGAATACGTGTGACATACACGAATACTGCAAAGCATTAAAGTGATAAATAATTGATGGAAGGCAGGATTTTTATCGAAATAACGTACTTTACCCCACCTAGTATCATGGAATTCACGAACTGATTGAACCAAAAAAGTGTCTTACTGTATGTCAAAGTGGCTAAAATTACGACTCGATAAAAAGGAGTTTTCTTTCAGCAAGTTAAGGGGAGAACCTACGGTAGATATTCTGATAAGCCTTTTTTCATGAATACCACACATCAAAAGGAAGTGCAAACCGTTGATCATGTCGGTAAAAATTTCTTTCGGAAGGTGGTACAGGTTGAGACCTTAGCATAAATTCGTATCTCTTAAAAAAATCATCTGAGGGGTTCTTATGACTTTTCGATGCTTTCATGAGACTGCCCACTGGAGAGAGGTTATGTCACTTCAAATGCTAGTGTTAAACTGTGGGAACTTCATAGATTACGTTGTAGAAATTTACGACTCAAAAATATGTTACTTCAAATATCTTACTAACAAAACGTTGCCTCAGTGAAGTTCTATGGGTCTTAATTACGTGAAATGAAAAGTGGTTTATTGTAACTGGTACTAAAAAAGAAAAAATAAAATAAAAAGGCTACTTACCAAATACGCTGTCGTCCTTGACTGAAAATCTTTAGAAATCCAATAGTGCTGTGAAGGCTTAAAATTATGGCTCAAAAGCTGTCACTTTCACTTGTAAGCGCACACGGTTGTCGAAAGATTATTCAATTCGCAGTCAGGCTATTCGTTCGCGTTTTATATTACCCTGCTAGCAGAGGTTTTTTATCTTGACGCTTCTTTTCGTAGTCTTTTTACGGCTGTCTTTACCGTTGCTGTTTTCTTCCACCGCGAGAAAAACCTCTATGGAACCGCTCGTTAGAATTTCGTGAAATTTGGTAGAATAATAGTTCAGAACACGCTTAACTCGCCTGCAACAAAAATTGAAATCTGACAGAGGACATGTTCAGAAAACGTTAAAAAACAAAACACAAAATAACAGACGATCTCTCTGTCAAAATGTCACAAAAACAGTGTCAATAGGCCAGGATCTTTCTGAGTTTTCTAGAGACAAATGATGGAAAAATCTAACGACTGGATTTTCTGAAAATAAATCAAACCCATTATTAAATGCTGGTTTACTACCAGCTGTGTTGCCATGGCAACGATACCATAAACGGTAATAAAACGTATCAAAATATAATCTTTTTTAGTTGAACTTTCATCTTGCCAATTTTGGCTGGCCAACTGCCAGTGGTTTAAAAATAACGATGAATAACGCATAGTTACCAGAAAACTGTGTTCGGCCACCTTAATTGAAAGCCTGTTCGCAGGCTAGCCAAAACTATGAAAACATTCTAATGTTTTCCTCATAATCGTTCTTCAAACGATAATATTTTTGCCAGTTATGACCATTTTGTTGATTTTCACCGGCATATTTTTGTCTGATGCAGTCAAAACGTCATCGCTGTCAAGATATTATTTCTTTTAATTATAGGGAGCTGAATAGAAGAACGTCACGAAACAAAACCTTTAATTACCAAAACAATGACTCTGCACGTGCGTTATACTTTTTCGTACACTTCTTTGCCGTTCTGTGCACAACTACAACGTGAAATGACCAAATTCAAAGTTTTGTGTAGAACGTGAACACGCGACGGTGAATTTTGTTTTTTTCTCTTTGAACTGTTACGCCGTCCTTACAAATTCAGCTTCCCCATTAAGTTCGGCTACATTAAACAGTTTGAACGAATTGAAACTGTGGCGAAGGAGTTTAAAAGACTGGGAAGTCATTTTAATCTGACGTTTTCCTTGGCGTAGCCGTCGCGGTTGCTTAAGCTTCCTATTAAGTACTGCTACCGACCTATGCTATAATTAAACTCGTCTTCCCTTGGAAAACGAGTCTTGTATTTTTAGACGAATTTTCTCATTTAATCGTGAAATTTTCCGGCTTTCCCTCCTTGGACGCTTGCTGCTCCGCTGTAAAATGCCGTTCCGGCGCATATTGCAGGCTCACCACTTATACACATAGTCAAATCCTTTGCCAAAGAAATTTTGTCATACGAAAATTTGCTGGTGTACATGGGGCTCAAACGATATTGCGTTTATTGCAAGAGTTATACTTGCATTACTAGGTGAAAAGAGTTTAGTATTACCAAAAACTAGACGTGTGGCAAAAGTGAAAAATGGCATCTTTTTTGGGGCAATAGGTATAAACTGGTTGCAGATGAAACGCGAACGATGTCGAATATCAAATCAGAGATTACTTGCTATAAAATATTCTGTCGAAAGAATATACGCATTGTATTTGGCCTTCTGAAACTCAGAAGCTCACTTTAGAGTTTTTGGAGGATGTATGTTTGCGAGAAAATGCGTTAACTAACTCAGATAAACAAATTGACGAAGGAAGGCTGACCGTACAGCTGGAGAAAATCAAAGAAAATATAACCCCCGCTGTACAGTCAGCCTTCCTTCGTCTATTTGTTAATCTCATTGTGTTTTTCTAACTAGATCCAGCAAGATCCGGCAACTTCGTTTTGTCCGGTTGGCCCTTGCATAATTTTATGAAGCGTCAACTAACTCACATTTTTTGCCTTGGCACCCAGGGTAGCTCGCCCCAGGTGGCCTAGATAAAACGAAAATTGAAATTTGTCAACTGAGTTACAAAGTAAATTGACTGTGATTTACCGTTGATCATCGTGTTCAAAGGCCATGTGACTTTTCCGAGAATGTGTAGAAAGGGGTAGAGCGCAGAATTCTTAAAAATATCCCAATCGCTCTTTATCACTCTTTACTTGTAACTTTCAACCCTATATAAATACATCTCGATATTTTTATTCTGTTATGATTAATTTTAAGTTATTTTTTCAGTTACATGTGGAATACCTGAGTTACGACTGCTCACCAGACAGCTAAGCGTATTACACCTTCGTATTGCATTGTATTGTATTGTATTGCATTGCACTGCATTGCATTGTAGTGTGTTGTATTGTATTGTATTGTATTGTATTGTATTGTATTGTATTGTTTTGACTAAAGCTTTGCCATATTGACAGCCATTTTGGATTTTCAAATGAGAACCACGGAAACTTTAGTCAGCGGAATGTAAAAATGGCGTCACTTTTAATTTATACATAATTATTCGGGAACACGATTATGGACGTTAAATCACTGAGTGACGCCTCTCTCCGATTTTTGTTAGGCGAACGGGCGGTTGTACACAGGCTAGAAATGGACCACTGTAAAGAAAGTCAAAAGCTGTCTTTTCGAGCGTTAGCCTTTTTTCAGAGCGAATTGAAGGGCTAACGATCGAAGCTTCATTTAACTTTTATCAACTCCGTTGATCAATCTAGATTTTCGTGTTAAACTACCCACCGACGCATCACCACAACTTCTTTAGAAACTAACACCATTATTAATTGGGTTTGGTTAATAGGTTTTTAGTCTATATTCTTGCTAATCTTGTTTTACCTTTACGGGATACTATTTTAGAGTAACTCATGAAATATATCAGTCTGGGTTTGACTTAATCTCTGGCCGTTTTTGAGTTTCTGAGCCGGGGGGGGGCACAAACCCCCCATAGATCTAGAAAAGCATTCAAGTTCTTGTGATGAAACTTGGCACATTTATAGCACGTCATTAGCTTAACAGATTGGGTTTCAATCTCGTCCCCAGAGCCCGCGCGCATTTACGGTCAGCGGGATCGAAATGCCACGGACTCTGGGATAATCAAAAACAGGATGCCACTTTTTAGGCTTCCGGTTTTTTAAAGCGCATGCTAGGCAGTTTACGAACTGAGCATGCGTTACGGGTCGTGTAAAGACAAAAAAGGCGCGAAATTTTAGGACGTCCCCTTGTTTTTGGCGCCTTTGACATTCACGCGAGACTTGCGTGAAAATGAAAATAATCCTCGCTCGCAGTCTCGCGAAGATGGCCGCACCGGTTCTATAAATTTGTTTCACTTCGCGTTGGAAAACTCAGTTCAGAAAGGAGACCGGACCTCTAATGAAAAGAACGCCAATGTGAGGCGCTGAAGACTGTTGTTGTTAATGGTAAAGATACCATTTTTGTACTGCCAGCTGAATATGGAAGATCTCTTAAATAGTGACTGGCTGCCTCCACACGTTTGTGACTGAATGTGTGTGTTTTTTAACAACAGTGGTGAAGAGAAAATTAACTCTTTTCATGTAGTCGTATCCCATGTCATTAAACTTTTTGATAGAAGAACAAATATCAAGCATGATAGTTTTCAAGGGTACTGAAAACGTAGCCATTGTCGAGGAGTTTGAAGTGCCGCCGCAAATTTTATTTCACATCAGAATCTAACGACCCTTTACAAAATTAACAAATTTTCAAAGACATCTTGAAAGAAAACGATAGTCATGGACGAGGTTCATTTAGCAGGCGAATAGTGTGTAGAACCTTTTTGTGTTTTGTAAGCTTACTACTTTAAAAAGTCTAACTGAGCAAGAAATCAACCTTTAAAAAAAAACTTGACCTTGTTTTAAGCGCGCGGAATATACGCGTAAAAATTAGCTTAAATTTTTTACAGAGTGCGACCGCTTATTTATTAAGGAAGACACAGAGCAAATCAACTGTACTGCATGATGCTATTTTAACGGTCTTGGACAAAGTAGAGCGGTCATTTATTTATGAAACGTACCTGAGCCGGCGTTGTGTTATGTTCGCCTTTCGACTGTGCTGGTGTTGTGTTTTCTCCACCACTACGTCGGTAAATATTTTACTACGGTATAAGTTTTGTACGGAAAGCTCGTTTGCCGAAATATTAAAACTTTACATAGAATAAACACAAGAAAATGACTTAGGTACAATTTATTAACGAGTATCACAGGTCTGTAAATAATTCAACTCACTGAATCAAGGCAAACTGAACAGCCACTTTTTAGTACAGCTAGAAACATTGAAAATCTATCAGAATCAAGGATGGACGATTTCTTACAAAGACAATGAAAGTTGATAGTGAAAACAATTTAATACTAAAGAACGACCTTTTACCTACACTCGAAGAGGTTTACTAGTCCTGCCGGAGCAAACTTTCAAAGCTTACAAATGCGACAGATACGATGTCTTGCAAAAATAAACAGGATCGCTGTTCTCGTTGTTTTTGTCATTCTGCCCGACCGCTGCACCAGTTTCTGCACCACGTAATTCAAGAAGCCAATCCACCATTCACTTTTCAGCTACAGTGAGATTATCTGCTCCAGTTCAACAAAATAAGCTTAAATCCTGTCTTCTGTTCCATCAAACTCGCACATGGCTCCGCGGAGTGAACGGATTTTTAACACAAGGCCGCTTATTTTAACTTCTGCGACTGCACTGGAAAGACTGTCAGCTTCCATCCGCTTTAGACAATGTTGAGAACAAATTTCAAGCCACCATTGTCCATAAGGCCATACTTTAGAGCTGGAAATTACAGGAATTATTCCAAAATTGTGCTCCTTCGACCGTCGTTTATCTTGAAACGGGTATTCATTCAGCTTTTGGCAAGAACCGCTGCAACATATCACAAGGTTTTGGCGCCTTTTTCGTTTTAATCATGCGACCGACACTTGTTCCCTTTTTACGTCTTGTGTAACATGAATGTGAATTTGACTGCATTTATCGATTCTTTGGGAGTTTTTATAGCCCATTTTCTGATTTCTTTCCCACTGTCCGTCTCTGACGTGATCGAAAACGTCCAGCAAGATCATCGCAACACATTTTCGTTTCCTGTTTTGAAACTTCTTACTCGTAGACTTCCGGTAAATTTTAGTAGCCAATCAGATTTCGATTCGTCAGCATTTTGACATTGATTATCCCAGAGGTCTTGCATCCTTGATGCTGACCAAAAGGAATGCAGCCTCTGGGAACGAGATTGATTGGGTTTATGATGTGTCGATTATGACGTTTCATGACGTCACAATGACATCACAAAGCAGCCATTTTGAATTTTGAGCCGCCATCTTGAATCCCGAGAATGCAGTCATACAGTTGACAATGACGACATCGCAAAATATATAAATTTGTTCTAAGAAACATACTTAATCAATCATCATACACATGTCATAGACACAGGAAAATTTTCTCGGATAAATTTCAGGAAAAGTCGCAAGATTCGGTGATTATTTGTCAAGCCGTTTAAAAGTTATAATTCGTCAAAGTCAGCGCGGGCATAATGTGCCCCCCCCCCCCCGCCCCCAAGCTAAAAAGGGTTACAGTGCGGCAACTCCAACCGGGCCAGTTGGAAGAAAACTGACCAATTGCGACGCTAATTGAAAACAAAAGACAGCAAAGGTTTTTTTTGTAAATAACCAATAACGTTGAAGCAAGCAGACAATGCACGTTCGAAAAAATTTGACACCGTGACCTCTGATCATGACCGCTCGGGAAACTGTCACGTCTACGATTGGTTGCTTTCGATCCTAAATGTGCTAAATCAGAACATAGAGATGTCGAATTCGGAATTGATAATAAAATTTTCGCCCATAAACAAATCTTAAACAACACTTATCTTTAACTTCAGCTGTGCAGCTAATGCATGAGTTTGTTTGTAGAACAAACCTTTTCCGAAATGAAATTCGGTAACGCAACAAACTTGCTTGATTCTTATGAGCGTTCGCTCAGCGCAGCGAGGATAAACAAACACAGATCTAAAGATAAATATCGACATTTGCGCCCTTTGATCGTTCAATTGTAAGCGGAGGTTCCCAAATCTCCTTATTCACTAAGTGCTTTTTGAATCAACAGGTGCTTATCGTTGGTGTATTGATTCTGACTTCTGCAGCCCTTTCGCATCCGCGGTCTCGACAATATAATACTGCAAGGAAATCCAAATCCTTTATGTGAGCGTGGTGCAAGTCTGACACGTAATCTCGTAATAGAAGAAGAAGAAGAACCTTTATTGATTTATACCGCTCAGGGTAGCCCCTTCAGATGCAAAAAGTTGTCTGTTATCAATGGGAGCCCTGAGCGCAACAATGTACTAAAACTATGCATACATATGCATTACACTAACACTAATAATAACATAGATAGAAAACTATGTACAAATGTAATAGCTGGGACTGTCGGCGACTGTTGCCTTATATGACGCCCTCTCGATTCATTCTTACTGTATTTTCTGGGCAAAAGCCATTTTGGAAACATTTACATTTACAATGAGCTTATAGCTTATGTGATGCGTAAAAACAATCCGCCAGGTTTCAATGACATCTAGTCAACACCGTACCGTTTGAAAACGTTAAAAAAAAAACATCATGGAAGCTAACCGGTGAAAAAATTCGACTATTTCCCGAGAGGTCCGCAGAATGAGACAGTTTCAAATTTATTAGGAGATGTATTATCTTGATCCTTCAACGTTATTGGTCAGTTCATGAAAAATGTTGCCTTCTTTTGTTCTCATTTAGCGTTGCGAAGTGGCCCGGTTCGCGGAGCGTCAACAAAACCCAGAACATGGAACATTCCGGAACATCCCGGAACATTCCGGAACATCCCGGAACAGGGCACATTATCACAAAATAAATGAAAAAAAAGAAAGAAAGGGAGAGAATTTGTTATCTTAGAAGGTGCGATCCCCAAGTATAGAACAGCTGACTTTTTCTTTCAGGTTAGTATAATTTAGGTTCATTCATCTCTGCACACTTTTACTTTGGAAATCAACTTAAAAACAAAACGTCCTTAAACAACCGAATAAACATGAGACCAGGAAACTCAAAAGGGTGCTAGGAAAGTGGAACTGCGCTACTGCATGCGTCGTCTCCTACGCAGAGTCGACCAGCACCTCATTGAACATCTCACATGATTGGCCATAAGAACAATAAGATAAGGGCACAAACAATGCCCCTATCCCTGAAGACAATGAGCAATATTGTTTTAGAATGCCTCTGAAATTAGAGGTTCACAAGAGGTACTGGACTACTCCCTACGCAGCCGTTCTTAGGGTCGTCACGCAACGCCAAAGGAGACTACTGCGTGCGTGACTGAGAAAATGCTTTAATTTTCTCATATCAAGTAAACTGTCTCTCGATGCCCAAAATAAAGCCTCAATGTTATCCGAGATATTTTTGAATTCGAAAAATGAGGCGCTTTTAGCCAGAGTTTGTATATTAGTTCATTTAGTCACAGATCATATATTTATTTATCCATTTATTCTATATCGTTTATTTTATTTTATTTTATTTTATTTTATTTCATTTCATTTTATTTTATTTATTATCTTTTATCGACGATCAGAATTTTTTTTATTACTTTTTTCATTTATTTTGTGATAATTTGCCCTGTTCCGGGATGTTCCGGGATGTTCCGGAATGTTCCATGTTCCGGGTTTTGTTGACGCCCCGGTTCGCGGTAGCTGCACTGAAACATGTTATTGTGGGGTGTCTGTAAAACCCGGAACACTCCCGGAACACCCCGGAACACCCCGGAACATTCCCGGAACACCCCGGAACAGCCCGGAACAATCCCGGAACACCCCTGGAACATCCCATAAAACCCCGGAACACCCTCGAAACAGACAGGAATACCCCCAAAACACCAAAATAGTGGTCAGCGGTCAGACGCTCACGAATTGACTAAGCCGAAGACCTCCGAAGATTCCCAATTCTTCAGAAGACTTTTGCGGATCACCCTGAGATTTCCAAGCATTTCAAGAATGCTTCGGAATATTTTCGAAGCTTTTGAGAACAGCGAAAGAACCAATATTTAATGGAAAAAATATATTATACCAGGGCTCCTGATTGTACACGTGTCCTTCATATCAACAAGCTTATACGATTTTTAGTGAAAAACAAAAAAGGGGACAGTTGAAGTTTTAATTCTGCATTGATATTTCTCGTGCGAAGTTTGCATTATCACGCTCAGGTTTGACCTCAAAGACACAAAGCCTAATAATACAGTGTCACGCAATGTTATGAGGTCATTATTCCGAGGTCACACGATCGTCATCGTGTCATAACCACAGGCGCATGGAAAATGCGGTTTGCCCGCCGGTTCGGTTACGCTACTACATACACCTAATTAAAAAAAAAACATTTCCTATAAAAATTACAAAAAAAGAGAAAAAGGAATAGATTAGGCATGCAAACCACATTCAAGGATTCGCTCTGACGCAGAGCAATTTTAATTGAGCGTTTCGAAAAAGCGTTCACGAGCATTCACATTCTCAGCTTGTGAAAACGCTCAAAATGTGAGCTTTTAGATGGCCAATTCACCTTTTATCAACTCAGTTTATATTAATTTGAAGTATCATACCGCATTGCAGGGTGCTTCGGGAATATTAAAATCGGAGAACGTAGTTTCCATGTCTAACAAAATTCCCATCTCACAGCTTTCTCTTTTCATATCTAAATTACAACGTTTTTGCAATTGGGCCTGGATATATTTTTGGTTAACAAAAGAGCGTAGCTCGGAAGATAAATAAGTAGGAGAGATGTGCGCGTGCAAAAAAGTACTCACTATAAGTTTGTAGAGGTATCCGAGGGCTTTAATGTGGGATGTCACAATGTAATCCAGGAGCAAAAGGAGTTTACACTCTTATAGCAAGAAAAGGAAATATATAGATTTAGCCAAGCCTAAAAGCGGAACTCCAATTTTTATTTATTTTTTATTTATTTTATTTATTATTATTTTATTTATTATTATTATTATTATTATTATTATTATTATTATTATCATTATTACTATTTCAAGTGGTACCTGACAGCAATATTATATTTTAGGTAATTATTAGTAAATACACCTCTCATCAAATTAGAATCTGCATACCTGCCAACCTTATAAAATGAGAAATAGGGACCACCCCCCCACGCTCACCCCAGTCCTGGGGTAGTGCCCTCCCCCCCCCCCCACTGCTGCCCAACACTGAGCAGGGTCCAGGATGCTCCAGGGTTTTTGCATTAATTTTTTAAAATATTGCCTGTACTGTACTGTCTTAGCATTAGAAAAGTCATTGAAGACCAATCTTTAACAATCCAGTTCCAAATTGTCTTTTTTTTTCTTAAAAATCGGGATGCCCTGATTTTTTTAGGTTTTGAAACTCAAAAATCGTGACAATTCCCATAAATGGGGACGGATGGCAGGTATGAACCTGTTTTACAAAATTCTAAATAAGCCCCAGTTTTAGGTTGTAAACTTAAATATTGGGCACAATAATTATTTTTGTTCGCCTTACCTCGGCCTTTTCTCTGCCATAAGTCTACGGTTTAATTTATTTACATTTTTGCAGAGTTGTCAAATTGTATAGACAAGGTACTAATTGAAAATTCCTCCACCTTATTCAATGGTTTGACAGATAAGTTGTGTAGTATAGAGCGAGGAAAAATGCGAGCAATGAGTACCGGTAAAATGTCCTTGACCCGGGGGGGGGGGGGTACTCGGAAAAATTTTGATGGGAGTGTGCCGCTGGGACTCTGAAACCCTTAACCTATACCAGACCACGTTCATGTCGTTTTTGCAACCCTATTCTAGACTAGATGCCAAAAATCCCTACCCTATCCCAGACTAGCTATTTTCGAGCTATCCATCAGAAATATAACCACACAGTGCTTTTAATGGAAAACCATCTCTCGATCAACAATATTGTCGCGATTTCATTTATATTTTATATTTCCGAGTTTTTCAAGCCCATTAATTAATTGGATTAAATTTTCACACCCCCCATTAGTTTCCCGGTAATTGATACCCTATCCTAGACCAAGACTCCCTGATTTCTATACCCTATCCCAGACTAAACTGCTTGAAAACCATACCCTTCACAGCGGCACATACCGATATAGGTTATATATGGGAGTACCCCCCCCCCCGGGGGTCCTTGACCATTATCTGTAAAACCACTGAATGATGTTTATTATTCCACAACAATATTTGCCTATCATTTTAAATGATTTATTCAATGAGTGATTTGAAACCGGGTCACACTACAGTGCAACACGCTTTCTACAGTGCAATACACTCTCATACTCTCATGTATGTGTTTTCTCCTTATATGATAAACTGATGCTATAGTGGAATAATAATGTACCTTGTTTACTCTTATTGATGCCCAGGGAATATTATACTAAAATCAATCTCTTTAGGTACCCATCAGTCATGAATCAACCACTCAACCACTTCGTTGATAAATCGGTCAATCAGTCAATTGAAAATTTGTGACTAACAGTGTTGCCAATGCGAATAACAAATGGTCCAGTAACCACTAGTGACTTTATTTGATGCACAGATTATGACTCAGTATGTTACTACCCCTGACCGACTGATGGTAGTAAATCTTGTGGTTTAATTTGTTTTTGGTTTGATCATTAGCCTTTACACTGCATCTAATGTCACCAATGAGTTACTGACTGTCATAATCTGGTAGCAAAGAGAAACAAAAAGAAAAGCCTCTTCATAAATCATTTCAGGATAGTCAGAAACCTGTCATGTAATGAGCCGACAATTCAGTTAAGAGGGGATCAGACTGTGGTGAATCCATCATTTGAAATAGTTTTCCCTGTCAAGTGAATTCAATCAGATAAGTCTGAATCATTATTCCTGGGAAGTTAGTTGTGTGTGTGTGTGTGTGGGGGGGGGGGGG
Organism: Siderastrea radians; assembly: GCA_964017195.1. Lineage (NCBI taxonomy): Eukaryota > Metazoa > Cnidaria > Anthozoa > Scleractinia > Rhizangiidae > Siderastrea > Siderastrea radians. Next base: position 24,376,156 of record OZ024895.1, read on the forward strand.
TAGTAGGGTTACTTTCAAATAAATGCTACTGGTGTATGGATGTGTTACCGAGGGAACATAAAGTGTATGTGGATATAGTCAAACTAATCACCAACATCAAAATTTGCAAAAAAAAGACCAAAAATATAAAACCTTATTTCAAAACTGCTCTTAAAATTTTTTATTTCAATTGATAATGTCTGCCTGGGAACATATATGTAGCTAAGAGTACAAATTTATTAACCAAAGCCTTACAATAAACTGCCATATTTTTTCTGACATCAGGTTGATGGAATAAAAAAATGTATGGAAAACAAAGCAGAGTTTAATTATCTCAGTTGCCAAAAGTAAGACCATGGCTTTGGGGAGGTTCTAAGGATATTTGCACAATTTTTTTTCTGCGCATCGATACTGCACACACAATTCACAAAATTCGCAATGTCATGCCGTGTTATGCACTGAGCATGCACGCTCGCATGAAAAACTACCCCAAATGTTTTAAGACACCGTAAACTGCCGCTTATAAGCCCCAGGCTTATACAACTTTGTAAGGGGTTTTGGGTGGGCTTATAAACGGAGGGGCTTATATCCGGGGGGGCTTATAAGCGGAATAAGAGAAACGTTACGAAATGAGCCACAGCAGTGTTGATCGAAATACGTTTTTAATGTACCAGTTTGTAATTAACCTTTGAAATGTCAAAATAAATCGAATTCATTTCAATTTTAACAACAAAATCAAAACTGCAACAACACGAACGTAACCGGAACATAACAAAACAGAAGCTCAGAGTTCATCTTTGCAGTTTTCTGTGAGAGTGCTTAATATTAAGGAAACAGGGAAAACTAGAGGAGGACTTATATCCGGGGGGGCTTATTACCGGATGTATCTTTTGTTTACAGGTAGATGGGCCTATAGCGGGGGGGGGGAGATTGTAAGCAGGTGGGCTTATAAGCGGCAGTTTATGGTATTTGTTTTGAGTTTTGAGCATGTGCATTTAAATAAGTGGCATTGAAGCATTCCAAGTGGACAAAAGGTAAACTGTATTTTTAGAGATGGTTGGTCTCATGTAAATACTGATGCCAGACTGGTCTCATGTAAACAAAACTGCACCAGTCTGAGTTTACACTGCTTTAATGAAATCAGGGTTTTGCTGCCTCTGGGTATCTGAGGATGTCGTTAACCATTCTTGAGAGCTGCTCAACTTTAGTCTGAGGGGGTGTTTGCATGACACCAGTTCATTGTGTGCTTTTCATTCTGATACAAGTTCACCCCAGTTCCCTCTTGCTTCTCTGTATTTGTTACATGATTACAGCACAAAATCTGGTAACAGTGCGAGCCATACCTGGGTGAGTTCATACTGGTATCATGTAAACATGGTGTAACTATTTGATTCATTCTGCGTTAAGTTAATTAACCATATAGCCATCCAGATAAATCTCACATCACTGTGAAAAAAGGGTTTGGTAACTTGAGGAAGGGAGATTCTTAACTACAGAACTCGCATTGTTGCTAAGGGATTTTTGTGGATGGTATTCTGTCATAAGCTGTTTTCAGCATTTCGTGCCGCTATATATTGGTGAAATAATGAAGAAGAACATCTGAATTCCACAACTGAACATTGTGCGTGCATAGCTACTGCCAGTCCCCAACCGCACATTAAAAACAAAAAAGTCAGTAAAACTAAGAGAAAACTAGTAAAGTTCCGATGTTTTTGCGAATCGCCCCACCCTTCTTTACAATCCGAAGCATGTAATTACTGTTTTTACAAAGAATAGAAGAACTACAGCACAAAAATGTATAAAGATATGTGCTGGTGCCATCATTTTTCTGTTCAGCTAGGTCAAGTGACATGCTGAATATGGTTGTGTCTTGAAAATCTTGGAAACCTTTCCCATATAAAACAAACATGGCCAAGCAGCTTATCTGCGGAAGTAATAGGGTTTAACCCAAGATATGATGGTTCTGAACTTCCCACAGCAACAATATGGTGATTAAGAGTCTCCCCCCCCCCCTTAAGTCCAGATGTAAAGGCTCTCATTGCCGCCCAAATGGAAGTCTTGATGGCACACTCATGTAAATGTTGTGGTTCAATTTTATCGTTGGTTCAATTTTTATTTTCCATTGTGAATAATAGGATTGCCAAATAAAAATTGGAGCTCCACTTTTAGGCTTGGCTAAATCTATATATTTGAATGATTTTAAAACTGTTTAATTGTGTTTGACTGGGTTCAGAAATTGAATGGAATCAAACACAGCTGTATAAATAGGCATATTTTTGGTTAATAATTACTGTCTTCAATTACCGAACCCAAATTAACCCAATCACTGCATTCAATCCAGTTCAATTTACTGAACAGTTAAAAGATATGTAAGCTGGGCTAATTATATAACTGATATCTTCCACGTACCTTCACTGTAAGAAAATGCTGCATCACTGATCACTGCTGGCATACAATCATGCCTAGAACAGAACAAAGGATCAGTGAAAAAAAAACCAAAAAACAAATTCAGGGCTACAAATTGGCAGTCGCCCAGTCGCCAGTGGCGATTTAAAACTGACCAGGGCCACTAAAAGTCGAGGCTTAAATGCCTGATAGAGGACTGCAAATAAATGTTACACTGTTGTTACAATTTAAATAAATTAGACTCTCATTGGAGCATCTTTCTTTTCTTTCTCCTCCTCAACTCTAAGTTCATCAATTGAAGAAAATTTTCAGTTCTTGGAGTGCAAAATTCATGAGAACGAGCACCTGGCAAATTACTTTCATCCTTAAAATAATATTAACTTTATTGTTTTTCTTTTGACAACATCAAATAACTAATATTGTATGTAACATACATTATTAAAGCATTTACAACGCAATTTTTGACCAATGTGACATTAATGAACAGAAAGAATGGGTGAACAGAATAGTAAGTTTACTGGATGTTCAATCATCTCCAGTCTCCTTTGCTTAATAACTCAGTAAAGAGCCAATCGCAATTAATCAAACATGTTCTAACTAATTCCAGCAGACAATCGTCAGTTAAACAAGTCAGATTGCCTTTAGAAAGCAAAAACACATCAGTACAATTATGTCAATTGCATAAAAAAATCTTTTGCTTACATCTGGATTCCCCTCCCCCCCTGGGAATACAGTGATGTTTGAGAAAACCAAAAAATGCAGGCAGTAATTACTTGAACTTCCTAAAACATGAACATTCCATTATGAGTGACAAATACAGTGTAGTAAGAAGCACTTTCCACAATGCAGTGCTTTTATTTCGTACATGTAGGTACTGAGATCGAAAAAAAAATGGCAAATTGCAGTCGCCTTCTGGAAACAAATGCATTGTTCAATTTTACCTTTTAACAACCCCCCCCCCGGGCAACCCCGGGGACAAGTCCAAGTCCAGCCCTTCGAGCCCGGGGGTGGGGAATTGTTTGAGGTGGTCTTGTCTGGGGGGTAGGGGAGCGGGACAAATCGAAAATAACTTCTTGTTGTTCTTGTAAAGTACGTCACTTCTCAGTTGATATGATGGCCCCGGACCGCGTGGAGCCTATTTCCAGTGAAAATCTCTAATATTTGTAGCAGACTGTTTAGAGAAGAATAATCTCTCAAAATTAAACCTTGTGTTCGACGGTACGTTTATTATAAATCGTTGAACGAATGTGCGTTTGATGCGTACTCGAATGAATGGTGGTCGTCACAAACAAAGAAATATTTCTTCAGTGTGTTTATATTTATAATAAGACGACTTAAATAGACTCTATATAAAAACGGATGCACAGCTTTGTGTTAAACAGAGGTCTCAGTCCAGTGTTCTTATGAAACGAGCTAAGAAAAACTCCTTTAAACGCTGCCATCAATTTGTTCATGGGCCTCTTGTGCGTATGCGCTATACTTAGAATAAAACATGTGGCAAAGAAAACGTCTTTACTTGCCAGCGGTACGCCAGTGCGGGTAGAGTTTTTTCTTCAGTTTTCTGTTCATGGTTTTATTATATTATGCATGTACTCTTAAACTCTAGAAAAGCGTTTAAGTTCTTGTCAAAACGTCTGGTTTTGCTATTGTACAGAAATCAATATCGTCATTTAGGTTTTGTACACAAAAGAAGGTATTTGTGGTCGATGAGGAGTCCCGGGGGTGGGGAATCGTCTCTTTCTGTGTGCCCGGGGGTGGGGAATAGACTTCCAAGTGAGAAAAAAATTGCAAATCCCCGGGGGTAGGCCCGGGGGGGATGGTAACAGGTAGAATTGAACCATGCATAATATTGAGTGATAAACAAAATTAATTCACACATAAGCTTAACTTGAGCTTAAGTGAAGCCAAATAAAATTATTATTGAAATTCAAGCAAACAATTCATAAGTGATAAACAAAATTAACTCACACATGAGCTAAAGTCTCGAGCTTAACTGAAGCCCAATAAAATTATTGAAATTCAAGCAAACAATTCATAAGTGATAGACAAAATTAATTCACACATAAGCTTAAGTCTTGAGCTTAAGTGAAGCCCAATAAAATTATTCCCGGGGGTGGGTAATGGTCTCTTTCTGTGTGCCCGGGGGTGGGGAATAGACTGCCAAGTGAGAAAAAAATTGCAAATCCCCGGGGGTAGGCTCGGGGGGGGATGGTAACAGGTAGAATTGAACCATGCATAATATTGAGTGATAAACAAAATTAGTTCACACATAAGCTTAACTTGAGCTTAAGTGAAGCCCAATAAAAATTATTGAAATTCAAGCAAACAATTCATATAAGTGATAAACAAAATTAATTCACACATAAGCTTAAGTCTTGAGTTTAAGTGAAGCCCAATAAAATTATTGAAATTCAAGCAAACAATTCATAAGTGATAAACGAAATAAATTCACACATAAGCTTAAGTCTAATGAGCTTAAGTGAAGCCAAATAAAATTATTGAAATTCAAGCAAACAATTCAGATATCAGAATAAGGGTTAAAAAATATTTTAGACCTACTTCAGTAGATTCATAAATGAGGATGTGCTTTTTCATCGATTCGTTACTTGCATGGATTTTGGTAGGGGTTTTGCCGAGGATATTGTAAACAATGACTGGATTCAGAGCTTAAAAGAACGAGGCATATATCAATTATTTTGTTATTCTTTTGTTAGTCAATGAGTTATATTAACATCTTGACGATTCGCGTTGGTACTTGTTTTCGCCTTTTGCTTCATTGCATGCTTTCATAAGCTGTTTTCTCCTTTGCCTGGCTACACTTTGCTCCGTGAAAACAAAACACACTGTTATTCTTCAAAGTTGAGAAAAGCGGGTTATCGTTGCGAAAGTAAATAACTGGAAATATTAAATTTATGACCAAAGCCAAGACAAATTTCTCTTTGTTCGAGATAACGGGGAATTGGAAGTAAGCGACTTGAGATAGTGGGATCCTTCTAAATAAAAGCAAATTTCCCATATCGTAATATTCAGCTGACCCCACGCCATCAATCTTCGGCTTCGAAGGGTAGGCGTTACCGGTAAATAATAATAATAATAATATTCTGTGAAATGATTGAAAAATTCCCAGAAACTCACCCGGGAAACTCAGCAATCAGATCTTCGCGCTGGTTCAATTAAAGCATCGGGCCAAAGCAATCCATATTTCTCCTCTCTAAAAAGACATTCACATTCCACTTAATAGGCATTCGGGACCGGCAGTCGAGTTTCTTTAGCCTATCTTTTCATTTCTAACGGAAGGTATTGTGTTCTCGTTCTCGGCCTGACGCGCGCGGCCATATTGTGAAATCTTGTAATATGATACCATCACCTTTGCACTACCCCCTCAAATTGTGTTCTCTTTTTTCGTTTTGTTTTGTTTTGTTTTTTTTCCCTCTTTTTTCACTTTCTACGAGGAGTATTAAATGACATACCGTAAAAGGTGCGGTTTAAGTTTTGACGAAAAGTTCCCTTTTGTAACAGTGCATTTTTTTTGTTAAACAAACTTTGCTAAAGCACGGAAATTGATTTTACCCGAACACCTTCTAACTTCATGCTGTCCTTGGCGTAAATTTCTTCTCCATTCTCTCTCTCCACTACGATGTCTTTCGCCTTTTTCATCTGTAGAATAAAATACAAAAACGTAGACGTAAATTATTCGGTGGTACAAAATTATTTCCAATCACAAATTGGTAAAAATCAAGAAAACTGTACCCGACATGTTTACAGTTCTCTGTCGGCGTCTCTCAGTTTTCCTCTGGCGTTGTTCTTCAGTACCGTCCGTCTTACTTCTCGTTGCCTTTCTCGCTCTGCTGTAAGCTTACAGTTCCTTCGTCTTTCTCGCTTTTGGTTCTGTTCTGCTTGACGCTGTTCTTCAGTGGCGTTTCTCATCCTTTCCCGTTGTTGTTCTCTATCTCCTTCTCTTTTCCTTCGTCTCTGCTCTTTTGACATATTTTTCTCAGTATATCATTTAAATTAAAGTTTAATAAAAGATAAATGGAGCTATTAACATGAAAAGTCAAGAAAAAAGTGCGAAGCTAACGACCAGTTTACCATGCCATTGGCAATAAGCTGGGTGAAAATTTGCCTCATGTAAGAATGTCATGAAATGCGACGTACGTATGTACGTACGGCGCACGCGCCCGCGAGCCATTCCGCTTGCCACGACCATAAAAAATTACCAGCGTGCCTCTTATTATGAGTATGGGGCTCCACTTTTGCGGCCTTCGGCCGCAAAGGAGTTCCGCTACAAGTATTTTATTTACTGTCACAACCCGATCTAGTTAGCCTTTAAGAGAAAAAATTCAATAAACAAAGAGGAAAATATCAACGATGAGAGTACATACCACATTTTCTTGAACTTTGCAAAGTTCACGAAAATGTGGATACATAATGTTTTACATTTTTTTCGTGGTATTGAAAGTGAAACGCACTTTGCGTGCAAAATCAGTCACGCAATGCCCAAGAGTAAGTTGTTGCGACCGTGGCGTGTTACATGGTGAATTGAATTATTATTTGGGATGCCAAACCCCAGAATTTCACTTATATCCATGACGTCACATCTGTTTGTAGAGAGTTATAAAGCAAATCTCGCATGAGTTACAACAAATTCAATAATTGAATTGAAATATTCAAAATCAAACACACCAAATGAATGTTATTTTTGTCATTAAATTCGATGCTAGATAACAAGCTTCGGAAATCTTCGGGTGATCCGCAAAAGTCTTCGAAAATCTTCGGAGATCCTCGGGTCAGTATTTACGTGAGCAGTCTGACCGCTGACCACTATTTTTGATGTTCAAGGGTGTTCCTGGCTGTATTGAGGATATTCCGGGGCATTATGGGATGTTCCGGGGTGTTCCGGGGGTGTTCCGGGGTGTTCCGGAGGGTTGTCCAATACACACCATCTGATACGATCGGAAAAAGTTTAATTTCGATCCGTACAGATGGACAAGTAGGTTCGACCCGAGAAAAAGGGTTGTCGATCCGAGAAATGAATGTCATTAGTGGGACTTAGAAATAAAAAAAAGATCATCTCTTGTGGTTAGGTGGTGTATAGAGGTTGTCGATCCGTACGAATCGTACGAATGGAGGACATCAGTCACGACCCGAGAAAAAAAGCTGTCGATCCGTGAAATGCATCTCATTAGTGGGACTTAGAAATAAAAAAGATCATCTCTTGTGGTTAGGTGGTGTATAGAGGTTGTCGATCCGTACGAATCGTTCGAATGGAGGACATCAGTCACGACCCGAGAAAAAAAGCTGTCGATCCGTTAAATGAATCTCATTAGTGGGACTTAGAAAAAAAAAGATCATCTCTTGTGGTTAAGTGGTGCTTAGGGGTTGTCGATCCGTTCGAATCGTTCGAATGGAGAACATTACTGAGGACCCGAGAAAAAGTGTTGTCGATCCGAGAAATGAATCTCATTAGTGGGACTTAGAAATAACAAAGATCATCTGCTGTGGTTTAGCTAGGTCCATGGTGTTAAGGTTGTCGATCCGTTCGAATCGTACGAATGGAGAACATCATTTACGACCCGAGAAAAAGAGTTGTCGATCCGAGAAATGAATCTCATTAGTGGGGCTTAGAAATGTACTGCTTTGCATATTCTGTGACTGAGGTATTGTGCCAAGTTTGTCGATCGGTTCGAATCGTTCGAATGGAGAATGGCATTCACGATCCGAGAAAAAGAGTTGTCGATCTGAGAAATGAATCTCATTAGTGGGACTTAGAAATATACAAGAAAATGTCTTGTGGTTAGATCAGTGGTGCTTAGGGGTTGTCGATCCGTACGAATCGTTCGAATGGAGAACATTACTGACGACCCGAGAAAAAGTGTTGTCGATCCGAAAAATGAATCTCATTAGTGGGACTTAGAAATAACAAAGATCATCTGCTGTGGTTTAGCTAGGTCCATGGTGTTACGGTTGTTGATCCGTTCGAATCGTACGAATGGAGAACATCATTTACGACCCGAGAAAAAGAGTTGTCGATCCGAGAAATGAATATCATTAGTGGGGCTGAGAAATGTACTGCTTTGCATATTTTGTGGCTGAGGTATTGTGCACAGTTTGTCGATCCGTTCGAATCGTTCGAATGGAGAATGGGATTTACGACCCGAGAAAAAGAGTTGTCGATCCGAGAAATGAATATCATTACTGGGGCTTAGAAATTTACTGCTTTGCATATTTTGTGACTGAGGTATTGTTCACAGTTTGTCGATCCGTTCGAATCGTTCGAATGGAGAATGGCATTCACGACCCGAGAAAAAGAGTTGTCGATCCGAGAAATGAATATCATTGGTGGGGCTTAGAAATACTGCTTTGCATATTTTGTGCCTGAGGTATTGTGCACAGTTTGTCGATCTGTTCGAATCGTTCGGATGGAGAATGGCATTCACGACCCGAGAAAAATAGATGTCGATCCGAAAAATGAATCTCATTAGTACAGAAGGACTTACGAATATTAAAGATCACTGATCTCGTGGGTCAAGGTCTCGACTACTGCGTATTTCTTTTGGCAGTAGTTGTGGCTCCTGTATATGGGTTGTGAAGATCATGTAAGACGCGGGGAAGAGTTCACGGTTGATCAATAAAGTTGATTTTGTTTGCTTACTTTCGATGATATCAACGGTTTGCGTAAGGGTGGGTTTAGGTTTTACGATTACGCAAGCGGTGGATATGGGCGTCACTTGGTTAGCCTTCAGCGAGGCGTTTCCATGGGCGCTGCAGTGGAATCATCCTCGCGTGCTGATAGCGGTTATATTGTGTAGTCGCCATGTCGAATTCAGTTCCAAAAAGGGAGGGATCTGGGACGAGGCGAGGAGAAGAATCCAAGATGGTGGATGATCGGGTGGATTCCAATCGGATGGCATTTCTGCTCTCAAAATATGGTTGGAACAGGCTTTTCTTAAATTTGGCGTCTTAGAGACATGCGAGGGCATTTTTGAGGAGGGCACTGACAACATTTATTTTGCCTACAATTATGATTTAAGCTTATTCATTGTAAGCTTACGTTGTATCAAATCAGCGGATATGGATTCTACTTGTAAGTGTTTCTTGTTATATATTCACATCAGTTAGCTTGTATTATTATGAGAATCAACTATTTATTGCAAGTTGCAATTTCGTGAACTTCATAACTTTAGTAGGTATTAAAATTTAACCGTATTGAATACATGGAACTCAAGCGCTGGTTTTATGCACAAATGTAATATTGAATTGCACAGTGCCCTATTGGAAACCACCTTGCGTGATATAGGTCAACTGTATAAAGAATTGCATTATTACTATTGTTATTATTATTATTATTATTTTGCCGAAGGTTGCGGCTGTACCGTGCGTTCCACTTTTCGTGCATTGAGTTTGAGGCTGCTTGACAGTAAAGGCGTAGAAAATGTACTTGTTTGATATGTAAACATCGTGCGGGAGGGGAGGGGGGGGGAGAATTTATAGAGATATGACGCAATGGATATTTGTCCTGCCAGAAATGGGTTGTGTCCGAGCAAAAATAGGTTTGACCGGACAACTTGACCGGCGGCAGCCGGGAAATTATTTCTAGCCCCGGGTATACCTCTGGGAAAGTCAGACTCAAAAACAAAGATCTTAGACTGGAGACTTAGAAAACATAGATCTCATAAATACAGACCCTTTAAAAACTCCAACTTCTAAAATTGGACAGCTGAGTGAACGATAAGCTTATCTTAAGTAGTTATAAAATACCTGTAACAGAGACATTTGCTAATGACAGTTATAAATGTAAAGAAGATCCTTGCAGTTATTAATGCAACTTATGCAGTTGCGAAAAGAAAGCCTGAAAAAAAAAATCAGGTTTACCGGGATTCGAACCCTGACCTCTGCGATACTGGTGCAGTGCTCTAACCAATTGAGCTAACAAGCCAACTGGGAGCTGGTCATTAATTTGGTTCGTAATATACCTGGGAAAGATGTAAATGAAATAATGAATATATGAAATTCATATATTTGAACTGCGGAATGAAGAAATAAATGTAAAGAAGATCCTCGCAGTTATTAATGCAACTTATGCAGTTGCGAAAAGGAAGCCTGAAAAAAATCAGGCTTTCCGGGATTTGAACCCTGACCTTTGCGATCCCGGTGCAGCGCTCTAACCAATTGAGCTAACAAGCCAACTGGGAGCTGGTCATTAAATTGGTTCGAAATATACCGGGGAAAGATGTAAATGAAATTATGAATATATGAAATTCATATATTTGAACTGCAGAATGAAGAATAAATGTAAAGAAGATCCTCGCAGTTATTAATGCAACTTATGCAGTTGCGAAAAGAAAGCAACTGATTTTTCAGATAACTCCTCCACTTATTAAAGGGATAATTCTCCTGCCTATGTCCTATGTTACCCAATCAACAAACCCTAAGGCCTACAGTAATAACAAATCCAAGGTTATGATTATCTCACCAACAACAATTGTGCCATCAATTCCAGAAAAATGCAGTTGACCCACTTTTTTAAACTTAGGCATTGATTGATTGATGATTGAATATTTACTGCCAAGATTAGAGATTAGAATTGTACCAGGTCTATAATGTCTCATGTGCATTGCTTGCATGACAATGATTCAGGGCTTTGCAAATAATTTATTATCTGAATTTATGGAGTATTTCAAGATTTTGTGTCTGGTCTTGGATTTCAAGCAAGAATGTGGTTCACTGTAGAAATGAGCTGTGGGGTAAGGGAATGATTTTTTTTGTGGAAGTAAACTATGGTATGATTTGTTGTCAACAATGAATATTATGAATATGGTTTCTGAGGTTGGCCTTGTTGTTTGAGTTTGGAAGTTTGAGGGGTTTGAGATTTGTATTTTTGAGGTCTCTGTTTTTGACATCTGAGTTATCTGGGTCCCACATGAATTAAATTTACAACCAGCAGTGCTTTCAATAAGCACTGACAGCCGACGAAAAGCGTCGGCTATTTCGCTCAGAGAAATCGGCTACTTTTCCCCTAAATTGAAGTAATTGCAGGAAGGTTCTTTCAAAGCTCCTGTTGATACAGTCGGTTACTCTACTCAAACCAGCTGCCTACCTCAAATTTTATTGAAACCCCTGAACCAGTGAAATGATTTCGGTCATTGAAAAATATGTCTCTGTTAAGGGTATTTTAATATTAGTAATGTCTTTGATGCCTGGCAGTCGTTATCGGGGTCTGTGGGAATTTTGGAACAGGGTGTTTCATGTGGGGTACTTCTGTTACAATGGTAAACAGTAGCACAAAATGACATATAATAAAAATAGGGGTGTGTTAAGTCACAAACCCTTTTCATTTAGTTATAACAATGTTTTGAATTAGACTAATTACAATGTTATTTAACTGTATCATGTAAGTTGTATCAATGCAATTGAATTTAAAATTGGGCAAAATCTATATTTTCAAACTGCAACAAATTGTCTGTTATTTGGTTTGGCACCAAATTACAATTTTCGTGGGTCATTCACTGCAGTACTGTTTGTAGTTCGGGATTTGCTGTTGAAACAGAAGAGGACCAGATCATTAAAGATAACGCTGCGAAACAGCGCAAAATTTGATGTGGAACAGAAAAGGGCAGGCACAAGTCAAAAATCATAGAACAGCAGGTAATTAACACTACCTTAAAGTTACATTTAGATTGAAATAAATCTATGATGTCAGTGTGGTTGTGTTGAGCCTGTGTCATTTCTTTAGTTTAGTGAGTGAAAAAAAGGAAATCAGTGGTTGTGGTGTCACCTGCTAGGGTCCTTGATCTGTTTTAATAGTTAAATCGTATATGTTAGCAATGTACATTATTGTGGAAAACAAATTTTGAGCAGGGAAAAATTTCTTTTTGACAGGAATTCTTGCTGTTGCTAAGCCATGTTCCATTATTGTGGAAGTGAAAGAGTTGTTTGGATCAGAAAGTAAAAGCCAGGTGTATGCCCACTTACATGAACTACTGCTGAAACCAACTGTGAAGGATATAGGTGAGTACTTGTAGTACTTAACACTTGTTCAATATAGGATTTCGAAGGTATGAAAATGAGTGAGCTTTGAAGGTTGTGGTTTAATATTTATCATAGTCTGATTGATACAATTAACAACAAAATACACTTTCACACTATATCCAACTTTTTAAATTGAATGGTGTAAATTGATTTGATAGAATTATGATATCATATTTGGCATTATATCATACAAGATTTATTTGTTGATACAATGTTTGGAAGCACAAACAAAATGTGGCCTTGTAAAATTATATCCACCTTGCTGCAGCTTATTTGAACTTGCGATTATATTATTAAAAATCTCTCTGTTACATTGGCAAATAAGGTACAGCTGTTCTCTCTCCACAAACACCTTTATTATACAGTCATGTTTATGAGCAATTTTATAATTAGTACTTATGCGTACAAACTTATGTAATATGCAAATGTATTCGGTCCATTTGGCAGTCTAATAAGTGAACATCATCTGATATGGTTAACATTAAGGTCAGGTTTTATCTTAAGACCATCTCAGGTGAACCTAATTTCCTTGCTGTAATTCTATAAATGAGTGGCAATATTTTGTACAAACTAGGTGGAGAATAGCTGTTTATTTTCTATATTTGTTGTTGTTGTCTGTTTAAACAGAAACCATCTGTTATGATGATGCGTGCCATCTAAAGAAGTTTGCACGGAATAAAACAAGATGCCTTTTGACAGCAACATCACAAAGAATGGCAAAAATGACGATGGTGGTTGATCGATTTCACTTTAAGAATCATGTCGATTCTTGGTGTAAACAAAACTGTAACCCATATTCAAGTGATGATTTGCAGGTAATGAATTGAATTATGTCAAATAATTTGTGATATATAGGGAGGAAACCAATTCACCCTTGAGTAGTACTTAATTGGCTTAGGGGAAGGGTGAATTTCCAGGTTCCACTCTAAGAAACAAGTAGTTTTTGTAACCAACTAGCCCCTTCTTTTGAAAGGGAGCAAGACTCTTATTGAAAAGTACCTGAATATGAGCCTGTTATGAACAAATAGATCACAGAGAAAGTTAATTTTTGGTGGTCATTATAAGAGGTCAGCCAGTTGGGGTAGTTTGTGTTAATTTTGACGAGTGTTCTGTTTGGTGTGTGTGTGTGTTTTTTTGCCTTTGGATTTCTAAGTAGAAGTCGTTCTCTGACAATGGTTCTTCCAATTGTGAGGCCTCCATCTTCCATAAATACAACATGTTATCTAATATTAGTGGACTGGAAATAATGAAAGTGTGACAAGTGGTCCCTTACAGCAGTTTAAAAGAAGAAAAGTTCAAACTATTAGGTATTTAAGTAGTTGCAATTACTTACAAAGTAACCTCATTATAAAAATGAAGCATGAGACAAGAAAAGGCATGTATACCATTTTTGGTTAAAGAAAAAGGTCACTCTAGAAGTAATGTAATTTTTAAAATTGCCAATAAAAGGATAGCACTAAGTTAAGTTACTGACACTGGTTTTATCTTCTAAAGTGCATCCAATCCTCCAGAAATTCCTCTCCAAAGAGGGCCAAAATTCAACACTGCGCTGCCATTTTGAACCGACTTTAGTTAGCAGCTTGGCCTCTTGTCTAGCGGCCAAGTAATGGGTCTCTCAAATATTAGCAATCATTTCGAACAATTAAAAGTGACAATATTTAATTTTTTTATTAACAGGAAGTGAATACAGAAGTCTGCGAACAGCTCTTCGCGTGGTTGTCAAGATTTCCACATATGACGAAACACATGAACCGCTGGCGATTTTTATTCATCATTTTATATGTTTTCGACAACCTTAACGAAAATGTGGAATAAAAATTATTAGAATAAATAAATGCATTTTAAGTTGTCGGTATGTAGACCCAGGGTACTCAATGTTGATGCAGTAAAGCCCGATTCTAATCTTTTGTGTAATTGGCCACAAGTTTGGTGACAAGGCATTAGTCCAGTTATACCCTCCTTGCTTTTGGCTAAATGCTTAATTAGTTCCTTTACAGAAATATATTTATATGAAGCCAAACAAAATTTGTTAAGAGATTGGTATCTTATCTAAATATTACTGCCTTACTAAGTCAAATGTTTGTTATGAAGTTGCATAACACTAGGGCTTAAAACCGGAATTTTACTGTATTTTGTAAGTTAAGATCATAACAGGGTAAAACGTTGAAGAAATAAGATCTACAAGTTGAATCTTGTCAATAGTTTTAATAACACCCAACAGTTGTCAAAGGTCAAGCTGGTGGTCGTTGTGAATCACTGGCTATTGCCCCTCCATGATATTGTTCTACTTTGTTATTCCATTATAAGATTCAAAATGAAATGGAGAATTCGGAGTTTTTCACTATTTTAGTCCAAATTAAAGCCTTTTTTGTTTAGACTTCCGCTAAAGGGAAGGAGGTTTGGACACTGGAAATTCTTCTGAAGAGGTACTACCCTCGAGTTGAGACCCAGTTCAAATGTCTTTGAGAGCCTTGTTGCATGTATAATGTTATCTACTGCAGAGTATGGATGGCTGGGAAGGGGGAGGGGGGGGATGCCTCCTGTTTCTGGTAACTGTGGCTTGTTACATACCTTCATTGGCTTTTGAAATTTTTCATGAGTTGTAAGCTAAGGATTTGCAATGACATCTTTTACAATCTTAACAAATGTTGTTTTTGGATAATGCTTTCACAAGCAATTTGTATCACTTAAAAGAGGCCACCTTACATTAGTCATAGCTTTTTGCTGAAAAGGAAAACCCCTTTTTAAGGAAGTTTAAAGCATATCTGTAAAGGATATAATATTGTCAGTTTAAAATGTTGTCAATTTCTTGCTATAATTCATTTGCCAATTATTTATTAGAAGGCATTGTGACACCTTAATATTTTAGAAGTCATGAAATGTTTTTTCTCTTATTTATATCATTAGAAAGATGTGTAATTCTAATTGGTAAGTAAATTGTCGGCAATTAATTGTGTAAAGAGTATAATTTTATGATTTGATTTAATTTTTAGGCGATCCATTGTACATGTACTTTATTTCTTTAGAGGGGGTTGGGGGAGGTGGGGGTGAGCAAACACCCATGAAATGAATGGTATTGTTGGAGAATGAAAGGCTGTTGAAGCTATCTCGTGCAGACAAAAGCTATTGTTTTAAGGAAACTGGATGGTTTGCGTAATTGCTTTAATAAAACCCGATTTTATAAAATTGCTTTACTTGTATCGGTTTGCGTGACTACATGTCAAAAGGTAAAAAAATATATAGAGAATAAAATGTAACGGGCAAATGCGTCGGCTTTACGCTTAAGCTGCAAATGTTTCTGCCCCACCATCGCAATGGCGGTGGTGGGGCAGGCAAAATATTCCCTTCTGGGCGCGAAATTTCGACGAGGTGGCGCGAGGGTTCACCGCGGTGAAACGAGAAAAATAAGAAGAGTACCTCAAGACAAGGAAATTACGTTCACTGTGTAAAGTTTGACACTATATCAGTATCCTGTAGATTTACTTAAATCTTTCGAACTTTACTAAAAATGTATAAGTGTTTGAATACGGGAGACGGGCTTGTCAGAGCAATTTGTGAAAGTAATTTTGTTCAGGCGCGGAACATTAAGATAGCAAAGAAACTCGTTACAATGTGAAAAATGAAGATATATTTACACTCGCCCACTATTTTATATATCCCTGCTCATGTTTCGACTGCATCGTGACAAAATCTTACGAATTAAAGCCGAAACAGCCGCAGACGTTTGACCGCAGTGGAGCGCGATAGTAGCGCCCAAAAATTTCCGGCGCTCCCTTTACGTCGCGTCTCCTTGAAATTACACACGCGCGCGCGTGTGTATTTCGCCCGCCTCACAATCGCGATCGCGAAAGTCGGAGACTACTAAAGTCAGGGCCGGGTTGTACAAAACCCGATTAGTGCTAATCTCAGGTTAAATGTTGTCAAACTTCACGGATTCTCTTTTTAAAAGTGTTGCCGTTGCTAATTCTATATGACAATTTGAAAGCAGCCAAGTTCAAATTGCTGAGTAATAATAAAATACTGGAATCCACGTCGTTATGAATCAAATGTGCAATTAAAATTGACACAAATCCTGGATTAGATTAACCCTGCTTTGAACAACTGGGCCATGTCCCCAAGTAAACCAAGGACCCTCATCAAGATTGCATTAGTAACGATAGTTTACGTGAAACTGTCCAAAGGAAGACAACTATAATTTTGCCAATTTACTTACATAAAGCTACGCCCGAAGCGAGCGTGGTAAACGAAAAACATACGTTCGAAGCAAGCGAGGTACACGAAATAGAAGACGACAATATGTCTATTACTTGTTCTATAAGGGTTGCGCACACTGATTACAGAGTTCTAAAAGCGAACTGTTATGTCGACTGGGGCCTCGTTTTTTAAGCGTACGTACGAAGCGACCGAGATACACGATACCTTTGCAGCGAGATAGAAGGGGTAATATGTCTACTCGTTCTATAAGCGCGCAAATTGATAGTAGGTTAGAAGCGATACAGAAGGCGGTAATATGTCTATCACTCGTTCTATAAGCGTCGCGCAAATTGATAATCGGTTCGAAGCGAAATAGAAGGCGATAAAGTGTCTATTACTCGTTCTATAAGCGTTGCGCAAATTGATGATCGGTTCGAAGCGAGATAGAAGGCGGTAATGTGTCTATTACTCGTACTATAAGCGTTGCGCAAACTGACAAAAGATTTCTAAAAGTGAGCACGAAATAGAAGACGATAACATGTCTATTACTCGTTCTATAAGCGTTGTGCAAACTGATTACAGAGTTCAGAAAGCGAACTGTTGTGTCAATTACTGCTTCTATTAAAGCATTGTGAAACTGGCCAAGGGAAAGCAACTATGATTTTGCCTCGTTATTTAAGCGTACGTACGAAGCTAGCGCGACACACGAAAGAATTACGTTCCAACGAGGTGGAAGGCGGTAATATGTCTGTTACTTGTTCTAAAAGGGTCGCGCAAACCGATAATAGCTTTCTAAAAGGGGACTGTTATGTGATCACTCCCTCCAACCGAAATAAAAGACGATAATATGTCCATTACTCGTTCTATATTAAGAGCGTCGAGCAAACTGATAATAGAATTCTAAAAACGAACTGCTATTTCGATCACTGCTTCTTTTGAAGCATTGTAAAACTGCATGGCTGACGGAAGACAGCCATGATCATGCCTTGTTATTTAGGCGCACGTACGAAACGAGTGTGATAGACGAAAGGCAAGATGGTAATACTTCGATTGCTTGTTCTAAAACGTTGCGCAACCTGAGAACAAAGTTTTAGAAGCGGATTCTCTAACAGACAAGCGATGTATGTCTAACCTTATGCCATTTCTTGCAATAGCGAAGTAAGAATCACACCATAATGAGATAAAAAATTCTGTTGTGGTCACCCATTACAGCATGAATCTGTGCATATCAGAAAACTACCGGGATGAATTCAATGTAAATCGCGAGAACTCCTAGTTTTAGTTTACTACAATTTTTAAATTGGAGTTCAGTCAAGGGTAGTTCAGGTGTGGAAGTTCCATTTTCATGTGGGCTGTACACTAACATAATACAGAGAGCCGGGGAATTGGACAAATGAATATCGTAGTATGAAATAGCCTTCAATTGGAAGATTGGACAAATTCTTCACTTGTGCATATAATTTTAAATGAGTTACAACCTAAGTAATATCAAAGTGGTCATCGTTGGTCATTGACTTTTATTCATGTGCATGTGGTGGCTCCTAAAGGAGCCGTTTTTTTTACCTGTAGAGTGCAATGTCGAACTAATGAATAGTTCGACCTACAGGATTTTTCCCTGCGGTGTGCTATGCACGGTTTTTTTCTTTTTGTTGTTTTTTTTTTCTGCCTTTTTTTCTGTTTTCTTCGGAGGTAAATGTTCGCTGTAGCTACGGAAACTATACTTTTCATTGTCCATTGAGGTAGGTCAGACCTTGGTTGGGACGTCATAGTAAAACCACGTGGTTTTTTTTCTGGTCCTCGTTGTTTGTGATGAAGTCCACCTGACGGCATCGTTTTTCAGCTATCGCTGTGGTGGATGCCCAGTACTGGGCAAGGACCATCCAACGGCAGATAAGGAAAGGACTGCATCCCTGTTTTTATTAGGAAACGGCGTTTCCTAATAAAAACAGAACTAGTTTAAAAGTTTCCTGGTCCCCTGGCGGCTTCTTCCAAAACATGAGTCTTATCTCTCTCAGCCATGATTTTAACTGAGGGAACGCTTCTCCGCCTATCGCCTTTAAAAGTATTGTCCTTTCTTCGCCGATTTCCTTTCCGCACAAGAGCCGGACCTCGTCGCGATATAATTCCACGGATGCCATGTCTGCCAATAAATATTGGTTGTTGCGTATGTCACTTTATAGCCGGCACACCACTGTTTACACAAGTTGCCATGCCAATAACAATAAGTTACACTTTCCGCTTCATTGTCATTCATTCTTCTTCATTTGCGTGTAATTTATTCATTTCTAAGTTTGTCACACTTTCATAGTGGATGATTGTTGAAATTACCGCAACCAAATACTTTCGAATTTTTCTCTTTATTCAGTTTTATCTTTTTCGGCTTTTAACTTTATACAGATAAAAAGATACTACCTATGGTTTAGCTAATTTCCTCTTTCTTGTTTATCTAGAGCAAATCATCCCAAAAAATGCCGAGTTGTAGAACACTTCGGTGAAAAGTTTTCTATGCGTTTCAGGGAATTGATCACACCTCATTGTCACAGATCCTAGTTAAGGTCTAACAATAGTAAACAAACACTTAAACCTTTTTTGCATTGATTTTAATACAGGGAAACCTGTATTAAGTGAGCGGCACTTTTTTAGACCGTAATTAAGGTTTGTAACAGTGAGGTGTGATAATTTTCTGAAACGCGTAGATAAAACTATTTTTAATTGAACCGAAAAGAACATTTATTTGTTTCCTTGTTGACATTTAAAGAATAAGTGCTTAGAAACACGATGTTTTGGTTGATTTCTTCAAAGCGCGGCGGTTTTTCTAACGTGATTGCCGATGTGCATGAATTTCTTTTTCTACGAACACTTGCAAGACAAGTGTAAAAATCTTCTGAATTTTGCAGTGGGGTAAAACAAAAGCAGAATAAGTAGTGTTTTCCTGGTTCGTCGCACACGTTATGTGATTTCAAACGCTTCTTATATTATATGACCAACAAATGAACTATTTACAACCCCTGTTTCCTATTAGAAATAACAATTTTAACAGAGAACCTGGGCCAAAAGCGAATGTTTCGGGGTTAACGCTTAAAGAACGAGGCATAGTCATATTTGCATGGTACGTTCTTGAAGTATCTTTCGGAGTCAAAGGTCTCGTTTTCGCACCACGCCAAAAGCGAACGCTTTGGGGTTAACGCTTAAAGAACGAGGCATAGTCATATTTGCATGGTTCTTGGCGTATCTTTGGGAGCCAAAGGTCTCGTTTTTGCACCGCGCAAGAAGCGAATGTTTTGGGGTTAACGCTTAAAGAACGAGGCATAGTCATATTTGCATGGTTCTTGGCGTATCTTTCGGAGTCAAAGGTCTCGTTTTTGCACCGCGCAGCTTAAAAAACGAGGCATAGTCATATTTGCATGGTTCTTGGCGTATCTTTCGGAGTCAAAGGTCTCGTTTTTGCACCGTGCAGCTTAAAAAACGAGGCATAGTCATATTTGCATGGTTCTTGGCGTATCTTTCGGAGTCAGGTCTCGTTTTTGCACCGCGCAAGAAGCGAATGTTTTGGGGCCGCACGCTTAAAGAACGAGGCATAGTCATATTTGCATGGTTTCAGTGTTTTGTTTGGGCATTTTCATACTTGTATTGGGTCCGTGTTATGCCTACTATTTTCACTCTTCGCTGTTAATGAATGCAATTGTCGGATCGACAAGTCTGTCATACGGATCGTGCATACAATTATCCAATCGTTCGGATCGAACGGATCGACAACCCTCCTGTGAACATGAGGTCGTTAATGAGATGCAATGTTCGGATCGACAGCTCCATTTAACGGGTCGTCTCTCTTTGTCGATCCGTACGGGTTGTATAGTGGCTTTTTCCGATCGTGTCAGTTAGAGATAACGAGGAATATTCATGTTTGCCTTCTATATTGCGCAACACGCTTCCCGGTTGTTAATGAATGCAATTTTCGAATCGACAAGTCTATTATACGGATCGTGGTTAAAATTATCCAATCGTTCGGATCGAACGGATCGACGACCCTCTTGTGAACATGAGGTCGTTAATGAGATGCAATTTTCGGATCGACAGCTCTATTTAACGGGTAGTCTCTATTTGTCGATCAGTACGGGTTGTATAGTAGCTTTTTCGGATCGTGTCAGTTAGAGAGTATTGGACATGAGTGTTCCGAGGTGTTCCGGGTGTGTTCCGGGGTGTTCCGGGTGTGTTCCGGGGTGTTCCCGGGTGTTCCGGGGTGTTCCGGGTTTTTTCCGGGGTGTTCCGGGAGTGTTCCGGGGTGTTCCGGGGTGCTCCGGGGTGTTCCGGGTTTTATAGACACCCGTTATTGTGTGTGTAATCCAAATTATGCATTTTGGGGGCTACGGCTTTTATTTCAAAACTCGTTTTATATACAGCAAAACAACAACAAAAAATGATACAATACACTTTCTACACGTTTCAACGGGAAATTGAAAACAACCCCCCCCCCCCAAAAAAAAATCGTATTTATACCCGAGTTTAACCAAAGCGTGAGGTTTTTCAATTCAGACTGCATCAACAGAGATTTGTCGACTAAGTCTAACTTTCGAAACTGAAGTTCTGCGGTCGTAGTTTTCATATGCTGATTGTCTTTGCTTCAAACTCTCCGTTTGCTGTGGCCTTGAATGCATGTTGCATTCTTTCTTTGGGAATTCTGCACCATCTGTCTGTGTAAACAAGAATGGAAACTGAGGAGGATTATCTACGTTAATCGCCGGTGTCTCATAAGCTGGGCTCTCGGGTGGTATAACAAAAAACATTGAATATTTACAGGAGACCGTTTTGGATACCTCTTGAATCTGAACATCAAAATCCTTGTTACTGTTGCATTGAAATAACAGCTCTATATTTTTTACAGCGTTCTGTTTGGCGAGCTCCTTTGCTTTAGTGTGGAATTGCTCTAAAGCCTCTTTGGCCTCAACATGGCGGTAGTATTCAAGACTTGGTAGTCGCAGATGTTTTCCTTTCTTAACGCAACGGTGAATGCAGATTGATGTAAAGAGGATGGACACAGCTATCAGCATCAGCAACCAACCGGCAATCTGGCTGTGCGTTTTGTAGCTTTGTTCAAGCTCCGTTGACCGAATGCCGAGTTTGGGATAACATTTATCGCTGGTATTTGTCACAGGTGCAGCGCTCTCAAGCGGTGGACCAAAGTAAGCGCATGTGTAGTACTGCTGCTGTAGAAATGAAACAACCAACCAGACAACTGGAGGAATACCTGCTCGTATGAACACACCAAGCGACTCCAACAATGTTTTAAAATAGCGACCGACTGTCGCTTGGCTCTTTTCTCTAGTATTATTTCGTGGGTGCCTCCATAAAGTTCTATCAAGCAGGATTCCAGGGAGAAACAGAAGTACAGCCGGAGCCCACAGAAATGCCAATCCATAAGCATAGTGTCCTTCACACGGACAGTTGAATACCACGCTCTCGGATAGCTCTTCAAAGCCTATTGTTATAGCCGCCATAGATCCATACATCAGGGATGTTTTAGAGTTTCTAAACAGCACTGATAAGCTGGGCAATAGCTTATCCATAGTTCAGCTAAATGATTTAGCCAGGTAAGAGATCATTAACTGAGACGCCAACCGCCTGAACACGACCTCTTTACGATTTTAGGTCAGGAACGGCTTTTTTATAGAAAGGATTTCATGACGGAAATAACTATTTTGGTTTCGTATCCTTGTTGCAACGTTTCAGCACTAAGAGTTTCCATCCAATAATAACGATGCCTGATTCGAAATTATCTGAAAACGATGTCCATGTATTTCAATTCAGTAAGAAGTTTAAAATGAAAAAAAAAAAACTTGATAGAATGCTACAAATTATCGAGCTGTTTAGAACGGGTTTGCAGTACTTCCTGTCTACTCTCGGTTTCTCTACTATAGCAGAAGTTAATAAAGTAAAACGACGTGATATTATTTTACTGTCGTAAGGTTCTTACTGCATTATTAGCGTTTAAGTATCGTCAATCGAACGTTTTATGAATATATTGGCAAACATGCAAGTTTTTAGAGCAAGATACTTTAATTTCTGTTTGAAAACATTTGACTCCGGATGATTCTTATCCCAAACGCTTTCTAAATCAAAACAAACCAATCTTATAATGTTATACGATAATTTCGATAGAATATCACACTTTGGTATTTTACGCTTTAATGACAATGTGCTTGTGGTGAAAGATTTTTCACCACAAGCATTTTTCACCATAATCATTTGATATCCAGCAAGCCCGAGTAGAATAATTGTTTTATTAAAAACTTAACCACTGTTTAAAAAAAATCAAGAAAGAACGGGAAAAATGAGAAAAGAAATTTAAACCGAACAAGAATCGATCACATGACTGAACGAAAAAGGCGCCAAAACCTTGCGAAGTGTTGCAGCGTTTCATTGCAAAGTTGAATGAATCAATGAAAAGTGCTCGAAAGTGAACAAAGTAGCACAAGTTTTGGAGAAAAATCTTCTAATTATTGGCTCTGAAATATGGTACATGTTTGATTGTTCCTGAGACATTGTTGTAATCTCGTTCAAAGCGGATTGAAGTGTACAAATTCACTACATTAACTGCTGGAGTTGAAACTGAACAAGTTTGTAATCTGTTCGCACAACGGAGCTATCATGTGCGTATTTGATCTAACTGAAGACAGAACAAATTTGAACTTGAAGAGGTAATTTCTATGCAGCTCAGAACCAAGATTACTGTAGCGAGGAACATTAGAATTCACCATCATAGTTTGTTAAACGCAAAGCGCAAAATGCAGTTGTTCTCGGTTTAGAGGTTGCGGACGGAATGGTAAAAACAACCTTCAAACAACTGGAAAAGCGATTCAACTCCGTTTACATGGCATCCGATTTCTATCTGAGCATTTGGACCTGTTGGAACACAGAGCTACAACGAGTGCAGGTAAACCAGTGTCAATTTTGCGTGTGTAAAGCCCAAAAAAATCTCGCCCTTTCTTCCTTCTTGGTAGTTTGCCGCTGTATTTTTTTTAGTACTTGTTTAGACTGATTCATGATTTTCGTACCGACTTGCCATGAATGTGTGATAGTTTTATTAAAATGCTCCTGCCCCATTAGCCTGTTCCAGGCGTTCAGATAGTGGCGCGCGAGCGAAAAATAAAGCGAGCGAAACCCAGTCTCCCCTCGTTTTTTTCCCGCTCTTTCGCCCGCTCTTTCGCTCGCTTTATTTTTCGCTCGCGCGCCACTATCTGAACGCCTGGAACAGGCTACTGCCCCATTTCATTGTGTTTTATTTTATGTCTTGTCTTGATATTTTGAAGTGGAAAGCCTTCCTGATAAAACCTACCGTTTGTTCAATTTCAATGATCGACGTGGCGATCGATGAAAGAAATTAATTGTAAACACAACGCTTTATGCTTAAATTTCCATTTCTGCACAGTTTGTTCAAACAATTTTGACTTGTGTTGGTGATGCTTGTTGGTGACGCTGTTGGAATTTCTGCTTAATTTAAATTCGCTGCCAAGTGATTTTTCTCGTCCATTTTTCTCGCCGGGTTGCTCGCGAGGAAAAAACTTTCACCTCACTTTGTTGTTGAGTGTTCATTGACCATATTTGGTCGCAGCAAGTATATGAGCTGATAGCCTAGCTCCGTTCAGCCAATCAAAGTGCTAGAAATCCAATATACCTAGTCCAGTTTTTAATAAATATATATAGAGAGAGAGAGAGAGAGAGAGAGAGAGAGAGAGAGAGAGAGAGAGAGAGAGAGGAAAGGGGAAAGGAGAAAGGAGGAGGAAAGGAAAGGAGGAGGAAAGGAGCTACGTTATCCCGTAGAGACATGGTAACATGTTTCCAGTAAACGCTCGGAGCGGCGCGTCTGCCTTTAAATGTCTTTAAATGTATTTACGGTAGTTAATTGGCCTCATATCAATTAAGCTGATATCAAACTTTAAAAACGTTTTACTCTCCGACTGACGCAGTGATCGACGTATTTTCAGAGCTGTTGCTAAGGACAATTAAACTCATTGTCATTATGTTATATGAGAGTTCTTTTTTAACAATGGGTTTGAACTTTTTCTTTACCCATAACCAAATTACGACGTCATCGACTCACGCCCACGATCACGTGGCTGGTGAAGGAAAAAAGTCTGTAAATGTGTACGGTTTTCCGGTTTTCACCTTATCAATACATACTGTATTACTAAATGATATTTATTTAAGTTTGCACCTACTAATGCATCGTTTTAATTTACCTTAAAAACTAATTTTTCTCAGGAGATTTGAACTTTTTAAAAGTCCCTAACTTATTCAGAAAAGTAAAATTCTAAATAACGATGCATAGAAATACTGCCAAACTAGCATTTAAATGTTTGTCACTGAAAGACATTTAAGCGAAACTAAAAACCACAAAGGTTACAGAATTTAAACTTTACCGGAAGTCGATTTATTTACCCACGCGTAGTTTACCTTGCCACACAACACGCGCGCCTCGGGTGAACCTTCGATCAACATGAAGGTATGTTTCCATCCAAATTAAAACAAGCTAAGGTCATCCCAGTCTATAAAAGTGACGATGAGACTGATCCAAGAAATTATCGGCCAATATCATTGCTGTCTATTTTTAATCGGTTATTTGAAAAATTAATCATTCTCGTCCCCAGAGCCCACGACCCTTTTGGTCTGCGCCAGGGATCGAGACCTCTGGCAGGGACCGAAGCAGGAAGTCTGCGAATCACAGACTTCCGGCTTTTGTGCGCGACCTCAGAAATTTGAAACAATAACGGTTACTATCGGTTACAAAAATGGGCAGCTATTGCGCTTGCGCGTTACCTGGCCCCTGCCAGAGGTCTCAATCCCTGACGCAGACCAAAAGGATCGTGGGCTCTGGGGACGACAGTGAAAATTAATAGATCATCGCCTCAAAACCTTTCTTGACCAGAATGATATCGTATTCAAATCACAGTACGGCTTCCGTGAAAAGCATTCCACACAACACGCCATTCTTGACATTGTTAATATCATACAAAATAATATGGACCTAAAATTATTCACCTGCGGGATCTTTATAGATTTAAAAAAAAGCCTTTGATACAATTGATCATTCAATTCTGCTTCAAAAACTAAATCATTATGGCATCATGGGCATGGTTTTCCTCATTCCTTCTTGGTCGCTCACAAGTAACTGAAGTAGATTCTAATTTATCCCCCAAAAGTAAGATCTCATGTGGTGTTCCCCAAGGCTCTGTCTTGGGCCCACTGAGCCAAACTCAAGGGTCTTTTGCCAGATTTGGGGCTAGACTTTGGAACTCCCTCCACGATAAATTTCGTCAACTCCCCAAGAATGCTTTTAAAAAACATGACAAAAATTTTTTTTTGCAAAAACCGTGTACGACCATACTTGCGTCCCGTCGGATCATAATAGATCGTGATCAGTCAAAAATATAAATAAACTGTACCCTGCAAGGACTGATCAAACGACGTAAAAAAAGCATTGCCCGAAGGCGACGGAGTTCTTAACACAACACCACAGTCAGCAATTTTTTATTTTTTATTTTTTATTTTTTATTAATTTTTTATTTTTTATTTTTAATTTTTTTAATTTTTTATGAATATCCAGTGAGCAGCACAAGACTAGGACAACTTGAGTTGATTTATTGATCCTACGCGTTTCGTTTGTTACTACAAACTTCGTCAGGGATATGTTACAACTACGGATCTTTACAAGTTAGGCTTCTATTTATATAAAAACCACTAAAGCGAGATAGACACAATAATCTCACGAAAAATTCCCGGAAGGGCGAGGTGTATCGGGAAATTCGTAAAGACCATACAGGTGATAAGATATTTAAGATATTTAATTTTCGGGGGTGGATAAACGTTTATCCACCCCCTATAGCGGGCCATCGTAGTCAAAAGTAGATATACAGATATCTGTTAGATATCTCATATTTTCGGGATATCATTTTGAGATAAACGTTTTGCAAAACGTTTTGCAAAGTCCATTTGCATTCACACCTTTCCATTCGTTTTGTAATCCGATTTTCTTTTTGTTTTTTTCTTTTGGGATAATCCTTGTTTTTGACACCTAATTGACTTTTGCGCACAGAGATATCTTGACACCTATTTTAATTAAACGCCACTCTGATTTTAAATCACCTGGTCCCTTCAACAGCTGGTTCATTAAAAAATTGCCAGGCAGACATCTGCTTGCGCTGATCAAGAATGGAGTTGTGTTCGCGACCTGTGCTTGCAATTTTGTAGACTGCTAGCAGTCCCTTTCTGGATAGTCGAGAGGGCGCGCGAAATAGCCGAGCGAAAAACTGGAGCGAGGAGAAAAAAAAAGAGAAGAGACTCCCGCCTCTCCCCCAGCCCCCTCCGCTCGTTCGCTCCAGTTTTTTCGTCGACTATCCAGCGCTCGGCTATTTCGCACGCCTTCTCGACTATCCAGAAAGGGACTGCTAGCAGTCTAGTAATTTTGCTATTGAGTTCCGTATCAGTCTTTTTTTGCCTTTGTGCCCCCCCTCGATATTTCCATGGAAGGGCACAACCCAGCAGTTCTACATCTACATCTAGACAATTTTTCTACATCTGGACAGTTTTTTCGAACGGGCGCTAAGTTTGGTCAGTGAAGTTGTGCGGATAATGAATTCATCCGAAAATGACGAAGGAGCTTTGGAGTATTGTACCGCCAGACTAGAAAGCCTTCTCACGAACTGTGTTAATTTATTTCACCTACTAGAGGAGGGGTTGTACAATCAGTTGATAGATTCAATCCAGTATTATTTAAGCTTACTCCGCTCTGATGAATTGCTTAATTTTGGCCGATCAGATGTTATCGAAAGTTTAATTACATAGTTCACATCTCACAGGTGAAACGCGGTATATGAAGTAAATTCTCAATTTGTAATTAAAAAAAACATACCATGCTTAAAATTCGACAACGTTAATTGAAAAAGCTTTATAACATAGCTAGTAAATCCGCGCAGTCAAATTCACCTTACGCAAGCGTGCTAGAGTTGCTCTCGGCTGCGCGTCGAGCAACTCTTACGCTTCTCTCATGCTCTCCAAACTTCCCGCGTGCATCCATAACTCGATGTACGCAAGCTAAAGCATGAACCAACCGTTAAATATCGACAATTTAAATTAACAAGCAGTCCCAGGTCAATTCTCGCGATTCAAGTCAAGTCAAAATATTAGTAAACAAAATCTTAGCTGCTACGACAGGTAGCTAAGATATGACAAGGGAACTTTGTGGGCAGATTTCCTTTGAGGTTAGCAACATAAGCTGGTGACGTCACAATTATGTCAGTTTCTGAAACGGTGGCCATCTTGTATCCGCCATCTTGTATTTCTCGATTTTTCCAGGTCCCTTGAAAATTGCCAAAATTTACCAAAAATTAACTTAATCCAATAAAAGAACACGAAAGTAGTGGAAAAATGTAAGACTTACTTCAAAAAAGCTAAAATTTTTCAATAAAAAGTGATAATTTACAAATTAACAAAAATGGTCTGTCAAAAAGTGTTTGCCATGGTAACGTGAAACTTGATAGACAAGCAGTTGATACGTTAAATTATTGCAAGTGCCAACCGACCTTTATCTCAAAACCGACTTTACTTCAACAACAGTTTTTATAGTTTATAATTAGTAGAGGTTGAAGAAATGTATAAAATTTAGCCGAAGGGCAAGCGTGATACATAGTGTCCTGGACAAACAATTCAGAATGGTTAAACGGTTTAAGTTTTTAATTATTTTCCTCGGTTCCATAAACAAATGGCAACTTGACAGAAAAGGAAATCCACCAGGGGAATCTCTTGACATACAGTAGCGTATACCTTTAGACCAGACAAAAAGGCAAGAAACACACGCGACCATATAGATTCTTGCGCCAAAAACTCGCCTTATTTTAGTGAATATCCACAGTCCTTCAGTTTAATTCTCTGCAGAATTTGTTTGAGGCATGTAATGAGCTTCTTTTTCTGTCTTTGTGGGAGAACTAGCAATATATCGGCCTTGGACTAATCTCTACACGTGTCGTCTAGCCTGTTTAGCGAGCAAAGATCTCGGCTCAATATATGGTGCACTTGCTACGATACGTTAAAGAACTTCTATGTGACTGAGGGGAGCATATTTTCCGTGCTTTCTCTTCTGCTAATGGGATAAATCTTCAGAAATTCTCCTCGTTTTTGTAGTTAAGATTATTCGCATTTACCTTTTTAAACCAACAGTTTCATGATCATATTCTTTTTAAGATAAAATAACTTGATCTATGCAAAATAAGTATAAACATTGCACAGTCAGGGCTAATTTTTTGGCGCTAAAACGTAACAGCCGGGAATATTTTCCCGCCTTTTTCCTGTCTCATTGTTAACATTGAGGAATTTTCCAAATTTTCAATCTTTTAAATTTCCTTCGCAATTTTGTTGCTGATTTTTATGGAATTTACGTATAACATTTAAAAGCAACAATCATGTAAACTAATCCTTAAATGTTCTGCACAGGGTACTATGAGATC
This sequence comes from Siderastrea radians, assembly GCA_964017195.1. Classification (NCBI taxonomy): domain Eukaryota; kingdom Metazoa; phylum Cnidaria; class Anthozoa; order Scleractinia; family Rhizangiidae; genus Siderastrea; species Siderastrea radians. The sequence continues at coordinate 24,405,261 of OZ024895.1, forward strand.
ACTTACGTTCTCTGCGATTAGGTAATCTTGGCGAGCATATGGAAACCTTACTACAGGTATGGAAATGTCTCTGTTCTACTCTATAGCACACTACCGCGCACGATCGCAGAACCCCTTCACCGATAACTGTTTCCCACAATCGTGCGAATGTAATGTATGGCAATGTTTCCGCACGATCGTCAACATTACTGAATTGTAATGATCATTGACGCTCGTGGACATCAGGCTTGAATCGCAACATCGATGAAAGCTACTACAATAGATTACTGAGGCACTAATTTTTGTTGAAGTTAATCAGAGAACAAGTAGATCTAGACTCGCAATCATAGATATTTGTGCCGTAGATGCATCGATGTACAACATACTGCAACTTTTGTCGAGTAGAAAAAACGATCGTATCTTGTCCAACAAGCGCCCTTCTTTTACATTGATATAAAATAAGAAAGTATTAATTCTTACGCAGGCACTCCAGTGCGTTGCAAGGACAACAGGGCAAACAAGAGATACAGATACATTGCACGTAGACACCAGAAATTACTAGAGCGAATTTTGACACAGCTAGTAAAGCAATGTGTTATGAATGCTGTAACTGGGCGAATCTTCCCTTTGTTATACTTTAGGCGATGCCGACCGGGGGATGCCGCCATGTGTGAAAAAACTGAGGGGTCCAAACTATTGAAATGGGCAACGGTAAAGTTGTGATAACACGTACACAGGAAGACGCAGAAATTCTTTAATCAGGTCTCTCGCTTTGCAAACAGTTTACGCCGGTAACTTTTACTGTCCTATGAAATGCGCGCAAACGTGGGATTTTCTTGCTTTATTGGTGGTGAGATGGTCGAGCCGCGGAGACACGCTAGCGCCCACGAAATTCGCCTCCCACAATTGTCGTGTGCGCGCCGTGTTCTCGAGTGTCCCCACTTTGACTATGCAGCCAAAGAGATCGATCGCGTTCAATACTCGCGCGTTCGAATTTTACTCAAAAGTGCACAATATTTTAACAGTTACAAGCCAAAGCCTTGGGGTCGAGAGTTAATTGCCAGGTTAATGACAACTATTAAAACCTTATTAAACGAAATGAAAGCATTAATTAGTGGCTCTTTTTGCGTCAAGACATCTCTGGATGATCAATAGGTGTCAAGATAACTCTTAGCAAAGGATTATGTAGGGCGGAAGTTTCTTTTCGTGTTAAGATATCTTTAAAAACAAAAGATTAATAAGGTAGGCACTTTCTTTTCGTGTTAAGATATCTCTCCGGAAGTTTCTTTTCGCGTTAAGATATCTCTCCGGAAGTTTCTTTTTGTGTTAATATATTTTGAAATAATTTGAGATATCTTGACACCTTTTAATCCTTTTTTGTCAGATATTTTATTACGAAAAAGAAACTTCCGGTTCTAGTATCGCTTGTCATTTCTTAGTGAATTTAGCCAGATAGACAGGTATTTGGCCTAGTGCTCGACTGGTAACTAGTGTGCAAAGGAATTTTTAAAACTTGAAGCGCAGACGTATCAGTTGGGAAAATATTAAATTAGACTGCATTGTGTTAATTTAAGAATTTGCTGCTGATCCTGCTGAACACCACTACGAGCAATCTCCCTTTTCGCCCAGGGATAGTCAAGACGAGAAAACGAGCGAGGGAGTGAGCGTGAAATACGCCTGCATGCGCGCGTGGCGCGCGTGTCGAGCAGTTAGTTTTGGTGAATCGATTCACTAAACAAACGACACGCGCGGCAGATTTTCGTTTCCCTCAAACCCTGATCCCTGAGCGGAAAGAGAGACTGTGAATTTAGAATTAGAAGTTCTGGAATTCCCCTGTAGCAGTAAAAAAATGACCATGCTTTCTCGGTTGATGGATAGATTTTGGACCGTCCACAACTGAAGATTTTAAAAACCCCATTGATCCAAGGCCTTGCCGTAACATACACTGAGTATACGTACGAGTTTAATGTCTAAATGAGTGAACCTTGTCCGGAAAATATTTCGTGCCAGGTTATATGGTACAGGACTAAACGCAAAGAACAGTCAATCAGATGTTGAGTTTATGACAAATAACGCTGGTTTTCTAAACTGGGTCGGGTCGTGGGTCTTGCCCATCTCTAGCACGTGTCGGTCATTCCCGCTTACGACCCACATCTTTCTCGCTCTACTCTCCATGGCCGAAAATTTGACTAAACTGCATAAAATGATACCCAACATGTTTAGCGGGCAAAGCACAGGTCACGAGTAGAACTGCACTCTTGACTGATCAGCAGGATCAGCGCAAGCAGATGTCTGCCTGGCAATTTTTTTATGAACCAGCTGTTGAAGGGACGAGGTGATTTAAAGTCAGAGTGGCGTTTAATTAAGATAGGTGTCAAGATATCTCTGTGCGCAAAAGTCAATTTATAGGTGTCGAAAACAAGGATTATCCCAAAAGAAAAAACCAAAAAGAAAATCGGATTACAAAACGAATAGAAAGGTGTGAATGCAAATGGATTTTGCAAAACGTTTTGCAAAACGTTTATCTCAAAATGATATCCCGAAAATATGAGATATCTAAGAGATATCTGTATATCTACTTTTGACTACGATGGCCCGCTATAACCCCCGAAAATTAAATATCTTAAATATCTTATCACCTGTATGGTCTTTACGAATTTCCCGATACACCTCGCCCTTCCGGGAATTTTTCGTGAGATTATTGTGTCTATCTCGCTTTAGTGGTTTTTATATAAATAGAAGCCTAACTTGTAAAGATCCGTAGTTGTAACATATCCCTGACGAAGTTTGTAGTAACAAACGAAACGCGTAGGATCAATAAATCAACTCAAGTTGTCCTAGTCTTGTGCTGCTCACTGGATATTCATAAAAAATAAAAAATTAAAAAAAAAAAAAGACCCGGCATGATAAGCGCTCATAGCTAGAAGGCAGATACGGACAACGTTGTTTCGCTCTTATTTACATTTTTGACTGATCACGATCTATTATGATCCGACGGGACGCAAGTATGGTCGTACACGGTTTTTGCAAAAAAATTTTCTGTCACTGTTCATTTTAAACCGTTGATCCAGTCCTTGCAGGGTACAGTTTAAAAAACATATTCAACGTATGTCGCTTTCGATGCTGGAGGCTGAGGATGATTATGTTGAAGCGCCTATTCTACTGCAGAATTTCCTCTCCTCTATTAATTTTGTCTTCTGTAATTCGAGTAATTCTTGAATACATATTCCTAAAAGTTGCCAATTAATGTATATAGTTATTTAGTATTTAGTATCCTTATTTAATTGTAATTGTATTGTAGTTGTATTAATTTATTATTCATATATCCTTATGTAATCGCGACCACTGTACCATTGTAGTTCCGCCCGCCTCGATTAGTCTCTGCTATTTGAGGGCGGAACCGAACCTTCATTAATTCTTAGTACTTTATAATTTTTGTATTTAATAATTTAGGTACGTTTGTGAATTGTGTGTGTGTGAATAAACTTCACATGATCATTATTATTATATATTATTATTATTATTGTTATTATTATTATTATTATTATTATATATTATATAACATGATTATTATTATAATCCTGTCATTTATTTGCAATAAAACCGCCACCAATAATTCGCAACAAAGTCAGTGTCTTAAAACAGAACAAACCCGTTTATAGGTCTCTTTTACACTATTGAAATGTTTGCTTTCTTTCATTTCATTTCATTTCATTTCATTTCATTTCAAATAGTTGAGCTTTGGTAAGGACGTGGAGTGTATTTTTACCGACACTTAATATTGCTTTCACTTTACTTTTTTTTTCTTCACGAGCCTTGTTATTTTTTTATACCCATTAAAATAATGCATTCTTCACCCAATGCAGTTGGTTTTTTTAAAATTACCTTTTATGAAGGCAGTGTTTGGAAACGAACAGTGTTTCGCTAAGGCCATGTTGGAACGTTTCCTTTTCCCGGCACGTTGCTTTTCTTCCGATTTTAGATATACTATAGCCGAATGGTACGTATCAGGAAAAATAACAAAGTCCATAAAAATCAAATTATTTCTTGAAAGAAAGTGTGTATGAAAATCTGTATTTGATTACGTAGTTAAAAACAAGGTGACCGTTGTGACCAGAGACCGAGCCGCTCGTCATGTACTCAAAATGTAGTGTTGCTACCCTGGTGTAAAATGTTAACGCCAGATAACGTGTTGTTTTCGTAAACAGATTTTTTGATCAACTGGCTATACTTTCCTTAGTACTGTGGCTCGGGAAGTTAAAGGCGCATCAAGCTAACATGCCTTTCGCATTTTACTTTCCAACAAGTTTCACAGATAGACCAGCGCACAAACGGTGTGAAATGGTTAAGTTTCTGTTCTGTTATTCATAATTCCCAGTTTCCATGAAACAAACAAACAAACAAAAAAAAGAAAGAAAGAAAGAAAGAAAAAAAGAAAGAAAGAAAGAAAGAAAGAAAGAAAGAAAGAAAGAAAGAAAGAAAGAAAAAAAGAAAGAAAGAAAGAAAGAAAAAAAAAGAAAGAAAGAAAGAAAGAAAGAAAGAAAAAAAGAAAGAAAGAAAGAAAGAAAGAAAGAAAAAAAAAGAAAGAAAGAAAGAAAGAAAGAAAGAAAAAGACAAAAAGAAAAAAAGGAAAAAGAATCAACACTAACTCCATTTATTCGCTTACACCAAATCTGTTGCATTTTTTTTTTAATATAAGTTATTCATTATGTATTTTTGAATCTGCAGAAACTAGGCCTTAGCTATAAGCTTAAAATTACCACGGACTTCACGTGTCTTACATAAGCTTAAGTGTACTGAAATGACAAAAACAATCCTGCAAAAAACCCAATCACGTTCTCGCAAATATATTACCAACGATTCAGCATTACACGAACTCTAACTTCTCTGTCAACAATTCCTTGCAAGTCGGCATCCACAGCAATATTAATTTTTAAGCCGGTTTACACTAGTACAATTTTCATATACTGAATTTGCAAAGTCTGTGTTCTAAAGGTTTACTTTGCCAAAAGATCTGAAGTAATCCTTATAAGCGGCGTTGCAGTATTTCCAACTGTCTCTGTGTTGCTTGAGCCCGAAGTTCCCAAACAAACAAACATCCCCAGTTGAATGAAAGGCTGCTCTAAATATGCATACATTACATACATACAGACTTTATTACACTCCCTCATACAAAGCTATTCTGCCGGCGTAACAATAACAGAAATAACAAAGTATCTAAAATATCTTTCCAACTTTAAAAGTTCGATAATTAACCTATCGTGTGCCAAAAATATTTTGAACTCATCGGAACAACCCAGGGGGGGAAGCAAACTTCGCCAATTTTCGTGACCTGATGATCCACCGAAAATGACGTCACATCCGGTTGAAAAAATGGGCAAGCAGCTCGCTCAGCGAGTTGCAAAAGGGACGCTCGGGAGTTTATGGTTTCTTCTTTCTTGTGACGACCACTGATACGCAATTGCTTATCTTGAATACCAAAGATGTTACAAAGTTACTGGATCATCTATTTTGGCCGATATATTGGCAAAACAGAAATGTTTAGTACAGTTTTGATGGCATTTTTCCAGGCAGCTTCGTGTAATGTCATGGCGAGTATTTCGCAATTTTCAATACAGGTGCGGATCAAACTTTTGCTTCTCGTGACTCCTGATTCAGTGAAATCGTCAATTTAAATAGCCTATGATGCGTGAAATATAATGAAGAAAATGCCAGCAGTAACAGTTTGGATTGTTAACATCGGGAAGGTAATTAACACTCGACGAAAAGTGCTGGAAGTCCAACTCTATCGAAACTACTCTGCACATAATACCTGATATCGTCTCTAACGAAGCCGCTCAAACTTTTGCCTCTCGTGACCCTTGATTCAAAGGAATCGTCAATTAAAATAGCCTATCCCGAGTATAATACAATGAAGAAAACGTCGGTAGTCACAGTATGTTGTGTTAACACTGGGAAGGTAATTAACACTCGCAGAAAAAGTGCTGGAAGCAGTATCGAAACCAACCGAGGACATGTTTAGAAGCACTCCTGATGTGGCAGACATCTGTGTACTCAAGCAGACTCAAGGTTAGTAGTCTTGTGTTTTCAAAGTTTCCGTTTTACGATGATGGGTAGACACAATTGTTTTTATGTGGGAATGTATTTTTTGTGTTTAGATGTTTTAAAAGAAGTCTGAATAAAGAGAACTGCATAAATAATGATGAATAAAATCTGATTGAACGATTCCTAGGTAAGGGAGGGGGGGGGATGAGGGAAGGTGAGACGAAGAAACCAGTGTTGTATAATAACATACAGTAGAATCCTGATTTCTCAATCTCTCCGTTTCTGGAAAATCCCAATAATTCGAACCAAAACTGGCTTCCCTTCCCCAGTCAAAGACTGTAATTTTACCCCCGATTTTTCAAAACCACCAGATAACTCGAACCAATTTCCTTTTCCCCAGGAGGTTCAAAAAATCGGGATTCCACTGTATCTTCAAGATTGGGATTAACCAATACAAATTGTCGAGATAATTGCGGGATTATCTAGCTATCTTACCCTTCTAATATATCCCCTTTATATTTCTACAAGAAAAGGAAATAGTCCTTTATTGATCAGGCTTGTTTGGAATTTTATTCCAGTGTTACATTGCTTGCAATGTTGATGTTTTTGTCATGTGACTGAACGCCTGGAACAGGCTAGCATGCTGCACACAAAGATTTACTGCTTTCCTTTTCATTTAAGTGGCGGGGTCTGTCCTGTAAGGAGGCATGTCCTGTAGCATACAATGGAGGAAGAGATGTTGGTTTCTGAGCCCTGATCTATGTAATTCTTTTGAACTGTGTTTGTTTAACATTGTTAGCCATCATTATAGTAGTAGTTACATTTAGGACGTGAATACCTGTATATCGGTTGTTGTCCATAGAATTTGTTACTCAGCAACAGAAACAGTGTTGTGCTACCATAACAACTTGTACGATATGATGAGAAACTGTCAACAGTCATCCATAATAATAACCAGGGATGCATAATGATGTTGAAAATTTGTCAGTCTTTTCTGTGTTATAATCAACAGATGTGTTCTCAAACATTTGTTAACCAGCAACAATACTCGTCTAGTGTTGTGCTACAGTTATTGCGTAGTTCCAGAAAAAAATCGATACCCACCCCAGGGAAGGTCATTAGAAATTCCTAGGGGGAAGGGGGTCTTAAAAGCCAAAATTTTACAAGCAAAGTATGAAGCTAAGCTGGAATCTCTTGGGGGGGGTTACATAGTTGCATGTTCAGATTCATGAATAAAAATACATAAAAATAAAATTGAATGAGCCCAAGTATGTAACTAAATTAATATCATGTACATTATCATGTACTATCACATATATTTACATGTATTTGCTTAATAATTAACAGTAATGTAGATATAATATAATATCTAGTGGTTCTTGTAATGAATAGAAAATGAGCAATATTTGTTTTTAACTGTTTCATTATTTTGATCTAGATAGCTGTGAAGACTCCTAAAGTTGCTTTCAACACGTGGGTTGGGACTATTCTCATGAGATTCCTGAGCCCCCAAAGGTTTGTTGCTGAGATAAGTACTTTGGTTGCAGACAGGATTTTTCACTTTGATTAGCATGCTGCTAGCCTGTTCCAGGCGTTCAGATAGTGGCGCGCGAGCGAAAAATAAACCTTCTGTGGGGAGGGAAAAGATATTTTCTGGTACTGCACATTATACATGTAATGAGTATTCAAAGTATAGGGAGAGATTTTGGTCATCATCCATATATGTGTAGGTGACCATAATGACATTACCATGCAGAAACCAGTTTGGACTGGAGAGTTTAGTTGTTAGCCACTGACAGCAACATGTTACTGACAACATATTGTTTGCTATTAATTAATTACATGTATTTGTAATTCCCAGGAAAGTTATGTATACAGTGGGAATGGAGCTACCCTTAATTGTTAGTCTTGATAATCTGTCAGGCAAATCTGTTGGTGAAAAATATTCATGACCTTTGTGACCAGGCTGGGTTGCTTGAACTTGACCTTGTCGTATGAGGTTACTGGTTCATTCCTTGATTTATAAGATCTTCTGTCCACAACCACAGTGTCAGTGCATGATTGTAAATAAGGACTGTGCGATGAATAAGCTGACATATTGACTTCAGGCAACATCTGGCTTCAATTAAAGACAGCTTTTATGTAGCAGTTTAATTGTGAAATTACCAAGCTATTTATACCGGTAGTGTGCACAATTAAGTAATCAAAATGTATAATAATACTTAATAGAACAATGATAATAAAGCGTTATCGTTTGTCTTACGATGGGGTCACTTGTGATGTAGATCAATTATATATGTAGATCAATTAATATAGAAAAAAGAAAAGAAAACAGATAAAGGGAAGTCTAGGCGGTCAACAGCGACAAAGCACCAGATGTTTATTATATCAGATTCTGTGTGGTGAACAGTCTCTCTAAAAAACAAAGAGTGTTAATGGGGTTCCCACTCGTTAGAAACGCCGTCATTGCGATGTTCTGTTAAAAGGAGTCTTTTTCTACAACATGGGCTATTTAAATAAAGAATCACTCACCTTGAAGTCATCATTTTGACTGATTTTCCGAATCCTGTGAAATTCGAGGGAGAGAAAGCCGACATTTTTCATACCAAAGAACGCTCCAAAATAACGCAGTTTATAAACCTTTATTTAGAATATTTTCTTAACTAATCACATGGAAGGAAAGAGTATATATTTCATTTCATTCTCACGAAAAAATAACTGGAAATTTATCGCCGATGAAAAAATATGGCCATTTTTCTCACCGACTGAACGAAACTGTCGCCGTCAATTTTGATTTTCCCGCCCGCGGGAGAAAAAGGCTGTTTTCGGACCGGATGTGACGTCAAATTTCGGTGGATCATCCGACCACAAAAAAAGTCCCAGGCGCAGTCAAGTGTTCTCCCCCGCCCCTGGAACAACCGTAGCACCTGAACTTGAACTATGATAAGCTGACGTCATCCACCGGACGTTATTTCTCACTTCCTTAGCAATGCGCGAAACATCACACGGCGGTCAAACGCAAAAACCAACGTCACTTCCGGTTTTGCAGAGCCTTGAAGTTTGAATCAGTTCAGTCTTTTACGAGCGCGAAGTTCGTATGAAAACGATACATAAAATGTCCCGATAAAGAAAATTTCGCGCCGATAAAACTTGTGAATGCCAGTTACTTCATTCTGAACTCATGCTCGAAGTAAAAAGCTTAAGTTTTCAGAAATGGCGTTAAGTTTTGCGGTTAAATTGAAACTTTCGACATTTGTCTATATTTTGCTTTGTAAAATTATGGCGTGAACTGCGCACGCGTCGTGCGTTTGACCGCTGTGAAGCAAAACATAGGACGTGGACTCTTAATTAATCATCTGAATCAGTTTGAATTCGTGAATAGATCAAAACTATATTCTTAGCGCACAGCAAGCTATCCGTGCTGTACCGGACGCTGAGACCGATGAACTGGTCTCGGGACGATATTCTCATGTACCTGACTGTGGTCTTTTGCAAGTGCGCGACACTGATTAGCTCAATCGTCGAGAATTAAGCGGTCGTCGGCGTTATGTTCTTGGAAGGCAAAGTATCTACAGATTTTTTGACTACCTCAATTTCGTTGTTTCTGTTGGCATTTTAGTTACATCCATCTGTCTCGGAAGACAATGGAGTACTGCGCATGCGGCACTGTTCAGCCTGCTGTTGAGATACAGGCTTGTGTTGTGGCTGTAAAGCCCAAGTCTTGAGTGGCAGGAGTTGCTGCAGTAGCTACAAGTCAAAGTTGTTCTGGATGGTGATAGAGCTGATGTTGCACTATGCCGCCTTGGCTTTCTCCTCTCTTCCCACATCTTGATCCACTGGTAGTCACTCCTCAGTGCACATTCCGAACGGCCTGCCTACAGCTGCTGCAGTCTGCCGTTGTAGCTTCCCAAATTGCTGGATAGATGTATCCTGTCTAAATTTCGCGTTCGCAGACATCCTTGTTTCGCAGGATTGACCCTTCGGTATGTATGGTGCCAAAGGTCCGTTCTCAGTACAAAACAGGTGGGCCTGGATTCAGCCGTCGTCTATTCAGCTGAGCTGTAGCACAGCCAACGCAGATGGCGCTGTGGGAGCAGAGCAAACATGTTAGGGATAAATGCTTTCGACGTAAATTCTACTGCATTCGCATGTAAATAATCTCAATTTTATTTCAACAAATTTTCTCACTTAACCCTATTTAGCCTGGGGGGGGGGAGGGGGTTGGGGAAAATTGTGTACGCGCTGACTTTAATTATAACTTGTGAACGGGTAGACAAATAATCACCAAATCTCGTGACTTTACCTGAAATTTACCAGAGAAAATTTTCCTGTGTCAATGACGTGTCTATAACGATCGATGTTTCCATAGCAACCGTCTACTCAGGAGGTAGTTTGACTATTTTCTGTCTTTTTTCAGTCTTTTTTTTTCAATTTTTCCCTTCGTTTGTAAGAAGAATATAATCCTTTACTTTTTTGTGCTTGTTTTGATTAAGTATGTTTCTTAGAACAAATTCGTTTATTTTTTTGACGTCGTCATTGTCATTTGTATGACTGCAGGCTCGGGATCCAAGATGGCAGCCTCAAAATTCAAAATGGCTGGTTTGTGACACCATTGTGACGTCATGATACGTCATAATCGACACGTCATAAAAAGAAGCTGTTAAGCTAATGACGTGCTACAAACGTGCCAAGTTTCATTACAAGAGCTTGAATACTTTTCGAGATCTCCCTCAGGCTCAGAAACTCAAAAAAAGTCCAGGCAAAATAGGGTTCATATGCCAATTTAAAAAAAAGACAAAACAAAAAGGTTTCAAGAAGAGATGGGAAGACAAGTGCTTCCCAGACCGTTTCCTTTGTGTTATCATTACCATGACGTTCAGGAAACAAAAACAGCTTGTAATATTTTAAACGACTTCTTGATTAATAATGCAAAAACGATACGTCTTAAGTTACAGTTACCTTTTTTCATTTTATTTCTTGCACCTTAACAAAAATATCTGAAAACGTCATTTACTTGAACTGAGCTTTTCTTAGTTCATTGAAGTTTATTTTGTCTTAGTTCAGTTTCAGCTTTCAAATATCTGAAAAATACGTCACGTGATGCAGAAAGTGTTGTGGTTGAATCTTTCTCATTATAAACATTTGAAAGATCAGCATTCTTAGAAAAGGACGAAAAACACGGCAACTGATAACGAATTATCTTGTATCTTAATCTCCTTTCTTTGCCGTCTTGTCTTTACGTAAAAAAAATACTCCAGGAGAGTAATCGGGAGCAAGCATTTTTTCTTTTGAGTTTGTGTAATATTCTACAATTATATGCCAAAACCGAAAATGTTCTCTCTCGAAACTGAAAAACATTTTCTCTTTCTATCAACAGCCTGAATAAAAGCCCAATACTCTACTTAGCCTTAGACACAAGCTTCAGTTAACTGCTCAGTGTATTCAGTGTACTACTTAGCTTCAGTTAACTACTCAGTTACTTTCCTTCAAGATCATCCGGAATTGGGTTTTTTCATTTGAGTTTACTTGTTACCATCTCCTTGATATAACTTACTTCAACTACTTGGTTGCTTAATATGAACACGCTATTGCCCAGCTTATCCGTGCTTTTGAAAAAATCTAAAAGATCCTTGATGTACGGATCTATGGCGGCTATAACAATAGGCTTGGAGGAGCTGTTCGAGAACGTGGTATTCAACTGTCCGTGTGATGGACACTTTGCTTATGGATTGGTATTCCTGTGGGCGCCGGCTGTACTTCTGTTTCTCTCTGGAATCCTGCTTGATAGAACTTTATGGAGGTACCCGAGAACAAATGATAAGGAGGAAAGCCAAACACCAGTCTATCTCTATTTTAAAATACTGTTTGGCACGCTGGATGTGTTCATACGAGCAGGCATCGCTCCCGTTGCCTGGTTGGTTGTTTCATTTCTACAGCAGCGGTACTACACGTGCGCTTATTTTGGTCCACCTTTTGACAGAGCTGCAAGAGTGACAAATACCAGCGACAAATGTTATCCTAAACTTGGCACCCGCTCGGAGAAGCTGGAGGATATCTACAAAACTCGCAGCCAGATGGCAGGTTGGACACTGATGATGATAGCTGTATCCATTGTGTTTACATCAATCTGCATTCGTCGATGCATCAAGAAAAGAAACCATATTCGATTACCAAGTCTTGAATATTACCGCCATGTTGAGGCCAAAGAGGCTTTAGAGCAATTCCACGCTAAGGCAAAACAACTCGCCAAAGAAAAAGCAAAGCGGGAGATTTATAGTCTATTCAAAAACGTAGCAAGCAAAGACATTGATGCTCGTCTTAAGGATGTGGGAGCTAGAGTTGAACAGAAGTACGAGCAGTTTTTCGTCATACCACCCGAGAGTCCTTCATACGGGTCTCATGAGATTACTGCAGGGGACCCCCCTCAGTTTCCAACACCTCCGAGCATTCCTCCTGAACTGCTATCTGATGGATTCGACGTGGAAAGCTTTGAAGAGCATCATTCTGCGCGTGTTGTAGGTTTGCAGTTTCCATCCCAAACTTACTCAGCACCACAAAACCCCAAGCAACTGGCAAGGATCAGACTTTGGAAAGATTCCTATGACGCGAGCTGAGAGTAGTGTCAAAATGACGTTGTTATTTCCATGCTGTTAGAAGCACTGCTATTGTATACATTTCTCGGAAGAAGAAACGGTTTGGAAAGTAAGCATCTTTCACAGTTCTATCCAACAATTTATCTGAGCAACGTCTGGTCTCAGTTTAACTTTTTCGGGAGTAATTTGTTCGCAAATATGCACTTTCGAAGGGAAACCTGCTAGTCTCGCGACATTTTTCCTAGTTGTTAAAATGAAACAACCTGTTTTGACTATTTTTCAGTCGTTTTAACTTAATTCATTCATCTTCTTCTGCAAAGGACTTTTGCATTTGGGAAGACTACGATTTATAGTACTTTTTTAAAGGAATTTTTGTGTATCTACGGCACTCGTTGAGTTAGAAAGAGCATTTTCTTAAACTCGGAAAGCACCGATGAAAGCTGTAATTGTGATAAAACTCGCCACCCACATATATAGAAAATGGAAAGGAAGTAAAATTTTTTTCACCGATATTTTGCATTTGGCAAAAAAAAACGTTCTCATTTAAGCCATTTCTTTTCACTAAATGTTCATTTCCGGGCAAAAACAAATATTTTGAAGAGGTGTGATAGGGACAGGATAAAAATGTTTTTGCGGTTTTGGCAAACTTGCTAATTCTTAATGCAATATCTTGACACAGATCGATAAAACTACTCAGTTCTTGTTTCTCGAACAGGCCAACAACTAATCATTTTAATTTTTGTGCTACTCAATAGCTCTTAAAACTGGCACTTTTACAGGAAACTGTTAACAGTAGCTTTTAGCGATAAAACCCAATATTTGTCAAATTTGTAATATTTTTTGGTAAAAATAAGGAAAGATGACTAAATTTGTCCCAATAATGATAATAGCTCGACGGAAGAGGAGTGGGGGGGAGGGGGGGGGGGCGGAGGGGAGGAGAATGCCATCTTTTCTTTTTTCTTGGCGGGAAATTGCGCGGCCAGGCGATCAGCGTTTTTCTTAGCGGGAAATTGCATGTCCATCGTCGCTTTTGAAAAAGAGGCTTCTTTAAAAGCTTAACCTTATTTAGCAAAACGATTGTTCGACAGTACTGAAGTTTTCAGTAAACTTGAGAAAATATATCTAATATCTACGAATGAAAAGAAAAAGTTCAAAAGAATACTCAGTTGTTTTCTGGTGGAAGGCGAAAAGTTCAAGGTACGAAATTTGCTTTCCAGGACTTCATCTTTATTTTGTTGTGTTCTGCTGCGAAATCGCTTGAGTTCACAGCATTTGGCCGCGGTCCCGACGCCAAATATAGCAGGCTAGTGCCTTCTGGTTTTATTTCCCGAACCATGTTTTTTGTGGAGGTCCGAACACGTTTTCTCAAAGAAGGTAAAATAAGTGCGAGTGAATAATGCATAACGCTCAGCATGTGGCGTCGAGTTTAATTAATAGCATTTGGCAATATTTTCTTTGGCTCAACGCTCCACAAATTAAAACCACAGCCTCAAGCACCCAAAGGTGGAGGTGAAAGTTTGGGAACCATAATTTGAAGCCTTGACACTACTGGATTTCTCAAGATTTTCAGTTAACTCCGGATAACGTATTTGGTAAGAACTTTTTTTTATTATTAATATTTCTTGTACAATGAAAACAAACCTCTCTTCATTTCACTGAATTAAGATCCATCCCTTTTGCTGAAGGAATAGCTGTTTTAGATTAAGTAAGATGTTTTTAAACTATAAATGTAAACCATAAATGACAAATATTAAGTGAGCCCATCTTAAAGTTTAACATTTGGAAGTGACTTTACCTTCTTCCGGTGGTTGGTTTCATGAAAGCATCGAAAAAGACACCCCTCCCCCCCTCCCCCCACCTCCCCAAGCTGGATTTTAGAGATACGAGTAACCCAGGATCGCCAACAAGAAAATCCCGTTTTGTTTGCACGGTTGCTTGTTTTTGTTTTCTGAAGCATCTGATGAGGGGTCCAAAATCCTACACCCTTGAACCTGGATGGCTAATGAAACGCGCTTCTAGGCTCTGATTCCCCTGTACGAACCCGCGTAAGAACCGCTCCGAGTTTTACAACGCGAAGCCATCGATTGAAAAAACAGCAATCCCCAGAATATCTGGTGCAATCATTTTATTTATAGCGTAAAGACCCATGCCAAATTTCGCTCATGCACTCTCGTCACGAGTTTTGTAATTGGTAGGAGCCAAAAGGGGAGTGATTAGAAGCCTTGTCATTCCTCGAAAAGACGAGTACTTGTTGCAAGTAGTTAAGGATGGTGATTCCTCAGTTTGTTGCGGATTGTCAGTTTATACTCGCCAGTTGAATTTAATTTCCATCGAGACACATTTCGACTCCAATGCCTACTTAATGTGAGTTCATGTCAGTTTGTTTCTTTCATTTACACAGACTTGGTAAATTTTCATCAACAAAAGTTCAATTTTAACTAAAATATTGTTTTTCTATTTGCATTTGCCATGACTGAAGAAAAAAGCTGATGCAGCGTTTGCGTTTATTACAGGGAACAGTCTGACAAAAATTGTTTATATCCCGAGAGCCAACACAGAAGTTTCAAGTACAAGTGCAACACAATGTTAAGAAAAAAGACGAATTTGACAAAATTAACCAAAAAATGTTTTTTAGAGTTTTATCTTTCAGTGTTTACGTAATGGCGATGGAAATGGTCCTTAAGTTTGCGTAAACTTCAGAAAAGTTTAGCGTTGTGTAATTATTAGCTTTTAATCATGACCGGCTGTTTCTCCTATGTTGGCTTCGAATCTCCATATGTGCCTGTCTGTTTCCATAAAACAATTTTTTTCGTTATGATCTGCACCGTTTTTAGGCTAGCCTGAGAAAACAGCCGACGTTTCGCGAGGTTGCCACTTGAGCCCTCGCGAGACGACGTCTGAGTAACGAGCGCAGCAATTCCACACTGATGACGCGTCACTACCCGGATCTAGGTAGTGCTTCTGATTGGTTGAAAAGAGAGAGAATTTCGTTTCAACCAATCAGAAGCACTACCTAGATATGGGTAGTGACGCGTCATCAGTATGGAATTTTTGCGCTCGTTACTCAGACGTCGATTGGCGAGGGCTCAAGTGGCGACCTCGCAAAACGTCGGCTGTTTTCTCATGGCTATTTTTAGGCAAAAGTTATGCTTTTGGTTTAGTGTTTACGATTACACTGGCATCCCAGTTTCGAGACACAAGACTCAAAGAGAATTGACTTGCGTAACAAACAGATTTTCGAATAACCTTTGACAAGAGAGGTCCTCTCTTGCCTTTGATGATTGTTTTGCACACTCGTAAATGTAGAAATAAAGTAGATGTGACATTTAATTGCCCAAGTTGGGTCCGTAAAGGGAAAAACTGCCAGCAACCTTAGTATTCAGATCGGCCCTCGGCCGCAAAACCACGGGCAAACATTTTCCCTATACAAATCTCCCAACCAGTAAGTAAGTAAACATATATTTTTCCCCACACCGACTTTGAAACACATTTTTTTTCACCAACACGATCACCTTTTGCACTCCCTTTTAATATGTGGTATTCGTGAAGAGACTTATAGGAACATTTGTCTCACGTTTTATATTATCTTGGCAAAAGAAAACGACGTTTTATCCGTGAGTTACGACATGTCCTAATTTCAGTCATTTCAACAGAACGATGCAAGGCAAACATTTGACGTGAACGAGCGTTTAAGTGACTTCTTTGGAAATCATACTTTGGATGTCATACTTTTTACTGAAACTCGTCTTTCCAAGAACAAAACGTCATTTGTTTGGCCCAGGTTTAATAAAGACATTTCGATGAAAGCTTCAGTTTTCCAAAACACATCAACTTTACATCCACCTGCCTTGTTGCTAAGTTTCGAGTTTCAAAAGAGTGAACTTTTAAACGAAGAAGTGACAAACCAAATAGGCCATTTATTTTCCATGTCACAACATTATTTAGCACTAAAAAGCACACTAAAAAGTGACAAGCCTAATAGGCCATTTATTTTCCGCGTCACATTATTTAGCACAGAATAATTACTAGGGCCTCAAGGCTAGCTTACCTCCATTTCTTGTCACTTAAGTTTCTCTTAAAATTTAGTGAAATTCAAGTAATGATAAATAATGAGGTTTTAGAAAAGGAGAATACGTATTCGTGAGAAGTTCAACCAGTCTTCACGTTTCCGAAACCGTTAACTTTCGATTAGCACACTCAACATAATATATTGTCTTCGTATTACATCAGAATAGAATAATTATCGAAACGCCTCTTTTCTTAAAAGACCAAATTGTTCCATTCGTGTTTGCGCTGTTTTCTCTTGTTAAAACAATCCTTTCTATCAGGCCCGTAGCAAGGCTGAAATAACTGGGGGGGGGGCGAGCAAATTGGCCTAGACAAAGCCCCCCCGTCAAAATACAGACGTTAACAAATAGGCCATAAAGCATACAAAAATTCTTGTCAGATACTAACACTGTTCAGAATGCCACGGGTTGTCTAAATTCAAACATTTCGACAGCTACGCTACGAATTTCGGACCTGTTTTACCTCTCGTAAACGTTTTCTTAAGGTTTGTCACTGAAATAAATATAATTTTGTCTCTAAGACTTGTTTTACAACAATGGGCTTAAAGGTTGCAGCATCAACACAGCAGTCTCTTAGCTATTCAAGGTATTAAGGTCCTTCACAGTCTTATTGTCTTTAGCTATACTGCCAGGTTCAAGGTGATATGGGTGAAGGAAGACATTGCTATGGAACCTAGGCAACTAAAATGTGCGGTGAGCTAGTAGATTGTTGAGGCCCACTTGCCCGGTGGCTAGTGACTCAACAGATGTGGAACGCTGTTAAGGGTTGTGAAATTATAAAAGGCACTTTTAGCATCAGCATTCAAGACTGATTGATGAGCATTAACCCTATTCTGCCTGGGCTTTTCTTGAGTTTCTGAGCCTGGGGGGGGCACCAAGTGCCCCCCTATAGATCTCGAAAAGTATTAAAGCTCTTGCGATGAAACTTGGCGTTAGCTTAACAGATTGGGCTTATGACGTGTCAATTATGACGTGTCGTGACGTCAGAATAACGTCACAAACCCGCCATTTTGAATTTGAGGCCGCCATCTTGAATCCCAAACCTGCCAGTCATACAGCTGACAATGACGTCACCAAAAAATATATGATTTTGTTCTAGGAAACATACTTAGTCAAAACAAGCACACAAAAGTAAAAAATTGTCTTCTTCTTACAAACGAAGGGGGAAAACCTGAAAAAAGACTGAAAAAAGACAGAAAATAGTCAAAATACACTTCTGAGTAGACGGTTGCTATGGAACCGTCAATCAACATAGACACGTCATTGAAAAAGGGAAATTTTCTCTGATAAATTTTAGGAAAAGTCACGAGATTTGGTGATTATTCGCCCAGCCGTTTAAAAATTATAATTCGCTAAAGTCAGCGCGGGCACAATGTGCCCCCCACCCCCCCAAGGCAGAATAGGGTTAACTTGTTTCAATTATATACTTTTGGGCACATTAACTGTAATGCTTTTTAACTTCCAAAAATTCTGGGGGGGGGGGAGGGTTCGAGCCCCCCTGCCCCTCCTCCGGCTACGGGCCTGTCTATGTATCTCTCGAATGAAAATCGCCAATGGACAGAAGACGCAAAAGGCGAATTAAATTTTCCAACACAGAATTCCATTTTCAGTTACATCAGAAAATAAAACATTGCACCATACAAGATTTTTGTGTAATCAAAACCGGAAATCGACTGTCAGCTGATGCTTCACAATCAACACAAGTATAATCAGGATATGCTCTTAACAAAAACCATGGGCTGCTGCAAAAACCTATCCTAGGAACACATCGCTGTTAGCTTTGATCTAAAGCTATTTCTCGGTAACATATTGAATATTACCGAGCTTGAAATCACTGATAGACGAGACAAGTCAGATCACTCTAAACAGCATGGACCCCGCGAGCCTTTCCTCTTGTATATGACGCATCTAAATATACAAGAAGAAAAAAGTAAATGATACATGCATGTATACCTCGTTCTTAAAAAACATGGGGCGAGAGTGAAAATCGCAACACGCCAGTTATGAATTCACTACTTCATAATTGACGCAAATAAACATGCAAAGAAGACAAGCGAATCAGACATGCATGTATACCTCGTTCTTTAAATTTGGGGCAAGAAAGAACATTGCAATATGACAATTATAGTTTTACTCTAGTATAACCGTCAAAAAGCAGGCGGGCGCAGATCTAGAAATGAACGTAGAAGAAAATGCAAGAGAAAATAAGCAAATGGAAAAGCATTTATACCTCGACTTTTGACGCAAGACAAGCATGGTCTCTCACTTGGCTTGAGCGTGTAATATTTTCCACTAATGGACGCAGTTTATCAGTGGTTAACGGATTGACTGCTCCTTTTCTCATTCAGTATCAGTGGCACGGATCGACATCCTGTTTTTTATAATTTTTATCATTTGTACCAATGGTACGTATTGCGGATCTTCTTTTATAAATTGTATCTGTCGGTGTGTTTTGAACAACCCTCCTTAAACCCAGTTATCCGAACGAAAATTCACATGAAACCGATAGGTTCAATAAATGTAAGGGGAACTTTCAAAACAAGATGAAAACTAAAGCTATTTTTACGACGTTCACAACACCTACAGGGCATTTCGTGAAGTTTCCGAAAAGATCTACCTGAACAAGATGAATCCACAGTTTTGGTTGTCAGTTGCGTTTCTGATGTCCCGAATTGGTCTTAATGAAGCTGGTGATCAATGTCAGCCGGTGGAAACCTCCGTGTATGGCATGTATCTCAAAGGGCACACGTTTAAGACGGTTCAGGCTGGATTCTCGGGGGAATGTTATATGAGATGTGAACAAGAGGACAGATGCCAAAGTTACAACGTCATCATTGGTCGAAATGTTTGCGAGCTGAACTCAAGAACAAAAGAAGCCAGAACGGAAGACTTCGTGCCGGATTATCACCGGTTCTACATGAGGCGTGCAAACAACAGAGGTAGATTTTGTCTCCTTAAATGTCGCAAGGGATATGTTTAAATTGCGTGTGGGCCCAGTGTCATTGTGGTTTGTGGGACGACCGTTTTGATTGTCCTACAGCTTTTGCAGCGTGTTAGACATGAAACTATGCTGTACAACGCCAGTAGCCCATCATCTGCCTCTTTCCACCTGGAGTGTGTAAACATGAACTAGTAAACAATGCAATCGACCGGACTACCTCATCGTTTCAAGCCATATGATTGGCTGTATCAACTTGAAATATGTCGACATAGTTCAATTGGCGTAACTTCCAATTCAATTTAACTCAATTTTTATTAAAAATAAGGTACATGCAAATTGCATTAATCTTGCCAATATTTTTTTTTTAAATGCTTCATTATTTTATCGTTCAGCGCCATTAGGTTCTATTCAAAAACTTCCTGCTGAAACCTGCAGCGAGATAAAGGCCAGTGAGGGAAACGAAATGAGCATCGGCGAGCACTGGATATACACAAATGAAATTGCTGCAGAGCGTCGTGAGGCAATCCTGGCTCGGTGTGAAGGTAGGTCATTTTAATAGCTACTTTATTAAAGTTATCACGGGTAGGTGCATGCATGACCCTATTACCCCCCGGGGGGGTGATCTCCCGGCACGGACTTTAAACGCCTACATGTGTTATAGCATGCGAGCTAAAGCCACAAAAGTTTTAAGCATTTGGCCTATGCGCTTTGAAATCTACGATTGACCATAGCCTGAGTCCCCTCTTAAACTTTTTTTTCTTGCTGATTGCAATATTCGATATCGTCATACACAAGCAAAGCTTCCAAAAACACGACGGTCGTTATGTGCTTTATCTTTGAAACGAGCACGGTGACCGCCAGTTTTTGTACCTTTCTGGAGCATGTTGGTCAATAACTGGCTTCAGTAAAATAATGATAAGAAAGAACAACAACAACAACAACAACAACAACAACAACAAAAACAAAAACTGATGGGAAGAGTGCAAACGCCCTGAAGAGGTTTATCATAGCTTTCAAAAATAAAAAATGTCATATGAATAACTTGTTAGTATTTTGGCGCTTTCATTAAAATTCTTTAAGTAAAAAGTGCCCTTTAATTGTCTTGAAGAAAACACACACGCACACACACAGACGAATAGACGCACACGCACACACACAGACGGCTAGACGAATAATCACCAAATCTCGTGACTTTTCCTGAAATTTATCAGAAAAAAATTTTCCTTTGTCAATGACATGTCTACGATGATTGACGTTTCCATGGCAACCGTCTACTCAGGAGGTGTTTTGACTATTTTCTGTCTTTTTTCAGTCTTTTTTTCTGTCTTTTCCCCTTCGTTTGTAAGAAGAAGATAATCCTTTACTTTTTTGCCTGTTTTGATGGTGTATCTCTTAGAACAAATTCAGACATTTTTCGATGTCGTCATTGCCAACTGTATGACTGCATGCTCGGGATTCAAAATGGCGGCTCAAAATTCAAAATGGCTGCTTTGTGACGTCATTGTGATGTCATGATACGTCATAATCGACACGTCATAAACCCAATCTATTAAGCTAATGACGTGCTGAAAACGTACCAAGTTTCATCACAAGGGCGTGAATACTTTTCGAGATCTACAGGGGGGGTTTACTTTGTGCCCCCCCCCCAGGCTCAGGAACTCAAAAAAAAAAAGTCCAGGCGAAATAGGGTTAAGCGAGATATTTGGCTGTGAAAATGAAGAAAACTGCCCTATTCGTTAGGTGTAATGAGGTAACGAAAAACCTTTAACTGCTTTGTTTGTCTTTCGATCGTGTGATTAAGCCTCTTTTCGGGCAAGTTAAAGAAGGTTAAAAGCTTACATCTCTGGCCTACTTTATTTTTATTTAATATTTATTTACTTTTTGTTTAATTAGCTTCCCCAAAATTAACATCTTCTCGGCTTTGCTAGGGTTTTACGAGTCACGCATTTTTAGTAATAGTAGTTAATTTTTTGTTATTATAATTGTGATTTTAATCGTAATTTTAGTTGTAATTTTTTTTATTCTAGTTAAAAACGTGACCTAGGAAAAAAACAAACCAACTATCGCTTTTTTTGCATTACAGTAACTGTTTTGCCGTACGTTTTTTTTTTTTATTTAGGGAGGTCTCGTATTGAAATGCCTCAAACATTTTTTACCGAAACTAGTGTAATACAATTTTGTACCCAGTTGCATCAACTTCTCTTTTGTTGATAAAGGCTGATCTAGTTATGTCACTTTTAGACACCTGGCAGAAAATCAACACAGATCCTGTTTGCTTTGGAGCTCGAAATGACACTTATGGTGCCTTCAGCATCACAAAGTCCGGGCGTGTTAAGGCCATAAAGCTTGTTCGCAAGTCAGGGTCCATAGACTGCAACAAGGTTACCAGCGATTCCTACTGGGGCTGCACTCATTCGGCGTATGGCGACAACGCGCTTATGACAGTTATAACAGACGCCAACAGAGAAGCCGTCTTGCCACCCATTGAAGACATGAAAGCTTTGGGTGAAAAAAATGCATGCTCCAATAAAACTTTCTACAATCTTGAAGGGACCGGACACAAATCACCTGTGCTGGTCTTTCGCAACCTTTCAAGCCCATTATCCTTAACACGCAACCAGGAGTTACAGATATGGTATGGGCAAGATTGGAGAGACTGTTCAGAAAGCAAAAACAGTGGTGCAACATGCGTGGATGTGTATGCGTGGTACATATAAAGGACAATGGCCTCTTGGAGTGACCATACCCAAGGATATTTACCCAATCCAGGTTTAAAGGTGAAATTAGGTTTCGTCAGTTGTGTAGTTTCGTTTTCGTGCCATTCAAGATTCTTTTTCAACTTTATTCAGTTGTGCGCTATAAAGTTTTCGATAAGCATAGTTGGTGAATAGTAAAGACTGCAATGAACGAAGTTGGCATTTTGTCGCGAAAAGAGAAAAAATAATGGGTTTTGGCTTGCATGTTCATGCTCGATGTAATGAAAGGATTCAATAAAGATTTATACTAGAGCAATCGGAGTTTCAGACGTATTTATATTTTATGCTTACTACTAGTTTTCTTTTTTTTCAGTTTCAATAGGTAAGTGAAAGAAAAAAAAACTCCCGAAATTATATGAGCACGAGCTGACAAGCACAAGGCAAAGGAAAACGCGTTTCCTTGCATTTCCTTTTGCGAAATTAGCTAATTTCGCAAAAAGTCATAAACGTGAAATTCACGACGATAAATAGAAGTATACACTACCAATCTTAAAAGTTTCAAGGAAGGTCTGTCTTCATATCAGTTTACACGGCATTGTTAATAATGGTAATTGAACTGAGTGGAGTGCAATTTGTTCTGAAATCATACGCGTGGTTTCAAAATCAAATGAGCGAGAAGCGCGAGTTCGATTTGAAATCACAACTATGATTTCAGACCAAAATTGCACGACCCGAAGTTCATTTTGAAGAAATACCCATTTTGAAATCACACAGTATTTTGTCAATATTAATATTAATTTAACCCGGTTTTTAAAAAAGCGGAACCGGAAACGCTGTTACATAAATTATGCTAATGTATATGACAAAACTTACTCGTGCGTAAACGAAAACAGTATTTGAGAGTTGTCACGCGGCTGTCCGGATTTGTTCAGTTTGGCGACGAGCGTTTTTCTAATGCTGTGGTTCGTAATCTTCTTGTTAGTCATAAGACAGTAAGCCATGGAATTCATAATGGTGCCGATTGTATTTTGGCCCATTCGGATTTGTTTGGCCGTTTACCTCTCCCTTGTTGGCGCAGGGAAGTCGCCTTCGCGCTGAGTATTTCCTGAGAGTTGTGCAACTCCCTCGACCGTACGATGCTCACTGGATAAACTTTTTCCTTTAAATATCTCTCAGTGGAACTCTGCATCATTTTCAGGGATTTTGGCTCGTTATCATCTCCGCCCTTTTTCTTAACCTTTGCATAAAACTTGATCAGGACCTTGTCAAGTTCTTTGGGCGCTATTTTCAATGTTGATGTCAAGATGGTGGAAGGAGCACCACGAATTAAAAACATTCATCCACTGTTTTGTCGAGCGGGAAGCACAGTATTTTTGTTTTACTGGAACAGACTTCAGCTTTTCGATTTCTTTGTTTGAAACTACAGGAAATCTTGAAACGTCTGCTGCTTCGTCTTGTTAGGTTGTTGTTGTTTTGGTTTTGGTTCCGGAGGTCTCGAGACCGTTCGGAACTGCAGTAATATTAAGGGAAAAGTCGGCGACCATTTGATCAAAACTGACACCAAAAGTTGGAAAATCATCTGCCAGTAATTGTTCAACCGCAAGGAGAACATTGTCGTCGTTTAAAAACTGTAAATAGTTGAATTCATCCATTTTTATCTGGAAAAGGGGGAATTTGGGCAACAGATATTACAAATTACCCCCCCCCCACCCCAATGACTTTTTTGCCCCATATTTTTCTGCAATATGATTGGCTAATGCAGGTAAGCCATGAAATTTGATTGGTTAGCTCTAATGCATTTTCATTTCGATTGGCTAAAAAAGGATGCGATTTAGAGCAAAAATAGTGCGATTCGCAAATAAATCGCACTGTTGAGAGCCAATCAGATTGCAATTAAAGGATCACAGGTGATTTCAAAATGGGTGTAATAAACTGAAAAATTTCTTGAGCCCTTTCTGGTTAACTTTCATCTCGAGTAAGAAGATAAATTTAAAAATTTAACTACTTAGCACTGTCTGTCCTGGATATGATGAAAAGGAGCTAGACCAAATTTTAAAGTTGGTCATTCAAAATTCAAGGTCAATGACACAGATTGTGAGCCTACTTTTACAACACTAACTCATTTGTATCAATGGTTACGGATCATAAGGCTGCTTTTACAAATTGTATCCGCTCGTGTGTATTGGACACACGAGCAAATGTAAGTAGCAAGTTGCAATAAAAGCACAACATAGAAAATGCTTTAAAGTTGCTGTGTTCTCTATAAAAAATAAAAAAAATGCAAAAACACTATTTTGAAGTTAAGCGCCCTCGTCTGTTCCTTAAATGAGTGGCAAAAAAAAAAGACGAGATGAAGGCTCTTTATGTTGTCAATCAATGCAAAAAGACACGAGATGGAGTTATAAAATATGAGGTTTTGTAACGCTGACAGCGCGAATGGATAAATTTTCATCCTCGATTAGCGAGATTTAACCCTCGATTAGTGCTAATCGGCTTTCCAGGAACCGGGGCCTGGCTATTAAGAACACTCTAATCACGCCACTCGTTTGCCTCATAAGGCAGTGTTCTTAATTCTACAACCGGACTCAGTTTCAAAAACAAAAAAAGTGTAACGAGACCGGGAATTATCGAGTCCTGAACTGGGCAAAGAAGCACAACATAGCCTGAGTTAAACACGTTCGTAAAGCCTAGTAGTTGCGGTTTGTTCACTCTGCGGTCCGCTTAGAGAAGTAAAAACTTACAACGCAGACAATCGACATCTCGCAAAGCGAACGGAGTTGACAGTAGTTTAATAGAATGTCTGACAACAGCGGAAAGGAAAAGGAAGGCGCTAAAAAGCCTGTCGAACATCCCAAATATACCGAAATGATCAAGGCTGCCATTGTCGCTCTTAAGGAGAGAAATGGCTCGTCGTTCAAGCCATCGAAAAGTACATCAAGTCCAACTACAAAGTGGGAGATAGGGCACACCAATACATCAAGCAAGCTCTAAAACGGGGCGAGGTCAGTGGGAAATTCTTTCACACGAAAGGCGTGGGAGCCTCGGGATCCTTCAAGGTCAACAAGGAGGAGGAGAAGAAAGCAGCAAAAAAGCCAGTCCCGGCAATTAGAAGAAGCCCGCCGCTGCTAAGTCAGAAAAGAAGACCAAAAGACCAGCCGCTAAAACATCCCCGGCGAAGAAAAAGCCCGTTGCTAAACCTAAGCCTGCCGAGAAAGAGAATAAATCCACCACAAAGCAGAGAGCTTCAGTCCCAAAGAACAGCACAGCCAAGAAGCCGACAGCAAAGAAGTCGAAGGAGAACACAAAGGCGCCTACTAGAAAGCCGGCAGCCAAGGAAGTTAGCAAGAAGTGAACAAGTGCCGCTTTAACAAAACGGCTCATTTAGGAGCCACCAAATAAAAAGAAAAGCGATGATCAGCTTTCAATGATTTGACACAATAGCACACCCCTCCCTTTTCGTGTACCATTGCCCACCCATACCGAATCATATCGGAAACTAGAGAGGCTAATTTAATTGCTAATTTAATTAATTTAATCCTTTGTGAAAGTACGGTCGCGTTTTGATTGGTGTGTTTTGATCCGCGAAAGACAGCACAAGCGAAATAAATTTGGGGTTCATAGATTTTCATATTGGGGTTCATATATGGGGTTCATATATGGGGTTCATAGATGTTCAAATAGATTTGGGGTTCATAGAAAATGACCGGACGCGGAAAAGGTAAAGCTCAGGGCACCAAGTCATGCAAAGTCTCGTTCATCCCGAGCAGGTCTTCAGTTTCCTGTCGGTCGTATCCATCGTCTCCTTCATAAGGGCAACTACGCCGAGCGTGTTGGCGCTGGTGCTCCAGTGTACTTGGCTGCGGTGCTGGAATATCTGAGTACCGAAATTCTCGAGTTAGCCGGAAACGCTGCACGGGACAACAAGAAAACCAGAATCATTCCTCGACATCTTCAACTGGCTGTCCGAACTGACGAAGAGTTGAACAAACTGCTTGCCGGAGTCACCATAGCTCAGGGTGGTGTTCTCCCTAACATTCAAGCAGTACTTTTACCCAAGAAAACCGCGAAGAAACAACATTAAGCAACAGGCTTACCACAGAGAACAAAAACGGCTCTTTTAGGAGCCACCAAATATCAAATAAAGTCATGGCCAATCAGCAAATAATTCATGTCTAGCAAAAGATGTTATTTCAAAGGAGCACATTTATCATTTTATAATTTCTAGTTTGCAACGAATAACACTCCCTATTTGCGTAAAGTGTGCACTTTCTGAAAACTAAGAAGCGTAAAAAGTCACTTAATTGCACAGCGCTTCGACTGCAATGTTGATCGCGTGCATAGTAAACTTGAAACCGTGCATATTTGGCAAGGCAATGAAACAAATTGATTAAAAAAAATACTTAAGTAAAAGTTTGTCACTTACTGTGCTTGAGATTGAATCGCTGGGAATGAACTTGCGAAGACACGCGTAGACGCGAAAGAAAATGTTGGCTTGATTGTTGAAAGAATACACTGAGTCGATTATCCACTGATAAATTGACCTGGTAAAAGTGACAGGAGTCATAAAGGCTAAAACCCTTTTAGCGCGGCCGAAATGTACTTTTTATTCGCACGTCACGTAAAGAAAGTTTCGTTCGCGCAAGCGCTAGCAGTTAAAAATAATCCAGTGCTTAGCTGAAAACCGCCCTCACCAATTTTACGTTCTCATGCCATAACGTAATGTATCGTTGTTGTTTGTTTATTTTTTATGCTCGTCGTGTTTGTGTTTGTTTGTTTTTTTTTATTTCGCTGTAATCCCTATTACGGTTTCTCTGTGTTTGTTTTTCTAGGGTGAGTGAATGTTCTATGTATTTCAAGGTTACGAAACTGTCTGTATTTGTGTTTGTGAAATCGGTTTAGAGATAAGCACTTTATTGGTCACAACTTTTGCGTGAGTTGTTGGCTCCTAAAAGAGCCGTTTGTTTTGTAGACTTGTAGCTATGGAACGCTTTAACCACCAAATCGGTACAGAGTACGCCCTTGGCGTTTGAGAGCGTACACTACATCCATGGCGGTAACGGTCTTTCGCTTGGCGTGCTCGGTATAGGTCACAGCATCACGGATGACGTTCTCAAGGAAAACTTTGAGAACACCACGAGTCTCCTCGTAGATTAGCCCAGAAATACGCTTGACACCTCCACGGCGGGCAAGGCGACGGATAGCTGGCTAGTTGCCGTTTCGGCGTCTCGTTTGAGAAATCGCATAGGATTTCAAAACCGACTTGCGGTTTCATACTCCGCTGTGTTGGCTCTTCAAGAGGCTAGCGAAGCCTACTTGGTCGGTCTGTTCGAGGACACCAACCTATGTGCCATCCACGCCAAACGTGTCACCATAATGCCCAAGGACATCCAGCTGGCCCGTCGAATTCGCGGAGAACGTGCTTCAGTCAATCATCCGAGAGCACTACAACAAACGGCTCCTTTAGGAGCCACCACTCGAATAAAAAGTCAATGGCCAATTACTTATAACTTATGTGTCTCTTAACTGAAGTTTGGTTTCGAGCAATTCAGATAAGCTGGGTTTGATCTATGAAAGAGAGTAAAAACAGCGCAAATAACAAGAAGAACTAGTAATTTAGCTGGAAATTGAAGGTGGTTTGTGTTGTCATGCAGCTTTTAGGACAAAACAATACTCGTTTTTTTTTATTTCATTATCACAAGCAATAATATTACTACCCATTTAAACAAGGTAAGTGACATATCATAAACCTAACAATAAAATCCTAGGCGCTTCAGTTCTCTCAAAATAACTCAGCTACCTTCGAAAGAACATGTAATTAAAACGCGCGTTCTAACGAATAACACATACTTCATGACGACATCGTTAGCACTTTGTTACGTCTGTGAGAGCGTGCGATTTGTTTGAAAACTTTGATTTCTCAAAACGCATGGTTTTTTACGGGACATTTCTCTACAAATGTATGTAGCGATACGTTGTAACACAAGCACGACATAGAAAATGCTTTAAAGTTGCTTTGTTCTCTATAGAACATGAAAAAAATAGGCAAAAATACTATTTTGAAGCGCTCTCGTCTGTTCATGAAGTGCGTGGCAACAAAAGAAAGACAGGATAAAGGCTTTTTTAAGTTGTCAATCAATGCAAAAAGACACGAGATCGAGTTATAAAAAATGAGGTTTTGAAACACTAACAGCGCGAATGTGTTTTCGCGAAGTTTGGCATTTTTTTGGCACAAAATGCCGCGTAATGACTAAAGAATGTTGTGTATACTCAAGCTGTGGGTTCTCCAGGCTGTTAAAGACACTCTCATCGTGCCACTCGTTTGCCTCATGCCACAGTGTACTTAATTCTACAACTGAAATCAGTTTCAAAAAACACAAAATGTAACGAGACCGGGAAATTATCGAGTCTTGAACGGGGCAAAGAAGCACAACATAGCCTTAGTTAGACACGTTCGTAAAGCCTAGTAGTAGCGGTTTGCTCCCTCTGCGGTCCGCTTATAGAAGTAAAAACTTTACAACGCAGACAATCGACATCTCGCAAAGCGAACGGAGTTGACAGAAGTTTAATAGAATGTCTGACAACAGCGGAAAGAAAAAGGAAGGCGCTAAAAGGCCTGTCGAACATCCCAAATATACCGAAATGATCAAGGCTGCCATTGTCGCTCTTAAGGAGAGAAATGGCTCGTCGCTTCAAGCCATCGAAAATTACATCAAGTCCAACTACAAAGTGGGAGATAGAGCACACCAATACATCAAGCAAGCTCCAAAATGGGGCGAGGTCAGTGGGAAATTCATTCACACGAAAGGCGTGGGAGCCTCGGGATCCTTCAAGGTCAACAAGGAGGAGGAGAAGAAAGCAGCAAAAAAGCCAGTCCCGGCAAAGAAGAAGCCCGCCGCTGCTTAGTCAGAAAAGAAGACCAAAGGACCAGCCGCTTAAATTTTAGAACCACGTTCTATTACATAGTGAACAGTAACGAGGAAAGTGTGCTCATGTTCAGTGCCTTTCATTTGAATGGTCACTCATTAGGCCTGGCCTTCCTGCGGTGCTGTTTGTTATGAGTACAAGATGGTTCCAACTTTTCGGTCTTGAGTGAAATCCTTAAATGTGACCATTCAAATGATAGCTAATGATAGCTAAAGAACTGTACAAGATTGCCATGGCATTTCTGTTTGCTTTCCTGGTTGTTATGAAACAATACCTCGTAAATCTAGCGAGATTTCATGTCACCTTAGATTTTTCGAAATCTCGATTTCTGGAACCAATTTCGTTTCCAAGGAAACCTCCAAACAATAGTTTCCTAAGGTCTAAAAGCACCAAAGAAGAAGTGAGAAACCAAAAAATAACAAGGATTGTCCTCTATGTAGCGACCACTTGTAAAGGCCTATGTAGGTTATATAATTTTATATAGGCCCTCTCCTCTGGAGTTAATTGTAAAATCGCAAGTTTTAGTTTCTTGCAAAAAGCTAGCCTCCCACGCAGTCGTTTTTAAGAGAGTCGTTTTTCAGATTAAAGAGGCCCAGAGAATATGCCACAAAGTATTTTGGCCGACCAAATTCTTCACACACTGCACAGGATAAATTATAAACAACAAACAAATCTGCAGTCTTATATTACGTCTGCGACACAGGCTATCTTCACAGCGGTCAAACGCAAAAATCTGCGTCACTTCTGGCCTGTCGGAGCCTTGAAGTTTGAATCAGCTCAAAAGTTTACGAGCGCGAAGTTCGTATGGAAACGTGCAGAACATGTCCCGGCAAATCGAATTTCACGCCTGCAAAACTTGTGCATGGCAGTTACTTCATTTCCAACACATACTCAACGTAAAAAGCTTAAGTTTTCAGAATCGGCGTGAAAAAACGCATGACGCGGTCAAACTCGTCATTGACCATTGTGAAACTGCAGTCTCACCATGAAAAGTCAGCGAATATGCCTCAGTGCAGGTATAAGGAATACATATAATAGAATCAGTAGAAAATTATTATTTGATAATAAATACGGGTGGCCCCAAGAAGCCTAACAAGATTCATCTGGTGTCCTAATGCATATGACCGCTGACCCTCTGGAATGCTTCTAAAATAAACGAATAAGAGTCCTCGAACAATAAAGCCAAACCTGCATAAAGCGCACGCCTCGAGCAACGGGAAACTTGCTATCTGCTTTAACAGAAGGTTTTAGTAACAAGCTTGAACATATGCAGATGTTTGAAAAAGAAATGGCGCAAAACGCTAGAATTTTCCACGCATAAGTTTGAAAAATAATCATCCACATTCAAACCCCGTTTACCCGTTTCTTTGCAAAGAGACTGTTTCGCTGGTTTTTAATCATAGCGCACGCATACCAGGCGCGCGGTAATTGGTCGAGAAAATCGATCACGTGTGCCAATGAACCCTGCGCAATCTCGTCATTCGGAATTTTTATTGTAAGTGACAAGTTATAGTGATTCATGGAGAATGCAAGCCCACGCCTCCCATTCACGCTCGTGTTTTTTGCCTTTTTTAGGTAAAGCTTTGCTCTAACGTGTACTCCTTGCGACCTTTTCCGTTCATATGACTTGACAGGAGGTTGTCTGTAATTCTGTTCCATTTGAGGTCGATTCTCTATTTTGAATATTCATATTTGTCATCCCTAACCATTTCCATTATTTTTCACTCTTAATCCTAACACCCTTTCATTAAAGCCATTGAGAGAATTTCATTGCAATTATTCCATTTTGTTGTAAAATTCCGTCGTAACTGCAAAAAGAATAGGCCATTCTTTTCCCATCGAAAAATAATCATTTCTGAGTGGGTGCGCTTTATAACTGCTGCCGCCATTCAGCCAATAGAAAGACTCCAAAACTTGATTTGAACCAATCAAAAGAAAGAATAAGCACGCTTTTTGAAAAATTTGTCGCCTTGTGAATGTTACATTGGAAATTAATCTGAATAGAAATTAGCGAGCAAACGCAGCCGTTTCAAGTGTCATTTTCCTTATTCCAATTTCAACCCAAAAATTGCTTGGCTATTTTGAAAGCTTACCGAGAACGTTAAATAAGCAATATACTGAAGCAACGGAATAGTAGTTTTAAACTTTGGGGAACTTTTCGGTGATAATGGTAAGAAGTTGACGAAAAACTGGTGCACGAGTTTGAGTTGTAATTTCAACGGTAAGTTCTGGTTTTAATTAATGTCTTATGTTCACTTTCCTTGGGGCTCAGGACACGTTGTCGTCATGACAAAAAGTTCAACCTCTAGGACTATGTTGAAAGTTTGATGTATGGTGCAAAATATTCATCGAAGAAGACAAACAGTCAAGTAACGTGTGACAACTCGATGGAGAAACATTCACGACGAACGGAGCCATTAATTTGCAACAACCTTAGGATATAGCGGCTATTAAAGGTAATTTGTTTGTCAAGTTAATTTGAGCAAAGAGCACCTGGTATTTTAAAATTTGGTAACATTTTTTGTTGCTATGGTTTCCACAAAATGTCAAGTATCATGAACAGGAACTTTGTTTTTTAACTACAGAATCGACTTTGAGAGAGAATGTGGTCCGTGTATTTCATTGTTTGTCAAACTGAGCTGTAACATTCAACTAAAAATGCTTCTCGAATCGTGTAATGACTTAAATTTAAATCATTTTTCAGAATATCCCTTAGCTATGTAACTTTGGACAAAATATTTTAAAGTATGAGGATATTGTTTTGAACAAGAGAACAACCGTAGCCTTTGATTGCATCTAAAATCTGGAACATCTAGTTCTAAAAAACCTTTCCACATAGACCAAACCTCACAAAATTTCCAATTCGCATTATTTTCCTTCCCTTATATGTTATCCTTGTTAGTTTGGACAAAACTGATAAAAAATCGAACAAAAATTACCAAAAGGCAAAAATATATTGAATTATTTAATAAAGTATTCTTATAAATCCACCGTCGTAAGTTTTCAGTAGTTTTCCATTTCCGTTGTTCTTCATGTCTTGAAAATGTCCTAATTGACTCGATCGCGCAAATTGAAAAGAAAAAAAAAACAGCCAAGAACACTTGAAAAAAATGTTCAAGCTGCTTATTTTTCCTTTCGAAGAAGAAAAATTTCTATGGTCCTGCGCTAGGCTTCATTTCAGACATGGATCTCCTAAATGGGTACATAAGATCTAAAGACGTTCAAAATGTCCCCTGAGCAGATCTTCCACGGCCAAAAAACCTTTCAGCTGGAAGCCCGAATGTGTGCATGCATGAATTTTTGTACTGCAAAAATGTTTTAACTGTCTCTTGATTTTTTCTTCCAATCACAAGGTTACAATATCTCGAGTTTCTTCGATTTAGGGACCGGTCAATAAGTATAGGGGTGGCGGGGATGGGCCGGAGCATTTGAAAAAGTGGTGGTCCAAAACTTCATAACCCACCCCCTTACGTGGGCATAATTCTGCCGACCCACCCCAAAGTACTGGCTGAAAATAACATGACCCAGCCCCAGCTAATTAATTAGTTATTCAAGTGGATTTCACATGTGAAATATGCACACGCAATAATACTGCATGACAATCATACACAATAATTTATAATTACAGCTGCGGTAGTGGTTATTATATTAAAATGACCACTTAGATTTTTAATACAAAATATTATATCGATATACCCGGTTTTCGGTAACATTTTAAAGTACCAGAGTCATAGGTAAAACAAACGGATGCGTGCCCCGAGGGTGGGGGCGGGGGCGGGGGGGGGGGGGTCAGGGGGAAGGTCCTCCGAAAACTTTTTGAAATTGGACGCTCTCTGGAGTGTTCCCTGGACTGGATCCGGATTTCATTACGCATCAAAGGAATGATCATTTGTTTCCAATTGTATGAGTAACATAAGTGAGCAAAATAAGGCTCAACTCTATCTGGCTTTGACAAACAAATTCAAGATCATCTGATTTATTTACACTTAAGAAAATAATTCTTTTGTGTGAAAGTACCGGACATTACATGTTAAACGACCAGACGTTACATCCGGCCTCAAACGAAACCCCTGGTATATTTATTATATTTTATGTTTGTTAGCCACTTGGAAGTTAAAATTGGCTGCATGATGCTCACCACTGCATGTTCTTAATTGAATAGAATGTTGAGTTTCTGTTGTAACATTACTTACAATTTACTCAAACAACATTGATTTCATGTTAAATAAGGAGTGGCTATGTTTGTGACTCTGGAAGATCTGTAATGTTTGATAATACCACTTGAACGTCGAATGACTTGTCTTTAGCAAATAGTACTGTAAACTTCCAAGATTCAGCTTGTAGGGTTCTGTTTGCTCAAATGGCCTTTTTCTACAAATTTTATGTAGATTTTGCAAGGAATTTCACGCCCCTAGAGTTACAGAAGGCTTTGGAAGTTTGTAGTATTTCAATACACGAGGCTTAAAATATGATGACCAACCCCTTTCTGAGGCTGAAAATAGCATGACCCACCCCATTAGAATGGCTGAAAACATAGTGACCAACCCCTTCTGTGCTCCGGCCCATCCCCCTATACTTATTGACCCGTCCCTTAGTGACATTTGTTTTACAACGGTTTTAAAGGGAACCAGTGATGTTATAACATATTTACCTCAAACTGCTCTAAATCTCCCCCAGAATCCAGTGAAATATGTAAAATCTTGTAGATCGCAAACATTTTCCAGAAAATACACTTCAAATTTCGCGCTTTTACCCCTGCGAGTTCGCCTGTGGCCGCCATCTTGGAACACGCAATGACCTATGGGATTGATGACGTTTCACGGCTCCCTCAGCTTGTTCGATGTTGTTGTGGTTGTTGTGATAAATTATGGCACAAATTCAGCCTTTTATACTGGAACCAGAAAATTCTTCCGAGGAAGAGCTTCTCGAGGATGAAGTAGATAGACTTGCCGGTGAATGTTAATGCTGGTCGCTTGCGTAATTCTTCGTGGTGCAAGTGTGGGGAATGTAGTGAAATGCCAACAGAAATGAAATGTGTTTGCTGCTGGGAAATGAAAAATATTGAAAAGATGATCGAAAGTAAGTTTTACACGACTGAGGGGATATTTATTGGAGATATTCTTTAAGCCCAGCTGTCAGGGGTTTTTGTTTGGAACAATTATATTGTTTTGATACAATAAATAGTGAACTTCACAGCAGGCTCATATTCTTTATTTTTTTACTCGTACTGTTCTCATTTGTTATTCTCGTCGCAGGGTAAGAAAGAAGTTATCACTACATGACAGAAATTATTGGTCAATCAAATCGACATAAATAATGAACAAAACTACCCAGTTAATACTCTCAATACGTAAGCTTAATTTTGACTTATACTTATCAACAGATCTCTAACAATGTCCCTAAGATCAGCTAAGCTTAATGTTCCAATAGTTGCCCTGTGTTATGCCTTTAGTGGTAGATAATGGGAGTTGAGACTGCCACTTGTAACTAAAGCCATTTTGGCAAGTCAAATGCATGGAAAACTGCGAACCCTCATTTTGAATCTCATGCGCGTCAACTGTAAAGGAACCGCGTTTTGGACAAAAACGATACAGTTCTTTAAGTTGCTCCTCGTATATAAGAAATAGCCTGCCTTCGAAATTAACTGAATTTTCCTCTGACTCGTTCTGTGATGATTGTTGGCAATTAAAAAAAAGTCTTCAGAATCACAAGGGTAATATTCGGATTGGCTTGCGACTGGATTTGTTGTTTCGCTATATTGTGAGCTGCACAATTCCTCCACTTGTTCAGTAGAGTCAACTAACCGCGAGGAATCCTCGTTCACAGCTTCCTCAGTTTCGCTTTGGTCCTCCCTTTCCTGCCGTACAAGTAGCTGACACAGTGGCTCTTCACCTCTAGCATAAGAGTGGTCGTTTCTTACCTCGACTGAAGCATCTTGTGGAAACTGATTCGCGAAATCTCTAGTTATTGCAGGTACCGGTAACTGTTCAACTTGCACTCCACATGATATTAGTTCAGGTAAGGGTTCTGTTTGCGTACTCACTTCACGCCGAGTTTCCCTGATATCAATGACCTCCTCCTGCTCTTCTTTACTTTTCACTTCTCGATGAGAAGCAAGAAGGTAAGCGGCTTAATTTAACGACTGTCGGACAATAAAACAACGTACACTCAGGCTGAGATTTGCCCCAAAATTTAAGAAAATGTATTGACCTAAAATAGGAACATCCTCAGGCTCAGCCAAATTGTACGCGTTCTTATTAAAAAAGAGTGTACTCGAAGTAAAGTCATTTTAAAAACTTAGAAATATTTACCTGTTGCCGTTGCTGTCGCTCGGCACGTTGCTCGCTCTGCAATCTCGGTTTCTTTACTGGCGTGAAAGCAAATATGGTTGGCACAGCATTGTCTTTCAGTTTTCTTTTCCATCTGCTATGCCCAAGCAGTTTCTTTTGCAGAAGGACACTAATTTCAAAGTCATCTGGCAGAAAATGTTGCGAACACAATCTTGGGTCTTTTGATAAACTGATACACCGCGCGGCCTTGATCCACCTTTCCCTCAGTCTTTCATCTTTAGGAAAATTATGAAGACTAATATTTGGGTTTTGCCCACTTTTCTTACTTTTTGTAGTGTAATTACAGCCAAATGCGCTACACTTCGGCATGTTTACGCCAAAAGAAAACAACAAATTGTTGCGAAAATTTAAAGCTCACGCCAACTGGGAGCCGTGAAACGTCATCAATCCCATAGGTCATTGCTTGTTCCAAGATGGCGGCCACAGGCGAACTCGCAGGGGTAAAAGCGCGAAATTTGAAGTGTATTTTCTCGAAAATGTTTGCGATCTACAAGATTTTACATATTTCACTGGATTCTGGGGGAGATTTAGAGCAGTTTGAGGTAAATGTTATAACATCACTGGTTCCCTTTAAAGGGTATTTTGCTCTTGCTATTTGTTGCAAATTCTCAGGCTAGAAAGTAACACTTTTCTTCTCATCTGTTGCTTTCAGGAACAAGACGTCATCCAGGAAGTGAAATAGTCTCTTAACAAGCGTTCAACTTTTCGAGGAAAAAACTGCACAACTTCAACAAACTGCTATAGCGTTCCACAACAAGGACGTTCTTCGAAGACCTTATGGTCTTGATATCGTATGCATTTATTTGTCCTTTATTTGTTTTAAAGCGGTTTTCGATTGAGGGTTGGAAGTAATTCGACGTGTTTTAATATGGTTTAGCTTTTTGCGCTCTCTGATTGGTTAAAAAGTTTTGCACCACTTTCTCGACCA
This sequence comes from Siderastrea radians, assembly GCA_964017195.1. Lineage (NCBI taxonomy): Eukaryota > Metazoa > Cnidaria > Anthozoa > Scleractinia > Rhizangiidae > Siderastrea > Siderastrea radians. Next base: position 24,441,784 of record OZ024895.1, read on the forward strand.
ATCACAAGTAAATCCCAACCATTTGCGACATGCTCGCGCCTGCTCTCGGGGCCGGTTACGTATATTTGCTTCGAGTTCTGATTGGTTCATTGGGTAATTTGTGTTTGTTGTGATTGGCTGGGGTAATTACTTTGGTTCTGGTTTTACGACACTCATTGGAAAAGCGCTCAAAAAGATGTTTTTGCAAAACCTTTGAGAATCCGGTGCAAAGTTTAATTTTTTTCTTGTCGATGTCACAAAGCCTATTTTGGTGAACTATGTTCAAAAACAACTTTAAAAAGTTTCGGGGAGTTTTTATTTTCGCAAGAAACTAGGAAATTTTGCAATACGGTTCAACCGCCAGTTGGTGCAAACCCCCCTGGGGTACCCCCTCGGAGAGGCTCCACCCGAAAGGGGTGCCATTTTTAAGCTCACAGTATACTAAAGGTTGGGGAAATTGTTGGGCTAAGGGCGCAGCAAGTGAAAGAGAAGGTAGCTAAAGCGAATTATATGAAAGTGTGGCAAAGTTTGGCAAAAATAACAACGCGAAACACATGAAAGCTTGGAGCCTTAACGCAACTGAGCAAGAGCGAATAAAAGTGCAGGAGAAAATGGGGCGATCATAGGACATTCTACTGTTTTGGCTTGTCCTTGAGGTATAAGAAAGGGGAAAAATGTTTCCTCCAGGTATATGAAAAAGGCATTCTGGTAAAAATTAGTGTGTCAGTATATTTTATTAAAACTTTATCGAGTACCCGCTTCTCGGGATGCAAACAATTGCAGTGTTAATAAATATCTACAGATGAAAGCAGATACTAAACTAAATATCACGGCTATGCGAAAAATACGTTTAAAAATAGTTGGAATAATAGACAGGGAGGATATCATTTACAATTGACTCAAAAAGAAAATCTATAGCTGGATGGATTCTGGAAGGAGGAGGGGATGGGTGCACGGCAGCCAACGTGAAATTTTCAACTTTCCTTTGCGTCAGGGTAAACAGGCGGTATTTCATGGTTCGAACTGAAGATAATCAACCAATGAAACAGAAATAGTTAGTTTAACACGAAAGAAGACAGCGCGAGAGACAAACAAATACATGGACTGCGTTGATGCACTTTTCGCAATTTTCTTTTAGTTTATTTATATCAAAGCTAGAATTTTGTCTTTCCGAGAAACGGTACTACCTATGAACACCTTCACTGGCGAAAAATGTCTGATTGGTCGACGCGTGACAACGTGATCGAGCTCTTAAATTCAAGATGGCCACCAAAGTTGTTGGAGGTCTTTCTTTCTTTCGGCAAGTGTTTACTGTTAGTTCGAGAAGAAACACAGAAGTAAAAGGAACGAGAACAGCGTAAGGGTTATAAGTCTTAGACGAGGTCGGTTGTGGATGGATAGGACGATTTGTTTTTGTGTTCACCACCTGTAACTTACGTTTTGAGAATCGTTTCGGCACTTGGCAACATCATTTGATCGTCGCTCGTTTGATAGATTTTAGCACATGAGACATGGCTGTAATTGCAAGAAACTGGAACATTTTACTGTCCATAATAAGAGATTTCTTAGAAAGCCTGCAGCAGTCGGGGAAACAGGTCTAGGAAAATGTAATGCCATTTTTAATCGGTGTGAACGTAAGTTTAAAAATAGCATGTTGTTAGGAAGTGTTTTGTATTGCAGAATAATATCGTGCCTGACGTCGACCGTTACAAAATTTTTTAAGCGTTGTACCAGTTTTCAATTTATAGAGTATCCTCCTTAATAAAATAAGTGCATTACTTTGGTGTGGAGTTAGTACCTGCATTGTACCGCTAGAAAAAATATTAAGCTTATAAATGCATAAACAAAATTACACAAAGAAGTAATTAAATCTTTTAGATTCTCACACTCCAACAAAAGTTGTTTGTTCTCATTGTGATCTTGTTCTACTCAAGGGCAACCCTTTTCGGGATGGTCAAAAAACTTATATGCCTAAAGAAACTACACCATTCTACTTCGATTCTTATTGGTTGTTAGAAGGGAAATTAATATTCAGTATTTTGCACTTACTAGTGGCTGCAACTACTTCATTGAAAGTTATAGATCACTAAAAACTACAGGCCACCAAGGCCTTACCAAGAATTGTGAACATCAATTTGGAGTTGTCTTCAGTAGTAGATAGCACAGAGTCCCAAAGAGCTTTTGAGCATAAAAAAGACTGGAATTATTCATTTATTTAGATTTTTGAAGGGATGTGAGAAATGTCCAACTGTTTTGTTGCTCCTACAGTTGTAGTCGACTTGCCAGTCCAGTACACTTTTTGTGCTACTTTGAAAGTTCTTTCAAAATTATTGCATATAAACTGGTTTCCAGGGATGTGATAAATGTCCAACTGTTTTGTTGCTGACCTACAGTAATTACACTGACCTAAAGGCTCCTGCAATGGTTAACACTGTTTAACAGAAAGATCTCGCTTGCAGAGTGTGGTATAAATTCTGAGCTGTATTACTAGCCATATAATAACAGGTCCAAATAATTCAGCTGTAGAGTAAGCTGGTCTATTATTTCACCTAGTGAGTTTAAAACTGAACAATCACACCGAAACAGCTGACATAATATATATTTCAATAAACAATCTTGGGTGCATTGAAAAACATTTCATTGAGCAAAATCCTAAAAGAAGTAAATGAGTTCCAATTATGATTTGATTCCATTTATATATATATACTAAAGTTTGCACACTTTTTATTAAATACACTTGTTGGTATGTAGGTGAACACCCCAACAACAGCTTGCCAGCATCAAGAAACCATTCATTAACTTACTGTATATCTGAATTACAGTGGTCTTGACAATCTTGCACTGAAGGAGTAACCCCCTCCTCCAATAACAACAACAACAACAACAACAACAAAAAGGTGAGAAGATACAAGATATGAAGTGCTGCTACAAAGAGCATGTTTATTTGCATTCCCTCCACAATGTAATGTCCTTTTACAAATGTACATTCATCACCATGCAACATGAATAATGTCCTGTTGCCAATGCGTGTTTCCATTTGTTTTGCTCAGTCTTCCATGAAAACTTTTTCATCTTGGTCTGAAAAAAAAAACAAGCATATGATACAAATGTTGACATTAAATCAGTTTTGAAATTAATCAACAAGCACCTGTTGGATCCAACCTTTGTACAAATGACAACACTTGAAAACAAAGGCAAGTAAGCATTTTTTTTATTCTGATCATCAAAGGAGGGTGTAAGGTGGTAAGATCTGAAACATGTTACATTTTGAAAGCATTTAGTACCACTATCATTTTGGACAAGGATTATGTTAACACTAAAAAAAAAAGTTGATGATCCTGGGATAAAAAGTGCACATTTAACAAAAACCACCCTGCACCCAGCATTTCAGTCCTGGGCAAAGACAACACCTAAAGGTAAAGCAGGGGTTATGAAAATTATTTTTACGAAAATTTAAATCAAGTTTGATTCCCAATGTGCCTGTGTCTATGACAAGCATCATTTTCCTAGTATTAGTGACTCTCGTGACTGTCAATTTTGGGTCAATAATATTGTAATTTTTGTCCATGACTATAATAACTGTAAGAACAGTATATTTTTATGTACTAAAAACAGACCAGAGTTAGCAATTGCATATCCAGATGAGCTTACAGGGAAGGTGCACCAAGGAACAAAGGGATGGGGGTACATAACAAAAATGTTTCAGAATGAAAATAAATATATTCCCTCGGGGTACACTACAGCAACAGATGAAGAATTGACTGACAACTAAAAACAAAACGATAAAAAAATAAATAAATAAAACTAGTAACTGACCCCAAAAGGTTCTTGCTCATCAAGCAATGTTTATAACAAAGAGTGAAAAATCTACTTGCTAAAAATGTGTAATTTTCAAAAATTTACACCTAAATGTTTAACTGTTTCCATCTGGTTCTTGCTCGTCATATAAACAACAAACATCTTTATAACAGAGAGTGAAAAACCTTAAGACACATTAAAATAATCCACACGTTAAAAATTTGTTGTCAACCTACACCTTTTTTATCAGCATGAAATGATACAAGAAGGGATTGTGGAAATTACAAAAGGCAAATAAAATATTGTAACTCTGCAAACCATGCTTACAGAAAGTCATGCATAGGCTTAATCTACATAAACGAGTAATGAAAGTAAGCTTACATCTCGTAGTCATAACTTGTATTAAAATACCGGAATAAGATACCATCTAAACAACATCCATGATATTTGACATGGTTCGAATTATTCACCCAAAACAGTTTACACGTATCAGGAAATTATCACTTCCCTGCCACCCGGTCCAAGCCAAGTCATATATCTACAGAAAGCCCAGAAATCAACTTTTTACCCTTTTATAATTTCTTTTTGGACCGGGTGGCATGAAACTTACACCAAGCAAAAACGTTCAAATCACTGACCTTTTCTGTGCCATTTTTCCTCCCAAGGCAGCATCTTCCGACGTCGACTGCAGAAAAATAAACCGACTGGCAGCATTTGTTGAACTGTCCCAGGATACTAAATTGCCTACAGAATATGATCCACTTAATAACGAGGACAAATCTAGTTTCGATTTCTCGCAGACGTGAAAAAAAGCCATCTGGCTATCGCCATAACACGGCAGCCATCACTCCTTCTTCTAATTCTTTTCTCGCGGGCATTTTCGCTTCTGAACCAATTACATCGCTGGAAACCTGACACGTGATTTTTTGCGCAGCGCATGCGTACTACATTTTTCGCCAGTGAAATGAACACCCCTCTACTGTTCTTCATTTCAAATGGGGAGCTAATTTTAGCAATTCCCCAACTTGCTACTTCATTAGAACAACTCGATTATCCACATTACTGCAAGTACCCGTACTGTGGCTATACGGCGAGTACCCGTACTGTGCCTATACAGCGTGTACTCCTACTGTACTTGTACTGCAGATACTCGTGCTGAACCTGTGCCCATCTGTCTTTTCTTTCATTTCCTGTTCTTTTTCTTCTTTTATCCTTCTTCTTGTTGTTCGTTCCTTGGTTCGATGGTTCGCCCGCCCGTGCGTTCGTTCCTTCATACGTTTCTTCGTCCGATCGATCGTTCCCTGGTGCGGTCGTTCGTCTGCTCTCCCGTTCGATCGTGCCTTCGTTCGATTATTCGTGCCATGATTCGTTTGTTGGTCCAAACGTTCGTCCGCCCGTTCGATCGTACCTTTGTCTGTCTTTCCGTTGGTTCTTTAGGGCTGGCTTTTGTTTAAGTTTTCTTTCATCTGTCCTTTTCTTTCACCTTCTGTTCGATTTCTTCGAGTTTTTTTTTCTTTCCTTCTCCTTATCTTTCTTTCCTTGGTTCGATTGTTCGCCCGCCCGTGCGTTCGTTCCTTCGTACGTTTCTTCGTCCGATCGATCGTTCCCTGATGCGGTCGTTCGTCTGCCCTCCCATTCGATCGTGCCTTCGTTCGATCTTTCGTGCGATGATTCGTTTGTTGGTCCAAACGTTCGTCCGCCCTTTCGATCGTACCTTTGTCTGTCTTTCCGTTGACTCTTTAGGACTGGCTTTTGTTTAAGTTTTCTTTCGTCTGTCCTTTTCTTTCGCCCTCTGTTCAATTTCTTCGTTGTTTTTTCTTTCCTTGGTTTGATTGTTCGCCTGTCCGTGCATTCGTTCCTTCATACGTTTCTTCGTCCGATCGATCGTTCCCTGGTGCGGTCGTTCGTCTGCCCTCCCGTTCGATCGTGCCTTCGTTCGATCTTTCGTGCGATGATTCGTTTGTTGGTCTGAACGTTCGTCCGCCCGTTCGATCGTACCTTTGTCTGTCTTTCCGTTGGTTCTTGAGGACTAGCTTTTGTTTAATTTTTCTTTCTTCTGTCCTCTTCTTTCACGTTCTGTTCTATTTCGTCGGGTTTTTTTTCTTTCCTTCTCCTTATCTTTCTTTCCTTGGTTCGATTGTTCGCCCGCCCGTGCGTTCGTTCCTTCGTACGTTTCTTCGTCCGATCGATCGTTCCCTGGTGCGGTCGTTCGTCTGCCCTCCCGTTGGATCGTGCCTTCGTTCGATCTTTCGTGCGATGATTCGTTTGTTGGTCCAAACGTTCGTCTGCCCGTTCGATCGTACCTTTGTCTGTCTTTTCGTTGGTTCTTTAGGACTGGCTTTTGTTTAAGTTTTCTTTCGTCTGTCCTTTTCTTTCACCCTCTGTTCTATTTCTTCGTTCCTTTTACTTTCCCTGGTTCGATTGTTCGCCCGCCCGTGCATTCGTTCCTTCATACGTTTCTTCGTCCAATCGATCGTTTCCTGGTGCGGTCGTTCGTCTGCCCTCCCGTTCGATCGTGCCTTCGTTCGATCTTTCGTGCGATGATTCGTTTGTTGGTCCGAACGTTCGTCCGCCCGTTCGATCGTACCTTTGTCTGTCTTTCCGTTCGTTCTTTAGGACTGGCTTTTGTTTAATTTTTCTTTCTTCTGTCCTTTTCTTTCACCTTCTGTTCGATTTCTTCGGTTTTCTTTTCTTTCCTTCTCCTTATCATTCTTTCCTTCTCCTTATCATTCTTTCCTTGGTTCGATTGTTCGCCCGCCCGTGCGTTCGTTCCTTCGTACGTTTCTTCGTCCGATCGATCGTTCCCTGGTGCGGTCGTTCGTCTGCTCTCCCGTTCGATCGTGCCTTCGTTCGATCATTCGTGCGATGATTCGTTTGTTGGTCCGAACGTTCGTCCGCCCGTTCGATCGTACCTTAATGTCTGTCTTTCCGTTCGTTCTGTAGGACTGGATTTTGTTTAACTTTTCTTTCGTCTGTCCTCTTCTTTCACATTCTGTTCTATTTCTTCGTTCTTTTTTCTTTCCTTCTCCCAATCTTTGTTTCCATGGTTCGATTGTTCGCCCGCTCGTGCGTTCGTTCCTTCATCGATCGTTCCCTGGTGCCGTCGTTCGTCTGCCCTCCTGTTCGATCGTTCGTGCGATGATTCATTTGTTGGTCCAAACGTTCGTCCGCCCGTTCGATCGTACCTTTGTCTGTCTTTCCGTTGGTTCTTTAGGACTGGCTTTTGTTTAAGTTTTCTTTCGTCTGTCCTTTCTTTTCTTACAGGCACAGTCCGAGTGCACGCCGTACAGTCACAGTACTGGTACTTGCAGTGCTATGTATAATCAAATTGTTGTAATGAAGTAGCAAGTCGGGGTTGTGCTTAAAGTTAGGTCTTTATTTGAAATTAAGAGCTTTCATTATTTGATCTGCGTTTTAATTTTTTCCCTCTCTCCTTTCTTTTATCTTGTGTTCTGTTTTTTCGTTTGTTTTTCTTTCCTTATCCTCATCGTTCTTTCCTTGGTCTAATCCTTCGTCCATCTGTCACTTGTTCCCCTAGGTCCAGAGGTTTGGTGCATGCAAAATTTCAGTGTCGGGGGGGGGGGGGGCTTGGAGTACATATTCGGTCCGGTTATGTGGCTTACAGGACTGCTTCTTGTTACGCCTATCGTGCGTCCTTTTCACGGCTAAACGTGGTATTTTTATATGATGAGCATAAAAAAATTCCGGTGTAAAGGAATTTTCCTTTCATGAAATTAGTATAAATCCGGCGTTGTGATCTCTGAAATAAGGCAAAATGTGGGGTAACAGTTGCATAGCATGGCAGAACATGACTATCTTTAAGGAATTCGCGAGTAAACATAAATTGTTTGTATGTCATTGTGGTAAAAAAGGAAATGCAAGGAATCTGTGAAAAAAGTTCAATAATTAATGTAAAGCAGGTTTACATTTGTATGTTTAGCATGATGAAAAAGCAATTGCGTAATATTATCAGCCTTCGAGGATGACTGAGCTGCACTTAAACAGCTGAACTTCCTTTTGGCACAATAGAAGCGTCGAATTTTCCTTTTTCAAACTTCCTTCTAAAAACAAGACATCATGTTTTTATGACTCTCATTATTTTTTCCGTTTACTTTTTAGCTCCTGCTTTTTTGATATTTTTGATGGTTTTAATCTAACCAAGTTATCAGCGGCTTAATATTTTAATTGTTTTTCTTGATCGAAGTGATTGTGTTCATGATTACGGTTGTGATGCTTGTTCTTAAGATCTACTTGACAGAAAGAACAAAGGCACGAGGGCAAGAGGGAAAGACAGATCGCAAGATGAAGACAGCTTGATGGCCAAAACCAAGAAGACAAAGAAATATTCAAGACAATGATTACCTCTTTCTTTTGTTCTGACGCAGGGTTCGAAAAAATCTATCAGTATGGAGAGAAAAAATGCAGAAGCTGGTTCAGTGGTCTATATTTTGAACTGGTTAATTATGAGGTCTTATTTATGCATTTGTCTTATCAGGTTGAAACTAAGGGATTTGAGTTTAGCAGTAATGTCCTTTTAGGATCCTTGACAACTCATTCCCGCCTTCGTTAATGCTACTTGTTCTGTTTTTCAATGGAAGCTTGATTATTGTTGTTATACGTATCTTTACTGTATTGATAATGTTATTGTTGTCATTAGCATTATTGCTACCATTATTAATCTCGTTATTATCATAATTATCGTTATCATTGGCACTAGCATCGCTGTCGTTATTGTTATCACTACCCTTATCTTTATCGTTATAATTGTCGTTATCCTACCGTTATTTCGCATTATCGATATCATTATAGTTATAATTATCTAGTTGTTATATTGTTTTTATCATTATCATCATTATTATTCATCATTATTGTTATTATTGTGATTATTTTTACCTCCATCCTTATCGTTATCCTTGTGCTATCATTATGGTTATTTTTACTATCATCATTACTAATATCATTATTATTAAGGTTATTATTATCGCCATCGTATTTGGTATCATTATCTTTATCATTAGCATTATTATTATCACTATGGTTATCATCAAGGTGAAGGTGAAGCTACTGTGCATTTGCCCCTTGTTTCATTCGTAACACATAATTCGCCATTTTCCGCAGTTCAGCTTTTCTCTTTGGTATCTTACCCGTGCATAAATGCGTTAATTGACGTCATCGTGTTTTTTTGCGAATGGGTATCTTACCCACGCAGAAATTCCTCAATTGACTTCATGGTTTTTTTTGCACATTGATCAGGTGATGACATCCATGACATAGCGTGCAATTTATCTGCATTGATCATCTTATCCAAGCTGCCTTCGATTGCGCGTGTCGCATGTGCTCAGCTTGCAGCCTACAATTCACCATTTTTAGCCGTGTGATTTATTTGGATCCCTTGCTCGCATTCCAGCGCGCTCATAGCCTATTTTACATTCGTTTTATTTTACAAAATAGCTGCCCTACAGTACCTTTTTGTGTATTCCAAATCATTTGCTTCATCCATCCATCGTCTCATATGTAACCTGTCTGTGTCCATCATCCCGTAAGCTGCAAACTGCAGTGTGTGCTTGTTTGACATATTCTCATTCCACGTCTTCTCCACGAGCGATGGTAATGTCTTTATCATTTATCAATATCATTTAATCATTATTATCGTTAGCATTATCTTTATGCTTTCATTGTCATTGTCTTTATCACTATGGTTATCAGCGTCGTTGAAGGTGAAGCTGTTGTGAGTTTGCTCCTCGTTTCAGAGGCAACCAATAATTCCCCATTTTCAGTTCTCACTTCAATACCCTACCCACATTGAAGCGCGCTTATTGACTTCATCTTTTACTTGTTTAAATAGTTCATTAGAGAAATTCATGGTATAGTGTGCAGTCTATCTGCATCCACCATCTTACGCACGGTTGCACTCGATTGCGCATTTGTCTCGCATCCGGCTCAGCTTACAATCAATTCGTTGTCATGGCACAGTTATTGCGCAACCCATTTACCATTCTTAGTCGCAGTCTGCTATTCACTTCGGTATATTATTCACAAGAAATGCGCTGTTTGACTTCATCGTTTTTTGTAAATTGATCCGTTAATGACATCTATAGCATTACTGCTGTGAAATTTATCTGCATTGATCATCTTATGCAAGCTGCGCTCGATTGCGCGTTTGTCTCACATTTGCTTAGCATGCAATCTGCAATTCACCGTGGTTGTTTATCCTGTGATTCATTTGATGCCAATGTGGCCCGGGTTCAATTCCCGGTCCCGGTGTCATATGTGGGTTGAGTTTATTATTGGTTCTCGTCCGTGCTCCGGGGGTTTTTTCCGGGAACTCCGGTTTTCCTCCATCCATAAAAACAACATTTCCATATTCCAATTCGACCTGGACGTCAAGTGTTTACACGTGAGCCTCTGGCTCCGGAGATTAGGCGATTACTCCCTATGACGTTAAATTTGATTTACCATCTTTTTAGCACAGAAGCGCGCTCATACCCTTTTTAAACACTCGTTTTGTTCTTGTAAACTAGCTGCCTTGTTCTTGCCTATATGTGCAATTTGCTTCATCCATCCATCGTCTCCTAGGCAATCTATCTGCGTGCAACAACTCGTGCAAGCTACAAACTGCATTGCGCGTTTGCTTGACGTTTCATCATTCCTATAAATCCTATGATGAAGCGTTCTTATTTTTCGGTTCATCGCAAGCGCGTCTTCGAGCCCGATCTGCACGCCTTCCTGCCAATTCGCTTCCAGTTTAATTTCAGAACTATTCAACCTCTACATCACCTACCAGAAAGTTTTCCTTTACCTGGCCAGAAATTCCTTATGTATCACGTAATTCTTACGTGCTTCCTAACGTTGTATATTTCTGTTGACGTTGGAACGTTAATATTGGCACTTCCAAGGCTCAATTCGGTTCTTTTCGTTACAGCCTCTAACATATGTTGTTTCTTTATTACTCCGCCTTTAAATAATAATTATTCTCCACCCTTTAAATGTACTGTCTGTGTAAAAGTCGTGTTTTGTAGTTGTTCTACTGTTGTTTGTGTCGTTACATGTGTGTTTTTGTGCCGAGGGTGTGTGAAAGACGGTGCGCGCGAAGGGGACAACTACGCATACGCTTAACACGCGCGCGATAATTTACAAGCGCGATATTTACGCAGCTACTTGCATGCTAAACGATCAGCCTTATTAAAATAGCCTTCTTCATTGCCAGCTACGCACAATTCAGTGCTTTATCGACATCTCATATGCATATGAATTTTACGATTCACCGTTTTTAGTTTGGCGATTTATTTTGATACCGTATCCTCCTTTGCTTTGAAGACAGTTGTATCTATAAAGTATTGCAGGTAATTGGAATGGAGAAAAGAGGTCTCAAGTAAACCAATCCAAGGTCACAAGCAGGAGAAATGAATAACAGGTATATAGCTTCCTTTTGCTAAGAGGTTTCAGGGGACGATTGCGAGAGGAAAAGGGATATATTGAATGAATAACTGAGTTTGGTAACACCCCTGTAATGGCGAGGCTTTTCAACTTGACTTAAATGTTTACCAAAAATAATTGTCATCGGCATCGTTCTTTGATTGATAAATACTTAAGGCAATATTTTCCTTTATTTTTCAGTGATACTGACAGCTTCTGCTTCATAACGAGGGAAGGCTAGTAAAGACCAACAAAAATGTAGGTATACTTGCTAACAAATTTTCTTTCTAACATTGACGACAACAGCATGGAGTTGCTTTAGTTCGATAACAACGTTTTCGTGTTGAACACGCCCACCATTTTCAATACATAAAGAACATTTTCTTGACACTTAGGTTGAACTTTAAAGAAAAAGAAAAGAAGGATGGCCTAAGAAATAACTTTTTTTCCAGTCCTGAAGCTGAGGCAATTAACTACATGCAGTTGGAGTTTGTCGGTACAAGATGTAATTTACAGGTAAATCATGACCCTACCATTCTCCCTCCCTTTCGTAAAATGGTAAGGCAGAAAAGGCACCTTCTACGAGCGGAGCCTCCCTTGATTGCCCACTATAGGGAGCGACCCCCTAGTATCATACCAGGATATCCAACACAGAAAGTCAAGTAACGACGTGTAACCGGACGATTTGTCAAAAATTTGGAGCTTCGAAACATTACCGCCATAAGGTTTTGTTTCGTTTTTCTGTGTTTAAAGGAAAACTGCTATTTTAAAAACATCGCTTTCGCCAGCTTTAAATCACCAAAGTAAACACAGAAAAACAAAGCAAAACCTCATGGAAGCAATTTTAAGTTTTTCTTTCGTTTTCGTCGGTTTTAAAAGCCCTAAACTTCGCCTTTAGTTTCGCTAGTTTGATCAACAAGTACGGCCGCTATAAACGCACAGCACACCACACAAACAGAGGATGGCAAGCCTGTGGTCGGTAAATCTTACAGAAAATAGCTCGATATATAGGAAATTTTAAATTACGCAAGCAAACTTGTTAATAGCCTTGTTTTTAAGTTGTTTATCTTTTAATTAATTGTCCGCAGTTATCAAACAAAGCAAAGACTGGTTCTAACAATCGCCACGAAAAAAAGGAAGGCTAATGGCGTGATACTTATTACAGGTAAGTCATAAGAGACACACTGAGCCTTTTTATATATTGATTAAAATACGATCAGCTCTGTTCTGAATTAAAGGTTAATAGGAGTTTTTATTTCCCTTAAAGCGTTTTCTACTTTAACTCAAATATACTTACAGTTTCAGATTGTCAAAATAAAAAGTAAAGAGTGAAACAATAATTTTACAGAAATTTCAAGTTTTAGTTTAAGACCTGGAGGTCTCTGTGATTCTCTAACCGTGTAAACACAAACTTAACAAGCTAATAGTGATTTGAATTAAACCAAGCATACGTACACATATAATGTACACCGGTTGTATGTTTAAACTACGAGTAGTCTCTAATTTTGGCGATAGCGATCGTGGGGCGGGGAAAAATACACACACGCGCGCGCGAAATTCCGGGGAGACGCGACGCGAAGGGAATGCAAAAAATGAGGGGAGCGTCGCGTCTCCCCGGAATTTCGCGCGCGCGTGTGTGTATTTTCGCCCACCCTACGATCGCTATCGCCAAAATTAGAGACTACTCGCAGTGTATTGGATGTTTTGTACTTCACGTTTTGATTGGTTCATTGTTGTTCTATCGTTTGTTGCGATTGGCCTCATGTGATTACTTAAATTACAATAGGCCTTACAAGGGAGGAGGAAACAATTGTTATATTAGGGGAAAACGTCTCCCCTTTTTCGCCTTTTCCTCTTTTCCCCCTTTTCCCCCCTTTTTCTCCTCTTTTGACTTTGAAAGCAGAGTCAAATTTCACTGCTGCAACAAGTGCTCCGCGTGCTTGGAAACGGGCAAACATTGAGATCACTTCAGTGAAAAACATGAAATTTTAAAAATGTTAAATTTCCGCGACAACGTTTCCTTGCTTGTGAAGTGTTGACGAAAGGGTGTGCATCTTGCACCAACTCTGGTTTTGTTTAATTTTGAAGAAGAATGAACTCAGCGAAATATGTTATTAATGCTTTATAGAGACCGCAAGTTCAAGGAGTACCGTCCCAGTATGTAGTGAAGATGCGATGGCAATTTCTCAGCAAGACAAGAAGTGACTCAAAGGTGCGTAGTGAATGAACCACCTAAATGGGGATGAATTGAAAAGCCTAACTGGAACTGATCTTTAAACTGCAAATTTAAAAATTCTGTTTTAGCCGCCAAAATAGGCTATTTTGGTGAATAAAATACAGTTCTTTTTTGGGGGCTACGTTGCTCCCCTAATTAAGGCCTTAATAGGCCTCTATTTACAGGGGATGGACTTTTACCAGAAGGCCAAATTGGGTCCCACTGGGGGTTGTTACAGCCTCCGATGGGTCGGTTTACCCCAGCTGTGACCGAAATAGCTCCACAGAGGGTCGAATCAGAGCCCTAGGGCATCAGAACTAACTAAGCATTTTGGGTTACCAACAATGTAGTAAAGTTCCCAAGTCGTAGAGAACCTCAGAATTGCATTTGTATACTAATAAATGTTTATAGCTGATAACAAATCACAAAGAGAGAAGATTGGTCACGATGTCTGAGGAAGATCGATTCGGATTATTTTCAAAAACGAGACCAATTGGACAAATTTCTGATGTAATGCAAAAGATGCCTCAAATGTCGATTTCTGATTTTAAAACACCTTAAAGAGGTTTTCAAATATTGAAATAAACGCCGTCACGCTTACTTTCCGGCGCTTAACAATACTGAGCAAGAAAAGTTTTTAAGTGTTCCATGCCTTATCTAGCTGTTCAGCACTGATGTTCCAAATCACACAAACGTAATTCGGTGTTGTTGATGCCCTATAGGTTGCTTTATTAGGGGAGAGAGGAGGGACACTCAACAAACTCCATAAATAGAAGATGAAATTACCTTCACAGAGTTGAAGAGAAAGCGTTATCGATGAAAGCCGCGTTCTTACTCGAAGGTGTGTGATATCGACTTTAAGCGCAGATAAAGGATGAGTTCGATTGGCCGTAGTCCTGAATAAGTATTAAAGGAAGAGGCTCTGAAAATAAAAAGGGATGCCGGAATTTCGGTTTATGATTACTTTGTTTTAGTGCAATAATGCCCGTTTGAATGTTCTAACAAGCACTCTTTCAACTATGCGCACTGAATGTGAACAACTTCATTTTATTATAGGAGAGCTGCAAGAAACGAGTTTGCAGTATAAAGCCAATGATCTCCAACGACCAAGATGGAACGACGTTTAGCAGATCAAGACAAAATGGACATAGTATAGAATCTTAGTTCGTTATTTTAGTTAAGTCACAGATGTACTCGCAAAAGCCATTGGAAAATTGCTTTGTTAAAGGTAGACAATGTAAAAAAGTAACATTGCAACCATATGGTAATTACAAAATTTTGGATTTACCAACTGCAGCTTTCAATCTCTTTACGGTGGCCGATATACCTTATCAACTCAGTTGATAAATCCAAAATTTTGTGTTTTACGTCCCCACCGACGCAGCACCGCAGTTTCTTTAGAAACTAACCTCCTTACATATGGTAACAAGTCAACGATATTCATTGTATAGGGATTCTCACAGTGTATCTATAATGATAGGTCCTAGGGCGTGTAGAAGCAAAAACTGACAAATTATTAGGAGGGGATACAAACTTTACAATGACATACAAGTGTGCATGTGTAAGTCACTAAGTAGTAACTGATAAAATAATTGAAAAGGGGTAAGAAAGTTAACATAAGTTACAAGAGAGTGCATGTTAAGAAATTAAGCGAAGATAAAGGATGAGTTAGAAAGATAAAGGATGAGTTCGATGAGTTCGAATCCATTATGAAAGGATGGTAACGTTCTCTAGGTTTTAACGGAATCGGAAAGGATGATTTTGTTTCTGTTACAAGGTATACGAGAATATGATGAAATTTATACAAGATACAAGATATAAGATATAATATATGAGATAAAGATATGAGATATAAGATATGAGATATCAGATATAAGATATGATGTAAGATGTAAGATGTAAGATGTAAGATGTAAGATGTAAGATGTAAGATGTAAGATGTAAGATATAAGATGTAAGATGTAAGATATAAGATATAAGATATAAGATATGAGATATAAAAGAGCGCGCGTGTTGGTAATTAACCGATAAAGTAATCAACAAACTATGATGAGGTTTATATAAGATATAAGAAAGTACACGTGGTAGTTATTAAACGATAAACCGAAGGGATGATGATGTTCATACAAGAGAGCACGTGTTAGTAGCCAAATGATGAATTGGAAGGAGACTGCACATAAAAGAGACTGCACATGTATCCAACAGATGAAGCCGTTAAGTTAAGGAAAGATGATTCCGTTTAGATAAGCTATGAGAGAGCGGGTTTGTCAGGAAACAATTGATAAATGACTAAGAAAGGACAACAATGTTTTTATAAGGTAAAAGAGAATTAAGAAGGGAAGATAATGTTTATATAAGATATAAGAGAGTGCGCATGTTAGTAAACAAGTGATAAATGAATTAAAAAGGGAAGATAATGTTTATATAAGATTTAAGAAAGTGCGCGCGTTAGTAAACTACTCATTAATAAATTAAGAAGGGAAGATGATGTTTACATAAGATTTAATAAGAGAGTGTGTGCGTTAGTAAACAACTCATAAATGAATTAAGAAGGGAAGATAATGTTTATATAACATATAAGAGAGTGCGCATGTTAGTAAACAAGTGATAAATGAATTAAGAAGGGAAGATAATGTTTATATAAGATATAAGAGAGTGTGCGTGTTAGTAAAATAGTGATAAATGAATTAAGAAGGGAAGATAATGTTTATATAAGATATAAGAGAGTGCGCGTGTTAGTAAAATAGTGATAAATGAATTAAGAAGGGAAGATAATGTTTATATAAGATATAAGAGAGTGCGCGCGCGTGTTAGTAAACAAGTGATAAATGAATTAAGAAGGAAAGATAATGTTTATATAGGATATAAGAGAGTGCGCATGTTAGTAAAATAGTGATAAATGAATTAAGAAGGGAAGATAATGTTTATATAAGATATAAGAGAGTGCGCGTGTTAGTAAAATAGTGATAAATGAATTAAGAAGGGAAGATAATGTTTATATAAGATATAAGAGAGTGCGCGCGCGTGTTAGTAAACAAGTGATAAATGAATTAAGAAGGAAAGATAATGTTTATATAGGATATAAGAGAGTGCGCGTGTTAGTAAAATAGTGATAAATGAATTAAGAAGGGAAGATAATGTTTATATAAGATATAAGAGAGTGCGCGTGTTAGTAAAATAGTGATAAATGAATTAAGAAGGGAAGGTAATGTTTATATAAGATATAACAGACTGCCCGTGTTAGCAAACAAGTGATAAATGTATTAAGAAGGGAAGATAATGTTTATATAAGATATATGAGAGTGCACGTGTTAGTAAAATAGTGATAAATGTATTAAGAAGGAAAGATAATGTTTATATAAGATATAAGAGAGTGCGCGTGTTAGCAAACATGTGATAAATGAATTAAGAAGGAAAGATAATGTTTATAATATATAGATTTAGCCTAGCCTAAAAGCGGAGCTCCACGTCTCTCTTTCATGCTAATTGGCCCGTAAAATACAGTAAATTTTAGTTGTACAGTTATTCCCCAAGAGGTGAAAAACAGCAAAGGAAAACATGCGGACCGCTGAGGAAACTGTGAGCTGGCTTATTTTTCATCAAAGAGAAGACTTCAGTACGACTTTCACCGACAGCTCTTCTTGTAGCATTCTTTCGAAAGCTAGCTTATAGAGTTCAAGAAGAGTACCTATAAAACTATAATTGCTAAAGAAAACCCACTTAAAGACTTTTCCCTGCAAATACACATTTCTCACTGATTCCAATGCATCCCTCTGGCTGCTTAGTTCTGTTAACCATGAAACCTTTCTCGAAATCTATCTTGCTAAAATAAATAATATTTTCCCGGCATCAAACCGTTTACTGGCAAAAATTCTCCAAAAAATGTTTTCGGAAACTTTCAAGCACACGTATAATTATCAAGAGAAAATGGCACAAGTTTTTCAACCGTGAAGTATTAATCGGGCACTTTCAAGAATACACCCTGAACTATTAAATTTTAGCGGAGCTCACGGAGCACCATGGGTAAGCAAATTTGGTAACCCGTTGATCCGAAAAATTTTGGTTCTGACGTCAGCGTACGTCCATCCGTCCGTCCGTCCGTACAGACTCTGGGGGAGGGTGAGGGGAGTCCCAAGACAGCCCGACCGGGGGAGGCGGAATGCTTTTTTTTTTCTTGTAGCTGAAGTAAACAATATGGCGGCTGGTTCCTCGTTCGCTCGATTTTCAATACGGTAATTGTAATACATTCTTGGAATGAAGACTTGTTACAGTTCATCATGAAAAGGAAAAGGACTAGGATTGCTTCAATCTCGATGGTGCATGTAGAAGATATTGGAGGGCTTGAAGGCAAGAAATCCTTGTTCGAGGACATACTTGTTTTTTTCAAAGCTAAGGAGATCTGGAAAGAACCCGGCGACTTTCGTTTAGATTTTCAAGTTCTTCTTTCAGTTAAGTAGTAAAGTATATTACAGATTTGATTGTGGATCTGCATTGTAAAAATTGTTTAATTGAGCAACTTTTCATGTTTAGTAAATTACGGTGATTTTCTTGAAATGTTTTGAAAACTTGTTTAAAATATCTGTGAAATTACCTTGTAGTTCCCGTTTGTCGGCTTGCGAGTAACTTCACTCGAGGGGAAAATTGAATGCAGTTTGCTTTCCTAGGCAAACAAGTGCTTCGTATGTGAATGACATTTCATGTTTTTGAAGGTTTCTTGTCTCTTTTTCTGTGTTTATTCATTAAAGGAATTTTTATTAGTGAGCAATCTGATACTCCGCAGTGTCGTGTTTGCTAATGT
This sequence comes from Siderastrea radians, assembly GCA_964017195.1. Taxonomy (NCBI): domain Eukaryota; kingdom Metazoa; phylum Cnidaria; class Anthozoa; order Scleractinia; family Rhizangiidae; genus Siderastrea; species Siderastrea radians. Next base: position 24,459,990 of record OZ024895.1, read on the forward strand.
CGACAATCTCACTCAGCCTGTCCCCGGCTGAGGGACATTTTGTCGTCGAAACGTGGCTCGCAATGATTCATGTGTGCACTTCAAATGAAAACGCATACCAGAAAGGCGAGTTTCGTATTTAAGAGGGATTTTCGACGGCTTAAAATAGGATCTGGAACCCATGAGAAAGAAAAGAGGTATGCGCAAGACCCAAGAATACACCTTTGAAGTTGTAGGGCGATTCGTTTATTGTGATGGAATTTATCGAACCTCAAGTGAGGTGCAGTGTGAAACTGTTTCCTGCCTTTAATTAATTCTAAACGTTCAGTAACTGATGAAAAATATAAACCTCAATTTCTCGCCCAAAAAGCTTCAAACCAGCCCAGGAAGCCCTCCAATAATGACCAATAAAACAATGAAATAAGACAAATCTTTTTTATTTCGACTTCTTTCTGATTTGTGGCAATTTGAGACGTTGTGTATCATTTCCATACAAACTCTTAAATTTTGCCGATGTCATTATTATGCATAGCGTGGAAAAAACAGTCTAATTTATGCGCAGCTCTCAACCTTAGCTTGGGCTGCCTGTGCTTATATGCGTAATTTTCTTTTGAACTTTAGTGCGTAATTTTCAATATTTTTCTTTGAGCAATTCTAATCAGTAGTGTATTTTATTCGAAAAGTAGGAATCGTGACTATTCCAGATTGAGTCTGTGTTGTTTTTTCAATCCAGGTTGTTTTTCTTCGCCACCGCATATTGGGTTGTTTTGACTAATTCGTAATTTAGTATTCAACACCTGAAGAGTCGCTCTGTCGTCAATATTTTTGTATTAAGTTTATAGTCTTAGTGTAAAGCTCCATATGTTTTTTGTTCAGTTGTGGAATACTTTATCTTCCTTCTATTTTTATATATTTTTGGTTGGTTTCTTCATTTGAAGTGAATGACATTCTGTCCCAATTCAGCGAATAAACTTAGAATGGCCGTTTCAGTGAGTGAGTTCAGTGTGGCATGTTTTTGTGTTCGTTTTGTTTTTAACCGGTAAGCCATTTCAGTGTGTCTTTAGTAACAGGTCGAAATGAAATCTTTATTTAAGTAACTATAAGCAAAGCATTTCTCGTTTTAAGTCTATTTTGTCTAAAATGAGACTCTAAAAGCTTCCTAAAATTAGTTCAGGGTGTGCTCTTGAAAGCGCCCGATTAATACTTCGCGGCTGAAAAACGGTTTGATGCCAGGAAAATATTATTTATTTTAGCAAAATAGATTTCGAAAATGTTTCATGGTTAACAGAATTAAACAGCCAGAGGGATGCATTAGAATCAGTGAGAAATGTGTATTCGCAAAGTCTGTCGAGTCGCTACCGGGAGCAACTTAAGTGGGTTTTTTTTAGCAATTGTAGTTTTACAAGTACTCTTCTTGAGCTTAATTAGCTAGCTTTCGAAAGAATGCTACAAGAAGAGCTGTTGGTGAAACTCATGCTAAAGTCTTCTCTTTGAGGAAAAATAAGCAAGTCACAGTTTCCTAGGTCCGCATGTTTTCCCTTGCTGTTTGTCACCTCTTGGCAAAAATAACTGTATACAACTAAAATTTAATGTATTTTACGGGCCAATAAGCATGAAAGAGAGATGTGGAGCTCCGCTTTTAGGCTTGGCTAAATCTATATATTAGGAAGGTTTTAGAGTCTTATTTTAGACAAAATACATGTAGACTTAAATCGAGAAATGCTTTGCTTATAGTTACTTAAATGAAGATTTCATTTCGATCTGTAACTAAACACACACTGAAATGGCTTAGCGGTTTAACAAAAAACAAAACGATCACGAAAACATGCCACACTGAACTCACTCACTGAAACGGCGAGTCTAAGTTTAGTCGCTAAATTGGGACAGAAATGTCATTCACTTCATAGGGAGAAGCTAAAAAATATAACAATATAAGGAAGATAAAATATTCCACAACTGAACAAAAAACATAGGGAGCTTTACACTAAGACTATAAACTTAAAAATGACGACAGAGCGACTCTTCAGGTTTTGAATACTAAATAAATACGATAAATACGAATTAGTCAAAACAACCCAATACGCGTCGCCGAAGAAAAACAACCTACATTGAAAAAACAACACAGACTCAGTCTTGTCATGTCTTTGATTCGAATGAACACGTTTTCGGAATGATCCATAGGTGCGCATGCCCAATGTCTATTGGCCGCTGGCCAAATACACCACAACTCCTCCCCCCTAGCTAGTGCACTAACGTAACTACGAAAGTTCAGAAAATTTAAATCAAACACAACATGCTTATTGAAATAAGCACAGTCTAAATGTCAGCTTAAAGTTCATAAATCCAGCCTTGCTGGGGGTTTCCGCACTCGGACAGGATATCGTTTTCCCGGGACAGGCTCACTCAGAGTTGGTGGACTGCTAGCTGTACGGTCAGCTGCTGGGCTTGGCGGTGGAACATCAGCCTCCATGGTGCCGGCTGCTGTCTGCTCAGTGGCTTCAACCACTGGGTCTCCATGACTCTCAATCTGGATTGGATGTTCTGAGGTCTGGATAATAGGGGTACTGCTTGTTGTCAATGGAATTCTAGAATCTCTCAATTGATCTGTGTGTCGACGCCACACTAAGCCAGGTTTGACTTCTACTTCATAAGATAGAGGCCCAAGTTGTGTTCGGATGATGCCAGGTACCCACTTTGTACTACCAGTGTAATTTCGTGCTATCACTCTCTGGCCAATGGAGAATTCTCTGGTTACAGCACCACCCTTCGTGATGGTTTGGTCTATCTGGCGGTTGCTTATCTTCATGCGAAGATCTGGTCTCAGCAGGTCCAGTCGAGTGCGTAATCGTCTTCCCAAAAATAGCTGAGAGGGCGGTTCTCCCGTGGTTGAATGGGGGGTGTTTCTGTAAGCTAGCAGGAATGTTGTTTCGCATTGTTCCGTCCATTTCCATTGATGGTTGCTCTCTAACAACTGATTCAAGGGGTGTACTACTGTTGACAGATTGGGAAAGAATCTGTTGTAGTAGTTGACTAGCCCGAGGAATGATCGAACTTCAGCTACATTGCGTGGACGGGGCGCTTTCAAAACCGCTTCTACTTTCTCTGGTGACTTGTGGAGACCATGACGGTCAATATCATGTCCACAGAAGGTTATCTTCTCCTTGAAAAACTCACACTTTGCCTTGTTTGCTCTTAAACCATGAACTTGCAAACGACGTAAAACTTCTTCTAGGTTAGCCAGATGCTCTTCATCATTCTTTCCAGTGATGATCATGTCATCAAGGATACAGCTTGTGCCAGACGTTCCCTCTAACACTTGATCAATGGTACGCTGCCAGATAGCAGGTGCAGAGGTGATGCCAAACACTAGTCGGTTGTACTGAAACAGTCCCATATGGGTGTTGATAGTGAGGTATTTCTTTGAATCTTCTTCCATCTCTAATTGGTGATAAGCTTGACGGAGGTCAATCTTTGAGAATTTCTGTCCACCAGCAAGGTTTGCAAAGATGTCTTCAATGCGAGGTAGAGGGTACTGCTCTGCTTGTAGTTCTGGATTCACTGTGACCTTGTAATCACCACAAAGTCTAACGGAACCATCTTTCTTAGGGACAGGCACAATGGGGGTGGCCCATTCGCTCCACTCCACTTTATTGAGGATACCTTCATTCTGGAGTCTTCGCAATTCCTCCTCCACCTTCGGCTTTAGCGCATACGGCATTTGTCTAGCCTTGAGAAAGCGTGGTTGGCTGTCCTCTTTAAGAGTTAACTTCGCTTTGGCTGATGTAAATGTGCCCAGTTTATCTTCAAAGACATCCGAGTACTTGTCTAGCATAGTGTCCAAACGCTCTTTAGGACTTAAAGTAGCTGTTGGAGCTTGCAGTGACTTGATAGAACACCAGTCTAGGCGTATCTTTCGTAACCAATCTCTTCCCATCAAAACAGGACCCTTACTCTTGACGACATACAGATCCAGCAATTCTCTTTGGTTGTGGTAGTCCACGTTTACTTTGAGCACTCCCACTGGGGTAATGTTTTCCCCAGTGTAGGTTTTCAAGAACAGTCCAGTTTCATGTAAGGGATTATCGTTGAATTTCTGCTGATAGAGATCAAACGAAATGATCGACACAGCCGAACCTGTGTCCAGTTCCATTTTAAGTGGTTTGCCATCAACATTCAAATCCACCCAAATAATATCATTGTTCTGTTTACTCACATTGTGTACCTCTAGAGTGGCTAAGACATCATCATAAGCATCAACATTAACATCAACATCAACATCAACAGCATGTACCTCTGGGGTTTTCGCTGCTTGTTTAGGCTTGCCTTGCTGTTTGGAACGACAAACTCGCTGGATATGTCCTTGTTTTCCACAATGGTGGCAGATTTGATCTTTGTAGAAACAATTGTGTGTCATGTGCGTGTTTCCCCCACAGCGATAACAATAGCGAGTGGTCACCGGTTTCGCTGCTGTTGCTTTGTTGCTTTCAGTCAACTTGTCAACGTGAGGGACTGGGTTGAGCTCGCTTTGTAATTCGGAAGCATCGCGGATGGCAGTTTCCATTGCTACAGCAATCTCCACCGCTTTGGAATACATCAGTTTGGCTTCTGAGAGCAATCGCTTTTGAATCTGCATATTTCGAAGTCCACAGACCAGTCTATCTCGTAGTGCTTCGTTTAGATTTCCGCCAAAATTGCAGTGTGTTGCAAGCTTCCTTAGCTCGGCCACGTAAGACAAAATACTTTCTCCTTCATGCTGGTTTCTCTTGTAGAAACGAAATCTTTCCGCAATTTCCAAGGGCTTCGGGCTCAAATGCTCCTGGAGAGTGGTAACTATCTGTTGAAAAGACTTGGTAGCTGGCTTCTCCGGTGCAAGAAGATCCCTCAGCAGAGCGTAGGTCTTCCCGCCGATCAAGCTCAACAAGGTCGGTACTTTATGGTCATCATCGATGTTGTTTGCCAAGAAAAACTGTTCTACTCGTTCCACATAGGTTTCCCAGTTCTCGTTTGTGTCATCAAAACTCTCTATCTTCCCAATAGTGGTCATAATTTCTCAAATGTTTATCTCGTCGCCACTGTCATGTCTTTGATTCGAATGAACACGTTTTCGGAATGATCCATAGGTGCGCATGCCCAATGTCTATTGGCCGCTGGCCAAATACACCACAAGTCTAGAACTAGTCACGATTTCCACTTTTCGAATAAAATACAGTAGAATTCCTCTAAGAAAAATATTGAAAATTACGCACTAAAGTTCAAAAGGAAATTGAGCTTAATTAAGCTTAAGTTAACTGAAGCCTAAATATCAGATTGCTCACTAATGAAAATTCCTTTAATGCATAAACACAGAAAAAGGACAAGAAACCTTCAAAAACATGAAATGACATTCACATACGAAGCATTCGTTTGCCTAGGAAAGCAAACTTCATTCAATTTTCCCCTCGAGCGAAGTTACTCGCAAGCTGGCAAACGGGAACTGCGAGCTATTTTTAAACAAGTTTTTAAAACATTTCAAGAAAATTACCGTAATTTACTAAACATGTAAAGTCGCTCAATTAAGCAATTTTTACAATGTAAATCCACACTCAAATCTGTAACTTACTTTACCACTGAACTGAAAGAAGGCCTTGAAAATCTAAACAAAAGTCGCCGGGTTCTTTCCAGATCTCCTTTATAGCTTTGAAAAAAACAAGTATGTCCGCGAACAAGGATTTCTTGCCTTCAAGCTCTCCAGTATCTTCTATATGCGCCATCGAGATTATAGCAATCCTCTTCCTTTTCGTGATGAACTGCTACAAGTCTTCATTCCAAGAATGTATTACAATTATCGTATTGAAAGACGACCGTACGACGAACCAGCCGCCATGTTGTTTACTTCAGCTACAAGGAAAAGTGTCATTCCACCTCCCCCGGTCAGGCTGTCTTGGGACTCCCGTCGCCCTCCCCCAGAGTCTGTACGGACGGACGGACGGACGGACGGACGGACGTACGCTGACGTCAGAACCAAAATTCTTCGGATCAACGGGTTACCAAATTTTCTTACCCATGGTGCTCCGCGAGCTCCGCTATAAGAGAGTGTGCGTGTTAGTAAAAAAAGTGATAAATGAATTAACAAGGGAAGATAATGTTTATTAAGAAATAGGAGTGCATGTGTTAGCAAACAAGTGAAAAATGAATTAAGAAGGGAAGATAATGTTTATATAAGATATAAGAGAGTGCGCGTGTTAGTAAAATAGTGATAAATGAATTAAGAAGGGAAGATAATGTTTATATAAGATATAAGAGAGTGTGCGTGTTAGCAAACAAGTGATAAATGAATTAAGAAGGGACGATAATGTTTATATAAGATATAAGAGAGTGTGCGTGTTAGCAAACAAGTGATAAATGAATTAAGAAGGAAAGATAATGTTTATATAAGATATAACAGACTGCCCGTGTTAGCAAACAAGTGATAAATGAATTAAGAAGGGAAGATAATGTTTATATAAGATATAAGAGAGTGCGCGTGTTAGTAAAATAGTGATAAATGTATTAAGAAGGAAAGATAATGTTTATATAAGATATAAGAGAGTGCGCGTGTTAGTAAAATAGTGATAAATGTATTAAGAAGGGAAGATAATGTTTATATAAGATATACGAGAGTGCACGTGTTAGTAAAATAGTGATAAATGTATTAAGAAGGAAAGATAATGTTTATATAAGATATAAGAGAGTGCGCGTGTTAGTAAAATAGTGATAAATGTATTAAGAAGGAAAGATAATGTTTATATAAGATATAAGAGAGGGCATATCCTAAAAGCTGGACTCTGGACTCTGGACTCTGGACTCTGGACTCTGGACTCTGGACTTTTCCTCCCAAAACTTTACCTCACCCCCCCCCCCAAAAAAAACCTCTATATCTCCCCCCATAAAACTTCCCTCCCCCAAAAAAATTTCTTCCCCCAAATAAAAAATCCAACTACATCGGATTTTTTTCTAATATAAAACAAGTTAGAAGTGTGCGAGATTTCAAACAAACAACGTTATTCCCCCCCACCCACCTCCCCGAAAAAAACCGTTATGTCTCCCCCTTAAAACTGCCCCCTCCCAAAAAGACCCCCTCCCCTCACCAAATAAAAAAAATACAACTACAACGGATTTCTGATTGAAAGCGATTGAACAAACACTTGTCGTCTCAATATTCTTGCACAAATCGGCATTGAAATCACGAACGCCATCGAACGACCCGACCCCAATCCTTAAAAAAATAGTATTTGGCGTGCGAACGTGATTGCATTACACAATAATAAGCAAAGATCAGATAAAATTGTCTATTCATCGATGCGACGTGTGCAAGCTCTTATCAGCTGCCAGTGACAATGTTGTTTACCTAAGATGTTACATTTACTCTTGTTTTCAGTCAAGCATAAAGTATTGTGTGTCCTCGAAATAAATTGCATTTTTTTAGAACGTTACTTGTTCGATGGTCATACTAAAGCTTGTTAATTGCAACCGCTCAGAGGCTCTTTCCGCGCGCAGATAGGTTCTATTCACCGACACGTGCAAGGCCTTGTGTACTTTTATCAACTAATCTGATAACAAGCTTTTGACGTGCGCGCGTGGTGTCGGTTTTCTTTGCCTCATTAGCAAAAGATTTTTAAAAAGCATACGCGTAATTAACTGTCCAGACAGAGACATTGGTGTCTCAGTTGACCAAGTTTAGGTGCTGTGAAATCTTCTGAGAGCTGAGAAATGGAAAAAGGAACCCGTAGTTACGCCCAAGTGGTTATTGGAAGTAAGTATCGTTATCGCAATACATTCTAAAGCGATGTGTGTAAGACCAGTCATGCGGTAGAGCAAGTAACCGAAGTAAAATTGCTGTTTCTATTCTTACTCCCGGCATAGTCAATCGAACCCAATCGAACTGAATTTCAATCGAACTCAATCGAACTCAATCGAACCCAATCCATGGATTGAGTTCGATTGATTTCCGCAATCGAACGAAATCGAACTCACACAAAAAAAATTGGGCAATCGAACCCAATCGAACTCAATTAATTGGATTGTGTTCGATTGAGTTCGGTGGCCGAACCCAATCGAACACAATCCACTGGATTGAGTTCGATTGGGTTCGATTTCTCACACAAAGTTCGATGTTCGATTTCGTTCGATTGCCGAACTCAATCGAACTCAATCCATGGATTGAGTTCGATTGAGTTCGATTTCCGAACGTTCGATTGAGTATGCCGGGCTTACTGAAAGGCTCGTCTGAATCCGAGAAAGAGGGAAAAAAGAGGCAAGTACATGTATTGTTACGTGCGTTACACTGTCTTAGGCACATTACATGCCGTCACTTCTTTTTATTAACTTCCACGTGCGCCAGCTGCTGACGCCCGTTCATAAGCAATTCTTGCTAAACTCTCTTCATTTTTCTGCTTAGGATGACCTTTTACTGAAACGATTATATATTTAACTCTCAAGCAGTATAAGGTCCGGATGCAAAGTGCGCCGGGAGAAAGTGATCGGCAATATCTTTCGTTAGGGTAAAATTTTCCCAAATAAATAAATCGCCTATCGTGACATTTTTGACAGCGAACAAATCTCGATGGAGGTGCTGTCCTATAAAAATGAAAAAGAGTGCTTCTGGACAAATTTCTAAAACACCCCTATAAAAGGTACCAGAATCTCGCTTCGTAGGTGTGGCTTACATTCATTTTAACCCCTAACAGACAAAGTAACAAATACATCCCGCCAATTTTTTTAAGATACCGCGAAAGCTTTAACGACAGTCTTTTTTATACTTAAGCACCCTAAGCGTTACCTATCCACAAATTTACCCTCTAACAGGCACAACAGCACCCCGTCATTTTTATAAGGGAGTAAACCTCCCCCGGAACTAAACTTCTAAAGTAAATGAAATAGGCGAATTGATTGCGAATTTAATTTGTATGAACAAATGAATTAGGGAGTACTGATACAGGAACGTCACTTTTCTTAGGTTGAGAAGTTGTTTTGTTACTCGAAGAAGAGTGCTATCCGTACTATCCGTTAAAATATTTTTGTACTTGTGTTTCGGCAAATCACCTGGCCCCAGTTGTTCAAAAGTTGGATAGCGCTATCCACCGGATAAATCTCTATCCAGCAGATAACGCAATTGGTTTCCCTAACACTTATCCACTGGATAGTGATTTATCCGGTGGATAGTGCTGTCCAACTTTTGAACAACTGGGGCCAGATGTCTTATGTATTTTATATGGCCTGCAGAAAAGGGTTTTTTTTTTGCTAATAAATAATTAAAACCACAGCACCTAAACTTGGTCAACTGAGACACCAATGTCTCTGTCTGGACAGTTAATTACGCGTATGCTTTTTAAAAATCTTTTGTTAAAGAGACAAAGAAAACGGACACCGCGCACGCACGTCAAAAGCTTGTTATCAGATTAGTTGATAAAAGTACACAAGGCCTTGCACGTGTCGGTGAATAGAACCTTTCTGCGCGCGGAAAGAGCCTCTGAGCGGTTGCAATTAACAAGCTTTAGTATGACCATCGAACAAGTAACGTTCTAAAAAATGCAATTTATTTCAAGGACACACAATACTTTATGCTTGACTGAAAACAAGAGTAAATGTAACATCTTAGGTAAACAACATTGCCGCTGGCAGCTGATAAGAGCTTGCACACGTCGCATCGATGAATAGACAATTTTATCTGATCTTTGCTTGTTATTGTGTAATACAATCACGTTCGTACGCCAAATATTATTTTTTTAAGGATTGGGGTCGGGTCGTTCGATGGCGTTGTTGATTTCAATGCCGATTTGTGCAAGAACATTGAGACGACAAGTGTTTGTTCAATCGCTTTCACCAGAAATCCGATGTAGTTGCATTTTTTTATTTGGGGAGGGGAGGGGGACGTTTTGGGAGGCGGCAGTTTTAAGGGGGAGACATAAAGGTTTTTTCGGGGAGGTGGGTGAATACCGTTGTTTGTTTGAAATCTCGCACACTTCTAACTTGTTTTATATTAGAAAAAAATCCGATGAGGTTGAATTTTTTATTTGGGGGAAGGAATTTTTTTTTTTTGGGGGGGGCGGAAGTTTTATGGGGGGAGATATAGAGGTTTTTTTCCAGGGGTGAGTAAAGTTTTGGGAGGAAAAGTTCAGAGTCCAGAGTCCAGGGTCCAGGGTCCAGTCCAGCTTTTAGGATAAAACAAAATGAAGAAGGGAAGATCATGTTTATATAAGATAAAAGAGAGTGCGTGTGTTAGTAAACAAGTGGAAAACGAATTAAGAAGGAAGATAATGCTTATTTACGATATACGAGTCTGCGTGTTAGCGGAAAAATGATAACGGATTTTAATTCTCAAAAGAAGGGATGGTAATGCTTGTTTGCGATATACGAGAGTGCGCGTGCTAGTTAACAAGTGATAAATGAATTAAGAAGGGAAGATAATGTTTATATACGATATCAGGGTGCACGTGTTAGTAAAAGAGTGATAACGCAACTAAAAAGGGAAGAAAATGTTTATGTAAGATTTAAATCAGTGTGCGTGTAAACACACAAGTGATAAATGAATTAAGGGGAAGACAACGCTTATTTACGATACACGAGATTCCGTGTGTTAGTAAACAAGTGATAAATGAATTGGAAGGGGTGAAAATGTTTATATAAGATACGGGAGAGTGCGTGTGTAACCAAACAAGTGACAAACGAGTTAAGAAGGGATGATGGTGCTCATTTAGGATGCAGGAGAGTGCGCGTGTAAGTAAAGAAGAAATAAGTGAATTAAGAAGGGATGATAATGTTTATATACGATATAAGGAGAGAGCACAAGAGTAAGTAAACAAGTGATGAATGAGTTAAGACGGTATGATGTTTTTATTAGATATACGAGAGTGTACTTGTAAGTAAGCAAATAACAAATGAATTAAGTAGGAATAGTAATGATTATATACGACCTAAGGCAGTGTGCTTGTAACTTAAAAAGTGATATCTGAATCGAGAAGGACAATAATGTTTATATACGATACAAGGGAGTGTGCGATTATTAACAGGAGATGAGAATATTTATATGTCACTGTAAGTGTATGTGTGTGTCTGTGTGTGTAAACTATTAATAAATAAATCAAGAGGGGTAAAATAATTTAAGTACGATATAAGAAGGTGAAAGTGTTAGTAAACAATTGCTGACAGGCCAACAAAAAGAAAGAATATTGCTTGTGTCATTCAGGATTGGTGCGTGTTAGAAAAACGACGTATAAATGAAATAAAAACTTTTTTAAGGTCGTGCGCATGTAGCTAATAAACTTGTAAATCAAATAAAATGGAAACAGCTATTTTATACAATTTGCGCCTCTTAATAAGCAAGTAAATAATAATGAAAGAAGTGAAATGTGCGCGTGTTAGTAAACTAATTAAGAGAAATATTAGAGCGTTTTCATAAATAATAGCGCGAATTAAGATATAAATAAACAATACCACAGGGTACAAAGCAAACTATCCTATTATACCAAAACAAAAAAACCGTAGTGAACTAAATCTCTTAGAACAACAAAATTGAATTGAATTAAATAAATGTTAGATTAATAATCAAAATCAAATTTCTCTCACTTTTCATACACATTAACGACAAAAATTACTTGATTGAGTGTGTTTCTAAATCAAGGTGATTTTTACTCTCACTAACCGTCTGCAGCTTTGATTTGGCATCGTATCGTAAAAGGAAATTAAGAGAATGGTCTTGCACCGCTGGGAGCATTAGAATGTAAACGTTTAAGTTACTGTACACTTAATCATTAGGCTTCCTCACTATGACATCACCGGGAGAAATTCATCCTTCCCTGTAGCCTTGCCTGTTCGCCATTTCTTGCAAACTTTTGCCATGTCAGCACTGAATGAGTAACATTTTTAAGTTAGCTGCGCGCGTAGCTGATCTATTAAAGAGAAAATTTAAGTTTACGAGTTTGCACTTCGAAAATAGGCTTGGAGGGTGGGGTTAAGTTATCTAGTGTGAAGAAAATATGGATAAGAATTTTTGTCATCCAGCTTTTTGCACTTTCACTCATGCAGTAACACGGGATATGTAGTGTTGTTCCAACAAATGCAATTTTAACATGTAACTATTCATATGAAAGCATTTGAGCAGTACCGTTTTGGTGGCACTGTTGTGGCTAAGTTTCATTTAAACACGCGTTGGCGAGTTCCAGTGTTTTTAGTCGTATATTTACGAAGTTTGGAATTTTTCTTCTGGTTTTCGAAGCGCGATCTTGCACAAAATGCCGCGTAATGACTAAACAATGTTGTGTATACTTAAGCTATCGGCTCTCCAGGCTGTTAAAAACACTCTAATCGTCCCACTCGTTTGCCTCATGGAGCAGTGTACTTAATTCTACAACTGAAATCAGTTTCAAAAACACAAAATGTAACGAGACCGGGAAATTACCGAGTCTTGAACGGGGCAAAGAAACACAACATAGCCTTAGTTAAACACGTTCGTAAAGCCTAGTTGTGGCGGTTTTCTTCCTCTGCGGTCCGCTTATAGAAGTAAAAACTTTACAACGCAGACAATCGACATCTCGCAAAGCGAAAGGAGTTGACAGAAGTTTAATAGAATGTCTGACAACAGCGGAAAGAAAAAGGAAGGCGCTACAAAGCCTGTCGAACATCCCAAATATACCGACATGATCAAGGCTGCCATTGTCGCTGTTAAGGAGAGAAATGGCTCGCCAGTCCCGGCAAAGAAGAAGCCCACCGCTGCTAAGTCAGAAAAGAAGACCAAAACACCAGCGGCTAAAATATCCCCGGTAAAGAAAAAGCCCGCTGCTAAGCCTAAGCCTGCCAAGAAAGAGAAGAAATCCACCGCAAAGCAGAGAGCTTCAGTCGCAAAGAACAGCACAGCCAAGAAGCCGTCAGCAAAGAAGTCGAAGGAGAACACAAAGGCGCCTACTAGAAAGCCGGCAGCCAAGAAAGTTAGCAAGAAGGGAACACGGCACCACGCAAGTTGCCATTCCAGCGTCTCGTTCGAGAAATCGCACAGGATTTCAAAACCGACTTGCGGTTTCAAAGCTCCGTTGTGTTGGCTCTTCAAGAGGCTAGCGAAGCCTACTTGGTCGGTCTGTTCGAGGACACCAACCTGTGTGCCATCCACGCCAAACGTGTCACCATAATGCCCAAGGACATTCAGCTGGCCCGTCGAATTCGCGGAGAACGTGCTTAAGTCAATCATCCGAGAGCACCACGACAAACGGCTCCATTAGGAGCCACCCCTCGAAATAAAAAGTCAATGGCCAATTACTTGTGACTTATGTGTCTCTTAACTGAAGTTTGGTTTCGAGCAACTCAGGTAAGCTCGGTCTGATCTATGAAAGAGAGTGAAAACAGCGCAAATAAAAAGAAGAAATGATAATTTAGCTGGAAATTGAGCGCGCTTTGTGCTGTCATGTCTGTGCGCGCGCAGCTTTTAGGACAAAACAACACTCGTTTTTTTTTCCTTTAATTATCACAAATAATAATATTACTACTCATTTAAACAAGGGCAGTGTCATATCATAAACCTAACAATAAAATCCTAGGCGCTGCAGTACACCAAAATAATTCAGCGGCTAAAGTATCCCCGGTAAAGAAAAAGCCCGCTGCTAAGCCTAAGCCTGCCAAGAAAGAGAAGAAATCCACCCACAAAGCAGAGAGCTTCAGTCCCAAAGAACAGCACAGCCAAGAAGCTGTCAGCAAAGAAGTCGAAGGAGAACACAAATTAAGGCGCCTACTAGAAAGCCGGCAGCCAAGAAAGTTAGCAAGAAGTGAACACGCACCACTTTAACAAAACGGCTCCTTTAGGAGCCACCAAATAAAGAAAAGCAATGATCAGCCTTCAATGATTTGACACAATAGCACACCCCTCCCTTTTAGTGTACCATTGCCCACCCATACCGAATCATATCGGAAACTAGAGCGGCTTGTTTAATTGTCTGGATATCACAGACAAACCAGAGATACCAAATGCTTAGAGGGAAATAAAAAGAGCACGCGTAGTTTTACGGCCAGTGGAAGCAGGTCAATTTCTGTAATATCGCTGTTGCTCGCAAATCAGTGAACTTAATGCACCACAAGAAAAAAAAAACAAAACACACAAACAAACAATACAAAAGTCAAACCAAACCAAACAAACCACACACACACACACACACACACACACACACACACACACACACACACACACACACACACCGTGGTATCGTGTGTATGGGTAATGCACAGTTATATGTATATCGGGAATTATAATTATTGCTTTTTTGTTCGTCGCGATTCAATGTTCGCGGAAAAGCTGGAGCAACTAAGATTGTTTTCGTTTGTGAGCGTCTGCCTACTTTATAGCGGGTTAGGGGTTTTGATAGTATTGTTGGACATTGCTTTATACGACATTTGGTGGGTCCTAAAAGAGCCGTTGGTTTGTTTCATCAAGAGCGACTAGCTCACTTGCTGCTGGTAAACTTCGTTACGGCCTTGGTACCCCCGCTGACGGCGTGCTTTGCCAATTCTCCGGGCAGAAGCAGCCTGATGGCGGTTTGGATCTCGCGGGAGCTAATGGTGGACTTCTTGTTGTAGTGGGCCAGGCGGGAAGATTCCGTGGCGATTCGCTCGAAGATGTCGTTCACGAAGGAGTTCATGATGCCCATGGCTTTGCTGGAGATGCCCGTGTCAGGGTGCACCTGCTTCAAGACCTTGGAGATGTAGATCGCATAGCTCTCCTTTCTCCTAGACCGCTTCTTGTTCTTGCCTGAACCATCAGCCGTCCCGGACTTAGCCTTGCCCGCTCTCTTCTCACCCTTTTTCGCGGCCGGTACTTTCGGTGCCATGAGTTCTCAGTTATGGATTATTAGCTTTGATTCTCGAAATCAGCTTCGATAACTCAGGCTAGCGCAATTTCTATTTATGTCAACAAATTCAATAGGATTAATTAGTATGCGGATCACAATTGCCGTGCTTTTTACCGATTGGTTATTACTTAAAAAGTCCGATGCCGCTTTAAGAAAAAATCGAAAACAAAGGTAGTTTGCATATCTTTTGTGAAGCTACGGTCGCGTCTTGATTGGTGTGGTTTGATCCGCGAAAGACAGCACAAGCAAAATAAATTTGGGGTTCATAGATTTTAGCGAACACATTGATTTCTGAAATTATGAATATATGAAATTCATATATTTGAACTGCGGAATGAAGAAATAAATGTAAAGATAATAACTGCGAGGATCTTCTTTACATTTATTACATTGATTTCTCTCGACTCGATTTCTTGAAAAAATGACCGGACGCGGAAAAGGTAAAGCTCAGGGCACCAAGTCAAAGTCTCGTTCATCCCGAGCAGGTCTTCAGTTTCCTGTCGGTCGTATCCATCGTCTCCTTCGTAAGGGCAACTACGCCGAGCGTGTTGGCGCTGGTGCTCCAGTGTATACTTGGCTGCGGTGCTGGAATATCTGAGTGCCGAAATTCTCGAGTTAGCCGGAAACGCTGCACGGGACAACAAGAAAACCAGAATTATTCCTCGACATCTTCAACTGGCTGTCCGAAATGACGAAGAGTTGAACAAACTGCTTGCCGGAGTCACCATCGCTCAGGGTAGTGTTCTCCCCAACATTCAAGCAGTGCTTTTACCCAAGAAAACCGAGAAGAAACAACATTAAGCTACAGGCTTACCACAGAAAACAAAAACGGCTCTTTTAGGAGCCACCAAATATCAAATAAAGTCATGGCCAATCAGCAAATAATTCATGTCTAGCAAAAGATGTAATTTCAAGGGAGCACATTTATCGTTTTATAATTTCTAGTTTGCAACGAATAACACTCCCTATTTGCGTAAAGTGTGCGCTTTCTGAAAACTAACAAGCATAAAAAGTCACTTAATTGCGCAGCGCTGCGACTGCAATGTTGATCGCGTGCATGGTAAACTTGAAACTGTGCATGTTTGGCAAGGCAATCAAACAAATTGATTAAAAAAAAATTACTTAAGTAAAAGTTTGACACTTACTGTGCTTGATATTGATCGCTGGGAATGAACTTCCGAAGACACGCGTAGACGCCAGCTGACATTTGATTTGGGTAATGCACGAGATAATCATCGGGCTGGAATAAGGGCAGTGTCATATCATAAACCTAACAATAAAATCCTAGGCGCTGCAGCACTCTCAAAATAACTCAGCTGCCTTCGAAAGAACATGTAATTAAACGTGCGTTCTAACGAATTAGGCATAATTGATGACGACGTCGTTAGCAGTTTGTTACGTCTGCAAGCGCGTGCGATCTGTTTGAAAACTTTGATTTCTCAAAACGCATGGTTTTTTACAGGACATTTCTCTACAAATGTAAGTAGCGATACAATCCCGGAATGTAACGGAAACATGAGCGTTTGAATTTCCGTTA